>JAODJX010000109.1:10026089-10040549 GCA_026776945.1 Isichthys henryi
ACATGTGACCCAGGCGGAGACTCGAACCCGGGTCCCAGAGGTGTAAGGCAACAGTGCTAACCACTGCACCACCATACCGCCCCCTATATATATATATATATATATATATATATATATACACACACCTTATACCATTTATATATATACATATAAATATATATATACACACACACACACCTGCACAGTGCCGAAAAGCTTCCTGTAAGTTAGGAGTAATTCAACGAGGGATCATACTGCATCCTTGTAAATGTTTAATTTGTCTTAAACGGATTTGGATCATATGGCAGATGGACAATGAGCTTGCAAACCCTGTATAATTACTCTCAGAGGAGCAGTTCGGCACAGGTCCGTCTGACCAGTAGAACTGCATACTGACATCAATCACCGCGTCCATTACCATCCATTACAGCCTGTAATCAGGCCGGTCGGCAGCCGAGGCCCCCACAGGTTCCTTAGATCGCATTGTACTGTGCTGTTAATGACTCACCATTGTTATACCACGCCTGCTGCGTGCACCATTTATATATCTATTCATTTATTCTTGCATTAATGTATTTGCTCGTTAATCTAGATTCAGTGGAAAATGAAGCACATGGAAAAGCCTGAAGGTCCCATTGTTTCATTTCTGGTCTCATCCTTTGCAGATGTGGCCTGACAGTTACTCAAAAACTGTCCCTGCCTCCTCATCGAATATTTTAAGTGTTTAAAGGGGACAAGAGTCCATAATGCAATACATCATAAATAATATTCATTATGTTCTGTGACTTCCGACGGAAAGTAGATGCACAAAATTCAATACAAATATATATGACTTGTACGGACTGGTCCTGCTTCTGCATTCAACACCTTATACCATTTAGACTTACAGTAAGTGGAAGAGCAAAGGAATGGTGCAATTCACACTGGTTTAGTTCTCTTCATACACCGAATTAATGTTTTCTCAAGTCATTATACTGCAAATCAAAGAATTATTCATTTGCATGTACCAAACATATAGAAGTGACTGACAAAAACAAGGAAGCATTTGAGTTGACTTGTATATGGGATATGATATATGTTGTAAGTGTCACGCCCGGCTCGTATGATCCTCCTGTGTGCCACGCCCCCTCATTTACCTCGTGTGATTTCCTGAGTGTTCTCAGCTGCTCTGCATTTCCGTCCCTTAGTTTTGCACTTTTAGTCCGCGTTCGAGTACGTTTCCCCAGTCCTGTCATAGATGTTTTCACCGTGTTGTGCTGTGCCAGCATTAAACCCCCTTGTTTTGGATCTCCGTGTGCCTGACCCTGATTCCTCGCTTCCTGTTCGCTCGCCCCACACACGGTCATCACAGTAAGCAAGTGTTTTTACCCAGCTTTGGTTCCTGAGTTAAACTATTCAAACTCTGTTGTACTTAGGATAATGTATGAAAATGGTAGGCAAGCCCATTGCTCATTATTTTTGGCTAGCATAGATTGAAGAACACATCTGAGTGACCTTGAGAGAGGGGTGATGGCATGGGCACATTTGGCAGGCTTCTGCTTAGCTTGTTAATGTTTCAAAGAAAACATTTCCAAAGATCTTGCCATGCAAATCCTGATCAATTAGGGGCCACTATGGATGAAAATACATACTCTGTTTCTCCACTGTCTGGCTATTGGTTTTAGAGTCACAGAAAAGCATATTAAAAAATGTGACTTCAAATGTTAACCTAAGCTGGCACTTTCATGAAGTACAGTCCATTTAACTTCACAAAAAGTCACAGTATGGTTGGGTTGCAACACATAAACCTTTTATTACACATAAAATGCCCTTTTGCAAGTAAAGTGGTGCCAAGAACATAGGCTTTGCTCTGTCAAGGAGTAGGAAAGTCAAATGGTCAGATAAGTCATCCTTTAGCCTGCTCTAAATAAGTAGACACATGTAGCACATTCCAAAAGAATTATAGAGATGCCAGTGCTTGTATCTATGATAAAGGGTTTTGGTGGCCCTTTTATGGTGTGGGGGGCATTTCGCTGGCATCTGTTCAGTCCACTCTAAGCCACTTTGAATGATGATATCTGTTCTGCAATTAATAATTTCTATGATATTATCAGTGAAGTCTCTCACTATCAAAACGCTCACACATACAGTGCACTGAGTGATCCCTGAATGATCTGAGTGTCAGGACTTCTCCAGTCCAGCGGGGGGACCAAGATTGCATACTCACCATCATTGGCGATGTCCTGTACATCGAAAGGATGGATTTTATAAGCAAGCAACAGAGGGTGACTGGCAAGCATAAATCTGTAAGACCTGGCCTTGGTATTTTGGTGGTTTTCCTGGCTTCGTCAGTTGCCTATTAGGGGATTTCAGTTCACAGTTACTGCAGGACAGCTAAGACCTCAAGGAGCCCTTTATCAAGTAGTATGAATTGTGCTACACACCTGATGCCAGGCATCACTCTGCTAAATAGTCAGATCTACCCCCTGTCAATTCCAGAGATTCAAAAAATGGACTTCTATATTGCTGAATCCTTAGGTAGATGGTTGCAGAAGTGACTGACAATTCGACATTGTGGTTAATCTTCACCTGTTCATACTCCCATGCCTTGACCTCCAGAGACACACTAACAGGAAGATGCCCACTAACACTTCATTGTGAACACGAACTACAACAATCACCAGTTTGAATCTACGGCAAGCTGGCTGGGCCTTATTCTTCAGCTGGCATCATTTTCAAATTGCCTGCAAGCAATTCATGGCCTGGGAGGAATAGCCTGTAACCAGGGACACTACGCCCATTAATGAGCAAGAGCCTCCTCTAGTTCAGACCCTAAGGGGTCACAACATGTAACTGAATAATATTAAAACCATCTGGATTGAATGGCTACATGCCACTCATTTCTCTTGACAACCAGGGGTGAATTGAACACTTTCCCTTGTGGCATGCTGATTTTGGCAGCAGTGTTGAAGGACTGACAATCTTGTTTGTTGGAGTATATACTGTATGTGTCAGAAGTAAGACATACTGGCAGCAGCCTGAAGGAATCCTACAGCAAGTGTCTATACCACTGTGCCCTACTTGCGCATAGCAACGGACTTTCTCTCTTAAGTTCTCACTTCTTGAGGGAACACCATGAGCCTGACAGTGGTTGACCGCAATTCCAAGGCAGTATACTTCTGGGCACTGGAGAAGCTTTCCTCCATCTTGGACTTGGTGGATCTTGACTTCCACCATGTCATCAGTTTGGGAGAAGCGCATAGAATAAAGTCTGCAACTGCATGGAGGCCACTGTCCATCTGTCTTTGGTTTACCCTTCCCCCCATTCTAATGGGTAAACTGAACTGGGAAACCAGGCAGTCAGATCCAACATCTCCAGACAGTGATTACATGCACCACTTCAGTGCTATTTAGGATACGGGTGTACCTTTCTTTGACTAACAGTTTATGTGGAGTGGTCAAGTCTGGTGGCAGAGTAACCCGATCTGGAAATATAATTAGTTACACAGGACAACCAGTTGCAGAGACTGGAGACCATACACTGCCCAGATTTTGTACATGTGATGGCTGTCTGCAGGTCCCATCATGTATGAAAGAACAGATCTACTCAATAAGCTGCTGTCGCTCTGCTGTTGTATCTAGTAAACTGGATTCCAGTCTGATTGTTGACTTCCACCAGGTCAGTCCCTCTGAAATCCCAGGCCTCGTAATCATGACGTCATGCTCTGAGTGGGGTGTCTAGTGACATCACAACGTCTCCAGACCAGCAGGAAGAACCAGGGCCTGTACACTTAAGGTCATCGGGAATGTCCTTCACTTCAAACCCAATCCAGAAGTGTTAGCTATCTTTTGAAATGAGGAACTTCCTAAGCAAGCAACCAACAGAAGTGCATTTCTGAGTATTGTTGCTAGCAAGTGTCAGTCTGTAAGAATTGGTTTCTGTATTTGATGATTTTCCTGATTACATCTCTTTGCTTGGTATTCAACTTTGTTGTCTAGGCCCATGGATTCTGGTGTTTTGTTTGGGTGCTAAACTTGCATGCGTCTGCTTTTGCTCCGGGATGTCCTCTGTATGCACGCTCACCTCAGGTTTCATTCATTCCTGGGATTTAGTTGTTTGGTGCCAGAATCTTTGGGCTGGATTTTATTCTGCAAACTCCAGCACTGAGAGCCACAAGTACTGTTGTGGGCATGATTCTGATGAGCATGAAAATTATGTTGTCAATATAATTCGGCCATTTCAGTTACAAAATTCACTGAAAACTTGCAGAAGACATTGGAGAGGTTTCTGGCCACCACTTGTAATGTCCCAAATCATGAAGCTACTCATTGAAGAAAGTGTTTTATTCTTCTACTCAAGTTTGAGATTCAGTGGATTCTACGGCGGCCAATAAGTATCAACACATTGCAAATTCAGAAAACACTTACAAATTCTGAAAACACACGCAAAGCATAAAACGCGATAAATCGCATAAATCGAAATGAGACAGACCATTACGGCGGGGCGGTATATTGAATGTTTACTGTATATCGATAAATAATTAAAACGTCAAATTTTCTTTTGATAAATTTTCAAAACACATTCCCTTTTGAATAGGTACCAATAGTATTCCTTCCTGATTGTAGGCAACATGAAAGCTTCAATCGTGGTCATCTAAAATCAAACCACTCATCTCATGAGGTAGATGGAAACATGGTCAACATGGAAAGCATTATGCTAATTGTACTTGTGAACTGGTTACTGCAAGTTGTAGTAGGAGTCAGTCATATTTGTCCGAAGGCTACAGTATACTACACTATGGGTGTTTATTGCTACAGAAATACAACCAAACTCTGTAGTAGAGAACGCAGGATTTAGATGAGATTTAGGTCAACATGATAGTTATGATGCAGTTATTGTTCAATTTTTATTTTACTTATTTTTACCATGTATAAATAAGTGTCTTTTGGGCTGTGTTCTTCATAAAAGCATCAACGGACACATTGCCTTTTGTTTATTTCACAACTGTTCGTAATTGTGTTTGCAATTTTAATAACAATGTCAAAACAAATTCTGCTTTCCCACTGTACTGAAATTGCACGTGAACCCAAAACTGAGGTGTATACCAAACTGTGAATTTCGTGTAACGTTAGACCCCTATTAGTACTGAAGTATATTTTTATGTGTGTGGAGCGAGCCAAGCATAAATCACATAGTTTGGCTATTTTCTGTTTAGTTTATTTTCAGGGTGGGGGGTATTTAAAACGGGTAATTTGAAATAAGCATGAATGCAAATCATCTAAATTAATCAATAAAAAGAGATTTGACACTTTCCTGATGTCGCTATTTTATTATTTATTCATTTGTTTTGGCAGTAAGGGAAGGGAAAGTGATTAGTTGTCATTGTTGACACACAGTGCACAACAACAGAATGTGTCCTCTGCATTTAACTCATAGTAGGGGATAGTTAATTCAGCACCCAGGGAGCAGTGCTTGGGGGGCAGTACTTTGCTGGTCAGGGAGTCAAACCAGCAATCTTTCAATTACAAGTGTGCATCCCTAACTAGGCCGCCACTGCCACTTACACAGTAATCTACACATAAACACAATGCAAGAAATTGTTACTAAACAGGTGGAAAAGTCGTGTTCAAACTTAACACACATACTAATAATATTCAGTCTCTTAATCAAATAAACAGGTTATGCCCATTTAATAATTACAGTAAATTCACTGAATAATCAAAACCACTTTCTATTCATGCTATTCATTAAAACTTTGAGACAAACAGCCGGAGTAAACATCATTTCTCTGGTGCTTTTTAATGACTAAAACGGAAACTAAATCTAGTGATCGATGTTTTGATTGCTGAGCAAAATTGTGTTAAGGCAATTTAATATTTAGGATAGAGCTCCACAGGAAGATATGAACTTTACCTCTATTCAAATAATGCCTTCACTAAAGCTATTACAGATGGACGTAGTGCAGAATACTGAACATCCTGTGGAATTCACCAGACCTTGTTTAGAAAACTAATGTCAGTCACTTCTGCAACCTCTTCACTCAGATAGATTCTCTTTAAAAGATTTTACTGTTTATTTCTCTACCCTTTTATGGAATGCTATTTATGTACACACTAATAATTACGATATTCAGAGAGCACAAGTCATAAGAACAAACACCTTATGCATATTAAAATCGTAAATAAATTAAGCTAAAAACACTATAAAAGTCATTTCCATTAGTTTGCTGTATCATTCTCAAACATATCCAAATGAAAAGAATGAAGCCAGAGGAATAACTCTACTTAATTTTTATGAGAAGTTCTCATTGAGCCACTAAATGTGATAGTCATTTGCGTTTATTTATTTTGTAGACGCGATAAACTAAAAGCCAGTGCAAGTAGTAAATGCACTGAAACACAGACAAAGAGATTCAACACAAACACGTAATCCACGAGACTTAAACAGCATTGCTACCAATGTGAGATTAAAAAACATCATTCTAAAATGGGACAGACTGAATATGTGCCGCCAGCAATTACATCTCTCCCAGAGGTCAGGCTGTACAGCTACACGCACATTAGTAGGCAAAGCCTGTAAAGAGAGCAGCCTCTTGAATGCAATTAAGATGTGATCAAGAGTTCAGGGCTGAGTGTTTGAGAATCGTCTTACAAGAGCGGGATTCTACGGTTCTCAGGCTTCTGTGAAGTTTGTTCTACCGCAGAAAGTTCCAAACAGAAGACAGATGGGTTTTTTCATTTCGAAACTTAAGGACATGAAACCATTAAGAAGATTTGATGTTTAGGATCTTGATTTACTTAGATCCCATAGATATATTTCTGTTCCTTAGGCATCATTGTGTGCCGATGCCAAGGTTTTAAACTTAATACAAGCCCCACTGTAATCAGCATCAAGAGGGAAGTCATGTGGGCATTTTGAGAGGTTTAAAAAAACTTTTATAGCTGTGCTTTGATCTGAAGTGGTTTATTGTGTCAAGCTGAGACCGCAACGTGGAAGAAGCTACAGTCCTACGGTGGAAATAGCCTAGACCAGAAGCTACATTGTCAGCTTTGTGAGCTACAGGTAAATCTAGAGGGGACCCCTCTTCGGTTGGCAAAATCTATGGAGGAGGGGGGATACCCCCGATCGGCTAATTCTACCGAGATGGCTATGGGTCTGATCTAGAGGGCAGACCTTCTGATGCTATAATGGGAGACAATGTGGCTTCTGCTGAACATGACAGCAGAACAATGAATTCACAAGGAAATGACGGCTCAATGGGACATGTAAAATGCCATAATTTAACAATTATCTCCATATAAAGCTTTTTGGAGGGAAATTGTTTAACTCCTTTAAGTATTAAGCAGGCTAAAAGCCATTTAACTACAGTAAAAAAAAAAAAAAAAACACCATTGAATGTCTTTTGTGTATCGAAACATCTAACATGAAGTGTTTGAGCCTCATGCAAATGTTGATGTGTGAGGTTTAGACATGGCAACGGGACAGAGGCAGTACACAGCAATGTTCCATTAAACATTCAGGGAGGGAAAAAATAGGGTCAAAGCACATTTGAGATATTAAAAGGGAACGCAGAAAAAAAAGTGCCTCAGCAAGTAAATCACAACAGGAGCTTCAACACCCTACCCACCAGGACCTCAGTTCCAACTTCGCCTATTTAAGTCCTAATGAAGCCAGCAGTCTAATCACAGTCATCTGGATTTCATTACCTTAGGCACTTATCCTGGTGATCAATCACCGTGGAGGTGTAACTGCTCACTTTAAACCAACCCCTTTGCTGTTGCTCTGACACTTGACATAGGGCTGTTCTTTCTAAAGGTTAATTGAAATGTTTCCATGAATATATTCCTTCTGAAAACCACCCTACATGAACTTGTTTGGCTTGTCCAGTTATTCTCAAATGTTATACCACTGGTATGTTCTGCAGCCTTCTAACAACACGCCTCTTGAAGAACAAAGCCGTGTTGCCGATGTAGAAACATTCATACTCGTAACAGAATCGGTCTGAAAATGCATCATATGTTAGATCTTCTGATTGGATAAATAATATCTCAATTTTTGTTAACATTCAGATTTTTCATTTATAAGGGGAAGGATCACATTTAACTATTACAGCGGGTTTTTCATCTGAAAACAGGCCCTTTCTTTCTTATGTGTATAGTAAAAGGCAGTTTTTTTGTTTTTTAATGTTTTGAAAGTGTACAATACTGCCTCCACTCACACTTGTGTCCCTGGATCCCAGTCACAAAATCCCTCCCATGACTTTGGCTACACGGTCGCTGAGGCAAAAAACTCGGGTGTGGGAGGAGTTTGGCCGATGCCATGGAGAACGACTTCCGGACGGCTTCGAGGAGATTCTGGTCCACCATCCGGCGGCCCAGGGCGGGAAAGCGGTGCAGCATCAACACTGTTTATGGTGGGGATGGTGCGCTGCTGACCTCAGCTCGGGACGTTGTGGGTCGGTGGAGGGAATACTTCGAAGACTGGTGCGACTCCTCAATCCCACCGACACGCCTTCCAATGAGGAAGCAGAGTCTGGGTACCCCTTCCCAAGGTTCACAGGGACAAAGCAGGAACAGTACAGCTAATGCTATCACAACATAAACAAAGACTCAAAGAGGAGACACAAAAAGCAGGTTTAAGAGTGAAATGAATTAATATCTGGGACTACAAAGCAAGCAGGGAACCAAGACAGGCTTACTGGGGGAAAGATGGTATCATAAGACACTCATTTGTGCTGAATTAAGAAGGAGCAGATGCAGCATGAATAACCAGCTGGCCTCCCTCACGTCAGCCACGTCCCCTTCTGAAAAGTACAATGAATTGCATTAAACGTAGATGATTGTCTACCCTCTATTACTATATGTTTATCAATGAGTATTCTCTTTAATGTATATTTGTAGTGTTTGCTAAATGGCTGCTTCCTAGCATCGACTCTCAAAATGTGAAGAGGAGAGTCGCAAATGAGACCCTAAAGGTGTAATTAGTCAGCAGAGTTTGGAGAGTTCTGTCCTTAATAGCTTGACGGACACTGTTGTTACCCCGGCTTGTGATGACTGATGGTTAATGCAGAGGCAAAGGGCAAAATTTACATCCAGTGCAATGTATTGTTTTTTGCTTTTCCTCCTCCTCCTCCTCACCATTAAGTCCACGATACAATTCTGTCGATCCTGCCATCCGTCACGCCCTGGAAGCCTGGCCGCGCGGCATCTAAGACTGATTCCTTTCACTTTTGTTTTCTGACGGGAAATCATTTTGAAATACCTGACAGCGAGGGATGGGCAAGAAAAATAAATGAGAAAGGAAATTCAATCCGAATTTATTCAGCCAAGCATTTAACTGCCAAGAGACAGCAAATCCAGCAACAAAGTCTGCATGTACACATATACGCAGCATACAGATACAGGCATCACAACATAGACGAACCAAAGGAATATTGCCTTCAGATAGTCCCCTTGGAAACCTGGCCCCTTACTTTAAATACCTTTCTTCAGCCCTTGGCTGCGCAGTATGGCCTCACAATCAGAGCAGTGTTCTCAATTCCCTTCCCACTAGGATCTCTCATTTCAGCCCCAACGTACAAAAACATGCAGTTACGTAAACTGGCATCCAAGACGTCCCTTGTCTCAAGTCCTTCCCTTCCTGGGTTAGGCTCCAGGCTACTGCAGCCCTGTAGGTAATAATTGCTATGACTGATGGGTGGATATGCAGTTCCACTCAAAGGTTTAGACACACCTGCCCATAGAAAGGCTTATTCTCTACATTATAGATGAAAATACTATACTATGCTATACTATACTATAAAATAAAATAACAAGTATAGAATTATGCACTAACTAAAGAAAGTATTAAACAAGAAAATACATTTCTTAAAGGGGCAGCTCTGTGGATTGGGACTCAGAAGGTTGCTGGTTCAAATCCCTGAGCTGGCAAAATGATGCCACTGTTGAGCAAGGCCATTGTTGCAGGGACTGGGTGACCCTACTCTCTCCTCTGTGCCAATTTCAAGAGGTAGCATCCTGAGACGCTTTTCCAGCTGTCCTTAAGGAAGATCCACATATGCTGAGCACTCATTGGCCATTTTTGCTTCACTCTCTGGTCAAACTCCTCCAAAACCATCTCTGCTGTGTTTAGGTCAGGTGGCCAGATCATGTGACGCAATATTCTATCACTGTTCTACACAGGATTATATGCTGCATCGAACTTGGATGGATCCAACCATGATGGCTTTAATACAATCTCAGTATCAAAGGTACTAATTTCTTAAGCACCGGAAAGTTGGCCACAAACCTGATTTGCCATGAATTTTCACAGTTTTCAGAAACTCACCAGAAGTACTTGTGCTCACTATGAATAATTCCCAATCTCTATTCTCTGTCCTTTGCTGAAAAATAGCTTATCTTGCAGCGATGGCTTGTGTTTGGTAATGCTATAAAACGTTCAGAAGTCCCTGGCAAAAATTCGGCATTGTGGAATTAATTCCCACTCTCTGGCATTACCTGTTGAGTGATATGGCTGCTGTATACTTTTCTCAGGCAGTGTGCTGTGCACACACAAAGTCCAGAGAATGTATGACAGCCGCTGCACCACTATCTGCAAGGGCAACCAGCAGAGTTGGGAATGCAGGTCTCTCTATCTCAGCGACAACAAGTGCACAGCAACCAGTTAAGATTTCCCACTGATATGCCATTCACTCCCCCGCGACCCAGTAAGGATAAGCGGTTTGGAAAATGGATGGATGGATGGATGCCATTCACTCTCAGGAATGACAAATAGCCATTTTATTATCTCACATTGACATTTTTTCTGGTAGCAGCCCGCTGTATTACATTTTTTTTTTTTGCTGTGCTATTAAAGTGCTGCATCATTAAGCTGGATAATGCCATTTTTAAAAAGCTGACAGTCCAGTGTTTTTATGAGTGTCAGTGACTGTTGTGGAATAGTAATCAAACCATATGGAGAGCAGCGGTGTAAATGGCTTCTTAGTGGTGCAGTGAGATGTGAAGGACAGGCTGACAGGGGGCCGCGCGGCGTGCAAACTAATGAGCTACACATCTCACACGGCGCGGCGTAGAAATGCGGGGAGGGCAGCGACCGGGATGCGCTAGTAATTAAAAGTGAAACATGACAAACGACCCTCTGCGGATTCACTGTTTTCTTATCTCGCCTTATGACGCGGAGCTGTTAAGTTTGTTTTCGCCGGGTTAGGGGGTTTTATAAGCGCCGTGGCGAGTAATTACTTGTACGCAGCCTTTCCCATCTCGTGAATTGCGTTTTCATCACGTTTGCGACGGTCCATGCAGTCTGGCACCAGCGGTCATGGTTGGAGATATGGTGCAGGATAGTGAGGGTGAGCTGTCTTGCCACCAGAGTAATCTATATCCATTAAGGCTGCTCCTGTTCGTGTGTGCCTCTGTTACTCTTTGACAGCATAACTGTTTTGGTTGTTGCCGTGTGTGTTACTTTATGTAACTGCCGCATGTGGCTCATGCAGGATTCCTCTATACATGCAGTTGAGTTTGGCACAACCCATCAATGGGGACGCAAAAAAAGGATGGGCCACTGAGATAAGTATACCGATGAATAAAGATGACACGGCAGTGCCTTAAACAGACTCACTTCAGTTAGCATTATGGCTTTCATCCAGAGCTTCGAGAGCTATGGTGTAGGTGGTTTGGAGAGGGGCTCTAAAACGCTCTTCCACTGGCCTGCCAAGTTTGATCACATTTGGTCAGGTCATTCCAGGCCTCTCTAGATTAAACCCTTACAAAAGACACTGGGAAAGGGATCAGTTCTTCTCCTTGTATCATTTTCATCTACCCTGCAGCGACAGGTGTCTCTAGTGTAGACTGACCTACACAGCAAACACAGTGTTTATATACATTTACATGACATCTGAGGCTGGTTTTAATGTAAGACAAATGCAAGAAATGCTAGATGCTTGCAGTCTTATTAAAAATGCAATATAATTTATTGGTACAGTTATTAAGGAAACAGGGAACCAACAAAAGCATTTTTGTTTTCCGATTTTGTGGCATGTCTAATTTTATGTGTGTAAATGCCATCCATCCATCCATTATCGTGACTGCTTAATCCCCACGTGTGTAAATGCCTCTCTGTAATTTATTTATGGCTTAAGGCATGTTCAGTTTGAACATACGATTATATATAGCTAGTTTCCTGTATTATGCCACATCATTTTCCTTGACGTTAACAGCTTATTAATCATAATCAAGTTTAACGAGTTGTTAGATTGTCCTTATATTAGATAAGATTAACAGTAAGGTAATTTAGGACTTTACTGCAAAGTATCTATTCATCCATCCATCTTCTGAAACCGTTCACACTGCTTAGGGTCTCGGGGGGTCCGAAGTCGATTCTGGAGGACGGGCACAAGGCAGGGGACAACGCAGTATGACCCGCCAACCCATTGCAGGGAAAGTATCTAGTATGGATTTTATAAAAGTAGATCAAAACTGTTGTACATTTAAACTTATTATTTCTTAGACACAAACCAAATGAAGAAAAACAATATATCATTTATATATCATAAGGAATATTATGGTATATAAAGCACTGAATATTCCTCTATGTGTCACATACCATCTACACATGTGATTTCATGGCTATTTAGTTATGCTTTGTCAATGTATTACATCTACAGTTTTTTTTTTATCTTAATTGCTGTCAGACTCACTACACATATTAAGGTGTGTATAGCCCCCCCCCCCAGAGAACAACTTACATGGTTGAATGCTTTTTAAAATATTTAATTTTTAAAGGAGAATGATTGCTTATCATTGATTGTTGCTGTATTTTAGAGTGTGTGCCCAGGTTTGTTACTGCATTTAAAATTACATTACAAAACACATTATAATGTTTTTGTATTATGTCATCCACAACAACTAATGCACACAATTTTGACAATATTGCCTATCCATAGAAAACATAAGGTATATTTAACAAAATATAATTCAGTTCAGGTATGTATGCATAAAGGACTAATTACAAAATAAAACGTCAAAAAGCAGGAAGATGGGTAAAATGTTATATCCTGGCAATAAAGTCTAAGGATTATATAAAAAATGATAAATAGATTGTTAATGGTAACATTTGTTAACATAATCAACACTGTTTTATGCTTATTTCTGAAAGAAAGCTTTCTGTGTTCATTCACTGGAAGCCCCTCCTTATTACTGAAACCCCTCTCTGCACTAAAGCTCTCGTTTTCCACTTATAACAACTGTCTTTCTCCATCTGTGGAGCCTCAGGGCGCTGAACAGCAGCCAAGACATACAGTAGCTTTAGTATATACCTTTGGTGTATGGTCTCGGTGTACAGCTGAGGTATATACTGTATCTTCGGTGTATAACTAATAGGACTCTTACAAGGAGGTTGAAGGGAACAAGGAGACATGAGGTTCCATGTTCTTGAGAGAAGACTAGGATCCTAAGGGTTAGATGAAGAAGGGTGGGCATGGAGAATGGCAAGACACATGGCGCTGTGGAGGCACGACCCAGCAAGCAGGAAACTGTTAAGAAAGCTCTATAGTTCATCCTATCAAGAAAGAAAATAGACAATGAATTTGGGCAATCATAGTTACAGCTAGAAAACGATACAGATGTTTCATGTTTCAGAAGTTTCATAGAGAAATTGGAAGGGAATTAATAAAGCAGATCACAATAAATTCTGTGTTGAATAAAAAGTAAATTCCTAGAAAATATAGTGCTGGGAATTATTGTAACAACAACTCTGAAGTCCTTCGAAATCACATTACATTGTTTTTCTTTATTACTGTCACACTCGGAGGGCAGGCAGGGCGAGCAGGCGGGAAGACGGGCAGGAATCAGGCAAGGTAGGCAGGATACGGGGAAAAACGGGGTTTTATTCGGACGCCGGGGATTTGGGAACATCTCACGCGGACAAACAACAGCAACATCATTGACTGACAAGGGGAACAGGTAAGACCAGGACTTAAATAGGACAGGACTAATCAAAGTAATCGGACACAGCAGGAGACAATTAGGGAGGCACACGTGGGTAATCAGGGGGGCGTGGCACACACGAGGATCGTACGAGTTGGGCATCACAGAACCCCCCCCCCAAAGGCGTGCTTCTCCGGGCGTGTCTAGGAAGGGGCGACGGACGAGACGAGGGAAACAGGATCTGAAAAAGAAAAGGAAACCATCAACGGGAGACCGGAAACAAGATCGAGGAACAAAACAACGCAAGGGACAGGACGTAAGACAAGACCTGACAAGGGAAGGCAGACAGACAAACCAGGAAAGGAGACAGAGAGGGAACAGGCGGAACAAAAGGGCCAGGAGTGAACAAAGGGACCACAGGAGGAGGAGCAAGAACGGGAGGAACAAAGGGACAAGGGAAAAAGACAGGAGGAGGAGCAGGGACAGGAGGGACAAGGCAGGAAGGCCAGGGAGAGAAGGCGGGGGAATAAAGGGGAGCCCGAGGGAGCCCCAGCGGGCGACGGGCAGCAGCCGGAGGGG
>JAODJX010000109.1:10049281-10060877 GCA_026776945.1 Isichthys henryi
CCAGGCGGGGATTTGAACCCGGGTCCCAGAGGTGTGAGGCAACAGTGCTAACCACTGCACCACCATGCCGCCCCCACAGTGTGTTATATGTATCATAATTTATTAAAATTATTCATAATAAGCTCTTATTTTGCGTTAAAGTCTTGATACAACAATCATATGCTGATGGCTTTCGAATGCATATGCAAAACATCCGAAGGTGTACGTTCTGTCACCTAGCAGGTGTTAATTATACCAGACTTAACACCCTTAAGTCTGAGTACCCTCCCCGTTACTTTTTTTCTCAAATTTATGCATTTAATATCCTAATTAGATAAGCTGTATAAATAATGTATAAACACTGTAAAACATTTTTGGGACCTTTTATTTTGGCAGTGATTTCAGCTGATTGGTTTTGAATAAACCATCTGTTCTGATATAACGAAAGTGGACATCGACATTTTTCTGCTCAAATTTGATGTCCAGTGACCACAGGAGGGGGGTTAAGCAGAATACTGTGGTTTCCCATTTGAAGTGCATAAATTACTCCAGTGAATCAATAGTAATCATGAGTGTGTTAATTTACTTAATGCTGCGTAATATGACAAAACAAAGCTTATACATGTACTGGTCAGTGCTTATTTTACAGTGAAGTTGCGGGGCACTGGTCATGGGCTACTACTGGCATCGAAAGAACGACGGTATGTAGCTGAGAAGAAAGAGACCGACCACTGGCTCTGAAGTGTCCATGTGTTAGACTCCTTTTTCGTGACTCTGCACTATGAAATTAAACTTAGTAATACTTTTAAAATTGATGATCTAAATGCAAATAACACATGCGCATGACTCCCAATGTGCTAAAGAGTATATTCTTATTATGAAAAAATGCAGGCAGCATGAAATTGATTTTGTAAAAATAATTATGTTTTAATTAACAGGAACAGCTGCAGCCATATTCAGTCCTTACTTTTATTCCTTAATCAGAAGTGTGTGCCACCGTAATTAACTAAGTTATTTTCCTACATTAATTGATTTAATATATTTTTCTGGCTTGGATTGGTAATTGATTTTGTGCATCTCCAGAGGGTGGAAAGGAAAGGTAAGAGAGAGGTGTGAGTAAAAAAAGTGAGGCTGTGACAGGCTGTACCATTGGTCACAGGGAGGACTGATGTGGCATGGCTATTAGGCTGATTTAAACAAAAGGGCAGAGAGAGAGGCGCTCATGCAAAGTAGCAGGGAAAGTTTTCTCACTTCTGCGCCCCACCCCCATTTTCTGCATGGTTTCTTCTCTTTACATCAAATGTGCTCATTGGCTCACATATTGACTTGCAGTGCCCTGATTGGGTGCAAGCTCTATAAACGCTCTCATGGGTAACGTAGGCCTCGCCTTGTGATTTTTGACTTCAGCAAGCTAAAAGCTTTATGACTTTTGACCCTAGCAAGCTGCCAGTTTTTTTGTGTTCTTTTTCAGAGGCTGCGTGTCATCAGCCAATAATAGATTCTGGCATTAGTTGAGGCTTCAGATAATTTTCCCTGGGGATTATTTACTGAAAATCTAGAGTGAATTACAATGCTCACCCACAGAAATATTGATTGAGAATATTGACTCACTGCCAACACAGAAAAGTGTTAACCTGAGCAAACAAACATAGGTTGCAGAAGTGGAAATGAAGCCTAGGCTCCCATGTGCTTTTGGAAAGTGTCAGCTCCAAGCTCCATTAACTGCTACAGTATGATTCTCGTCCATGTCAATCCCCTTTGTTATAAAAATAGACACACTACTGCTTGACACTTGATTCCTTTCTTACTTCTGCACCAAGATTTAGCGAAATCCCGCTGCCGTAGAACCAAAAAATTGATTGATTGATTGATTGATGATTGATTGATGAAACCCTTTATTGCTGTTGCAATACACCATGTCATTAGTACACAAATGCCAGCAAAAAAACTGGCCATCAACCTGACAATATTATAGGGGGAAGACAGAGGCAAACAGAAAAAAAACAGAATAACATGAGGAGAGAGGAGGAGAATAAAAAAGCCCCCAGACTGTACTCCAGTAGGGAGGACATTGTAGGAACCGAAAAAAAACACCTCAGCAACATACTGTAAGCACATGGTCACCACACCTTACAACATTAAAAGGCACGACTTGCAACCTTTCCAACCAAGTCTTGTTTTCATTGTCACAGAAAACCCGAACTCCAGCTCAGGTGAGAGTGCACATTGCTGATCAGAATACACAATTGGAAACTAACCGCCCTGATCATTATTATGGGCGATTTTAATCACATCAGCATAGAAATCAGGTTCCCAGAATATAAGCAGCTTGTTAATTGCTGAACTAGAGAAGTGGAAACATCTACAGCACTTGAAACAACACCTACAGAGGTACAGTATGGGAAATTCGCAACCATGCAGTTATTAGCCACATGCAAGCAAAAGCTGAAACCAGCAAAACGGATCAGGAGAACAGTTTATGAATAGGACCATAGGGAGAAATATTAATTCAATGAAATGGAATGTTACCAAAGTTGCATGTGATACAATTTATCAGTAACAAGATACTGTTACCTCTGTAAACTCCTCAGTACAACAAAGACAGCAAAAAAAATTATAATACAAAAATAAACTTGAGCAATACTGTACTTTGTTACCAGCAGGTGCTCCAGTGCAGGGAAGGGTGTGGAAACCCGCACTATTCATAAAAAAAGCCCTTATGGAAAAGTGGCTGTGTGCCTGCTGAAAAACATTCAGTGACCTTTACCATGAATCACGTGGGACCTTCAGCTACCGGGACTCTCCGGAACGTCACAAACTTACGTATGTATGTAATTGCCAGCACCCTATCAAACAGCTAGATTTTTAAGATCATTCGACCAGTGTTTAGTTGCCGTTCCAAAGTCCGACTAAAATTCAAGGGAAAAGTTTAGTTTAAAAGGCTCTTTTATCGCTCACCCTTTGTAAATGTACTTGTATCTTAATTTGGTTTTTTAATGTTTTCGATTTTTTATAAAATTTATATATATATATATATCCATCCATCCATCCATCCATCCATCATCTGCCGCTTGGTCCGGGATCGGGTCGCGGGGGCAGTAGCCTCAGCAGGGAGGCCCAGACTTCCCTCTCCCCGGCCACTTCATCCAGCTCCAGCATCCAGATATATATATCTTTTCATCTTATTTTACTGTTTGCCTGGACAGTAGTTTCTTTTATTTCATGTGTCTATTAGTTTATTTCTCTGTTATAAGTTTGTGCTGCCTGGCTTTAAAAATGCTATACAAATTAAGGTATTATTGTTGTTATTATTATTATTATCATTATTGTTATTGAAGAACAAAAAGTCTATCTGTACACACAGACCTCACCCTGGAGCCTGTCCTGGAGGGGAGCCAGCAGACTTGTGTCCCTGAAGGCGAGCATCTGCTGGCTGGACTTCTACCCATGCAGGCCACCTGTCACGATCGGTAGCGGTGCACGGAACAGGGAAGCAGGAGAAGGACGTGTAGGACGTGTAGGCCTGGGGAATATGGGATTTAATTAACAAAAGGAGCAGGGACATGGAAAGGCAACGATAGGCAGCACTACAACAGTTAGGCTTCAATGACAGACCAAGGGAAACGTACTCAAACGTGGACTGAAATACACAGAACAAGTCGAAATACCAGGAAACAGCTGATAACAATCAGGAATTCACACGAGGTTAATGAGGGGGCGTGGCACCCAGGAGAATCAAACAAGCAGGTCATGACAGAACCCTCCCCAAAGGCGTGCACTCTGGGCCCACCTCAGGGGAACGCAGAGACGGGACCGGGGACAGGGAACCCAGAAAACAAAACAAGACCATTAACGGGGTACTGGAAACAGGACGGACACACAGAACAGGGACAGGAAGCAGGACAACCACTGACACACCACCGGGAACGCAGACAAGCACAGGGGCATCAATAAATGAGACACTGGGGAAATGCCAATCGGAGGAACAAAAGGAACCAGAAGTGAAAGAAGGCAAAACAGAGGGACGAGGAACAGACACAGGAGGCTGGAAGGTAAAGGATGGGGGACAAGGGGGAGCCGGAGGGAACCCCAGCGGGTGAGAGGTGGACGCCGGAGGGACAGGTGGAGGAGGTAAGGAGGAGGTCAGAGGAGGGAACCCCAGCGGGTGAGAGGTGGACGCCGGAGGGACAGGTGGAGGAGGTAAGGAGGAGGTCGGAGGAGGGAACCCCAGCGGGTGAGAGGTGGACGCCGGAGGGACAGGTGGAGGAGGTAAGGAGGAGATCGGAGGAGGGAACCAGGGGTACTGGCAGGCATGTGTGACTTCACGGCTTCATCACAAATAGCGACAAGGTGAGGTACCATAGGTGTGTGAACTCTCTGGAATCTTGGTGTTCTGATCTCACCTGAAAGAAGAATGGAAGTAGCTAAAAATCTAGTGCTGATTGATTCACTTGCACCCCCTCATCAAGTCTTACTGCCCCTGGAGCTAAGAAGTCTAAGTAAAAGTGAGCAAAAAACTAAGTTGTTAGCAAACAAGCTAAGATGCCGATGATATTTTCCTATTTATTGTATGTAATCCTACGATTTGTGAAATATTTGCACAACTTGTGCTCCTCTGGGGTTATCAAATGGTGGGGAACTTGATGCAAAAGATACATAGAGACACGCTTGTCTTATATCAGGTGAATAAACTTTAAATGAATACTGAGCATCCTGATAAAACTTTGACGAGCGAAATGTTATTCTGCTTACAGTTAATTTGGTAAATTACAGTATGGACAAGCTAATACGAATATAATATAGTGAACGAAAAACTAGCTTTCTGGGTTTACAATAAAAATCACACTTCATCTATCATTTATTAAATATTTTTCCTACTGGTGTTTCGATCGCAACGGGGAAGCAGGTGAAGGAAGCCGTGAGTACGGGAAAACGGGGTTTATTTCGGGCGGACAGGGAAACGACAGGGCAGCGACAACCAAACATCAATGACAGATCTGGGGGAAAGGAATTCAGGCGCAGACTAAATACACAGAACACATCAGACTGATGGAAAACAGCTGGGTACGATTGGGGGAGCACACGTGGTTGGTCAGGATGTGTGGCATACACGAGGGGCGTGGCACACACGAGGGGCGTGGCACACACCAGGATTGTACGCGCAGGTCATGACAACTGGGGCCGAGGTGTTTTAGTTCTCATGTGTTCATTTTGGGTTGTACCGCTTTTTATTGTTGAGAAATGGAGGCTGGAGGGGGACAGTATAAAATTAGTACTAAATGTGTACAAGGACAATAGCTAAACAGGGTGGCTGAAGCCCCGCTAAATAGGGTTTAGAATCAGTTATGTTTTTAAAATTATGATTCCTTTTCATTGGCTTAGTTAAACATTGTATAGTGTTTACATTTTAATGTGCTCTTTTACCAAATGGATATTAGATTAAAAGGTCATGAACATAACAAAGCATTAATATATTTGATGGGAGGCACTGCAGAAAAGTTAGGAAAAGGACCTTTGCAATCGTAATTCAGAGCAGCATACTCTTGTATGTAGCTTCATGTCTTTGATCTTTAAGGAGCTGAAGCTTGCTGACCATAATCCATGACACAGACACCATACTTTTCAGGCTATGAATCGCCATTTTCTCCAAAGCCTTCATGCATATAGCTCAGGCCAGTATTTACATGTACTGTACGTACGCATGTCATTCTATCAATGCCAAAAACTTGTATGCACCCATTCATATTGGTAATATTGGAAAAATAACATAGTAAACGATTCAAGATGACACTAGCTGACACACACTCCTCCCACAAATCGGGGAAACGCAGTCACAACAAACCAGTGGCAATACAGTATATTGTTATTTACGGAATACAAAGATCCATATCAACCATTATTTATTTCTTAAAAGAATTGTATTCACCTGCTTTGAAATCAGATGTGGTGCATCTAGAAGTTTGAATGGGCTTTCTGTCTATATGTGGTATATTAATGACCATTTTATGATTGATAGTGTAGCACAGATTGTTCAGACTGGGTTGAGAGACACACTGTTCCTCTGCCCTTGACTGAGGCAAAATATTTTAAGGACATTGATTAAGCAAAGATGATTGATGGAGAGATGCTCGGTACCAAGCATCATCAATGAAGGCTATCACAGTGGAGCTTTCTCTCATAGATCCTACTGCCATGGTATCTCTGCCACCTTCCATGTCTTTCTTAGTCAGCCCTACTCTGACCAAGGATGCACCTCAGCTAGGGCATAGCGCAAACCCAAGGGATTCCCTTTCTGCAAAACCGGGGCTGGGAGGCACTTTCTCCTTCCTTCACTTGACTTACAGGTGTTTGTTTTATGTGACTCACTGAGTTAGGCCTTTGATCAGAAGGTCATTGGATTGAATCCCTAGGCAGAACAGCCACATCTTTGCTGGACCCTTGGAGCAAGGTCCTTAATCCCCCAAAATGCTTCAGGGGCACTGGATAAATGACTGATCTTTGCTCCATCTCAGAGCTTAGTTCTCACCTGCATTTATGTTTGTGTCTTTCTCAAAGGACAGCATGATGGGAAATGTGAGCAGTAAAGAATTCCAATGTACCTGTACTCATGCAAATGGAAAATAAAGCACAATTTCAGTTAATTTCTTTTGTCACTCATTGGCTTTTTCTCAGTCTTTGATGAATCATTGATTTCCTGATCAATTTATATGAATTTTTTTCACTGTAATATATTTCCTGATGTTTTTCTTCACGCCTGTTTTCACCTTCTCTTCATCCCCCCTTCTGTTCCTTGAAGTCCTGTTTTATAATAGGAATATTCACAGTCACTTTGTGGACAAAATAGCAAGCTGAAATCACCGAAATAAATACTAACCAAATGAATACAGCTGTCAACAGCTCATTTTCCACATGGAAGAATATTCCCTCTTCAGAAAGAAAATTGCCATCGGGCCCATAGCAGTCTGTGACCATCCCTTACTGAAATGATCAGAGATATTTACCTTTCTGATCCTCGGCTGATGTAAACTACCTCCCCTCACAAACACGGATTACATTCAAGTACTTTTTAGCTTCACCTTTGTAATGAAAGACTGAATAGACAAGATTGTTCCTTTCTTATAAATCCTCCCAACACACCAACACATTGCACAGAAAAAAATAAAAATTTCAATAAACAAATCAATTGATGCCCAATTTCATTTTGTATGTTGTATTAATTTAGTAATCTGAGGGCTAGTCTTAGTGATGCCTTTGATGAGAATGCTGCGTACTGATTTCCAACAACTAAATTTGGTACTTCACTGATACCAGCTGCTTAATTTGTCATTTAGCAAAATAAAAAAGTAATTAGAAATAATAGAAATTGATGAAAAAATTTATGCATAACAACTTTCACAAAAAATGCAAGTAAATGTGTGCTGCATTCAAATTTTAATTTCCTAATCAAATGTCAGCATTCACACATGAACTGTGACATATTTAGGGTGAAGTAAAATTGGCTTTCAGTCAGTCTGCGTTTTTCATTGTATTATGTCTGGATACAAATGTCATGCTTAGGGACGGGGGGTTATGGGTTGATCTTGGTATGGGAACTGCGGTTATCTCTTTTGGTACCAAGCAGTGCGCCCCCCCCCCCCCCCCTCATTTAATAAAGACTCCATATCTAGATTGTTACTATAGAGAACGATGAAAAACCTTGTGGGACACAGAGAATAGAATGTTGTGTTTTTGGAATCCATATTATTTCATGTAAAACATGTATATTGATAGTAGCTTCCTACAAAATACACTTTTGTCTTTCATAACTTTTCCTGAATCATTTTGTGTTCAAGTATCCACATGTTCACAAACATGACCCCCATCATTGTATTCTGCCCAACAGCATCACTTTGACTTAAATCGAATCAGTAATGAATGAATATTGTACAAACGTGCATAAAGGAGGGAATGAAAATGATGATAATATCACAGCCCAAATTAAGTCTATAACTGTTACTCAGCACAAAGCATTTATCCAACAAGTTGATCCTTGGAAATAACAAGACAACATTGAAAAGGGCATGGAGTGATTTTTCATACCTAATCTGAATGAAAGCCAATCCGTATTTGCATTTAATGTGGAACAGCTCAGCCTCTGAGCAGAACAGAACAAAGGAAAAAACACAATCAGATTGTTTGAGGGCCAAAGTTCACACAAAAGAAGAAACTGTCATGAAAAATGAATTTGAGAAAAGGGGGTTAAGGAATTAGGGAAAGGGTGACAAAGAGGGAGAGACAGAAGGAAAATCACGGCGAAAACAGGACCAGAGTTTGAAAAGGAGATAAAGGCTGAGAGTTTCATGGGGAGAAGTAACTTCTCGATGGCGGTGAGAGTGTGGGCGAGGCTGCGGAGGCAGGTGTTAAAGCCGTCTGAGGAACAATGCAGACTATGTAAGTCACACATCTTCTCCCCTGTCCAGTCGCGCGTCTCTTCCCCCTGACAGCGATTCCTTGAACTGTGTGCTGTCCATATTCACCTTAGTGGCCTGTGAGTCATAACTGACATTGACGGGTGGCCGCACTCACCATTCAGCGGTCCATTGCTGAGCTGATTAAAACAGAAATGCACAGCCATGCAAAACACGCAGCTAGTGCTTATTTTCCGGTGGGTCACTGATAATATGATAATAATAATACAGTATTACTGACCTGTACATGCATAGTTACCTTTAAAAATGTGGGTGTCAGGGGTAAAATCTTAAAATATGGAAGGTTAACAGCAGAAATTCTTGTCTGCTGAAAGCCCTTTAGCAGAGTACCAACAAGCTGTACTCAAGACAACTAAACCTTGATTTAAATCCATATATGAAATCCTATTAAAAGTTAATATTACAGTATAAAGTGACAATTTTAAAATGAACAGCATATAGAACATTCAGTTAATTCAGAGTCATTATTATTAGAGATATTTTGTTTAAATACTGAGACTGTAATTTACAGTACTATAGATCCCTTTTTTATTCTGAAAATATGGAAAAACAATATAGGACAGATGAGTTTATTTGATCCATTCAACAGTTTGCTTGTCTGTTTGCTCAGAAATAAAGTTTGGAAGATTGTGGATGAATGGATTCATTTATTTGTCCATGAAAGCATTCAGGATAAGCGGATGGATATATGGATGGATGGATGGATGGATGGATGTGTTTATTTATGAGCTTAATATATGCTGGCAGAAGAACACATCTGAAAGTGCTTTACACTAGAAAACACCATTCAGCTGATATGAGTAAATAAAGCTCCAATTAATTATCAGAACTTCCTTGACCCAAACCAACAGACAGGTTTGATCATGTAGTTTTCTAATTAGTGCACCTTTCCTGGGTTTCAGATTTATTTTCCTTTTTTTTTTAATAATTAGACTTTGCTTCCTATTAGCCATGACAATTAGGAAATGCAAATGAAGGGGAGGCAGATCTGAGTTCTGAGATGCAAGGGAGTCCAACGAGTACTTGGTGATTTACCTGACCCACACTGTTGGAACAAAGGCATCTGATTTCCACCCGGCTCTGTAAATACCAGGTTTCTTTCACACCTTCCTCAGATGGTGGATTATATTCCCAGTCACACCATTTCCAAACTTGCAGGTATATTTAAAAGCACTATCTGAACTGATCACTGTGAGAAGCTTCTTGGTCTGTGTCCTATGCAGATAGACGAGGAGAGCAGCTCTGAGATCACGAGGTCAGCTCAGTTCACTTTATTATGAACAAGCTGCTGTCCTTGACACAGAGCCAGCGGTCTGCTTTGCCCAGGCAGCTCCTCCAATAAAGCACTGGAACTTGATAAAAGTCATTATCATGCAAATTAAACCAACTGAATCGTCAACAAACTCTGCTTTGTTGTGTGTGATGGAGAAACGTTTCTGTGGGTCCGGGCCAAGTTACCGTAATCCAATTCACATTATAGCTTTTAATTTGTTGTGGAATGGCTATGGGTGTTTCATTGTACTTGGACTCATTAAAACCAAATAAAGATAACCAGAGATGACTGCAACAGTGATGTGAGTCCATTTTTTATGCCGTTCACAGTGAGAACAATCTGTGAAAATACCTCCTTCCTGCATTTAGGCCTTTGTGACAAGAATGTCTTGCTCACCTGTAAGCTATTTATAGCTATAAAAAAATAAGTTGACCTCAGCCAAAACGGCAATGAATTCGTTTAACTTAAAGGCTTTTAACAAAAGTCCTACATATAGGAGTGAAATAATTTGCCATATTTTATTTTTCTGGGTAAAGTGAGAATGATCAGACTGTGTGCTGGATGGACAGAAGAATCATCCTAATTGTTATTGGAGATAAAGCAACTAAATAAATCAGTCACAGATCCTTCATTAACTTTCAGTGTTGTATCTAAACGAATTATAACTTAAGAAGACATCACAATTTAATAAACACCGGGGTATATGTGACCCCATTTCTTAACTATAATATACAGGCTTTATATTTCATTTTAAAATACATGTTTCGGCTTGAAAAGGACAAGTAGGAGCACAATGGGTAAACGGGTGAATCATTCACCTTCCAAATGTATTATCAAATCAAACAAAACAACACAATAAATACTGTGCAAACATTTATCAGTGGCATCCCCATGCATGACCGAGCAAAGCTGAATATGACGGAAAAGGCTTTTACATTATTATTTGTTCCCCCCCCCCCCCCCGCTAATTCATTCACAGCTATACTTAATGAACTTGCTAGGCAATGTATAAGCAATATCATGCAATATTTTTGCACGAGTACGTACTCCAAGCCTTGGAAAAGGTCAGAAACAATGATAGTTGTTTCTCCTGTGGCAATATACTATACAGGCATAACTGAATTTCAGATATATTTATTGCTATTTAACGGAAGTAGTACATTTCTGGGGTAAAATTTGCCTATTTTTGTCTCTGCTGCCCAAACCATAATCAAAATATGCCGCATTGTTTTCCTTACGAAATATGTGAATATTTCGTAATGGGTATATATGTGATGGGTATATATTATATGTGAATGTGTGCCAAGGTGGGGCATGGTGTGGACAGAAAAAGAGTGGAGATCCACTGTTGGTTCCAGAACAGAAAAGGGTTTATTATGGAAGCAAACACTGGTCGAAAGTATGAAACAAAGGGACTGTGAGGGGTCAAAACAAACAGGAAATAAACTAAAGGAACAAATGAAAGAAACCATAAAATAGCATGATTAGGGAGCAGGACTAGGAAACTAAGCAAGCCAACTACACCCAGTATCACGAACTTAAATACACAGGTACTTAAATACACAGGCAACCAGGCTAACGAGGGGGGCAGGTGTGGAACACAAGACATTCAACCAAACAGAACAGGAACTCGTAACAAGCAACAGGAGGAGTGACTAATGAGCACTGAAACTAAGAAACACTAATCAAACTCTGGGAATACTATCCATCCATCCATCCATCCATTTTCTTAACCGCTTATCCTACTGGGTTGCGGGGGATCCGGAGCCTATCCCGGAAGCAATGGGCACGAGGCAAGAAACAACCCAGGATGGGGGGCCAGCCCATCGCAGGGCACACTCACACAACATTCACTCACACATGCACACCTACGGGC
>JAODJX010000109.1:10067293-10077978 GCA_026776945.1 Isichthys henryi
ACATGTGACCCAGGCGGAGACTCGAACCCGGGTCCCAGAGGTGTGAGGCAACAGTGTTAACCACTGCACCACCATGCACCGCCCCCTGCAGAAACAAGCTTTGTGAAAATTATGATAATGACAACGCATTAAATATGTACAGATACATAAAAACAGTAACATTTTATGTATGGTAAGGCAAATAACAACGGCTATCGTGTGTGATTCACATTTGCTTGAGAACTTTAATCAATTATGATAAATGTTCACTTACTGTGGTGAGCCAGATGGCTGTGTTGATGCTTGATTCAACAGGCCAGTCTCACTTCCAGCATTTGTCACCCATGTGGGGAGACAGCGATTCACAACACTAGCATGACAAAATAAGTAAATTCAGAAGCAGATCTCAAACCGGGCATGACTCATGATTTCAACCGGTAGCCCTGCTATATAGTTTTCACACTTTAGTTCGATATACTGACAAAGAGAACTTGCTAAAACCTGCTAATGATGTATGGAGTTCAGTCATAAGCCAGTTTGTTTGTGTGGCTCCTGGAAATTTGAAATCTGCCCTGTAATCAGGCCCCATTTCTGGCTTTACAATTGCAGTGCTGTGCTTCCTTAGTGTGGCCCCTTACCTAACCTGCAAAGAACCCCTCTTTAACAAAACAATTGTCTAGGATATGAGGCAATGTCTTTTCTTTTTGAGTCAACCCCTGAAAAATAAAGATGTAGTGGAGTATAGTTGTATTAAAGGTGGAAAATGGACTGGTAATGACATGGATTCATGTCCGTAATTGACCTAATCGAATGGATTGTCCTGGGTCATCCGGGAGGTTGTGGGAGAATTAGTGTGACCATGACAGCCGAAGCAAACATGGTCACGGCTTACAGACGAAAGAAAAAAAAACATCTGCTGAGGGGACAGATTGATGTTATAAGCTGTTCATGAACAGACAGACAAGAAATTTCACAGTTGTCCTCAAAGGTTAACTTCCCCATTAGAAAAGGTGCCCTGTGTTTTTGCACTAAGAAATTAACACAAAGGCACATTGAAATTTCATAAAGGTAGGGAAATGGGACAATAGGGAGCGTTTAATCTAGATTATTAGAAAATGGGGGCGTTTTTCAATAAACAGCCAGGGTGTGTGTGGTTTAAAATATAACTTCTGTAAGATAAGTCAATAAATTTAATAGAAGAAAAGCAACAACCTTGTGGATTTGTGTGGGTTTGTGTGATTTCATAGCAGTAATCCATCCATCCATCCATCCATCCATCCTTCCCACTTATCCAGTACATGGCCATGGACGGCCTGGAACATTTCCCAGGAAGTACAGTGCACACGGCATGGGATATCCTAGACGGGATGCCAGTCTATTGCAGATGGAGAACAGCTGGTTATTTCTGTTTGCTCACTTGTGCTCCTGCTAAACCATAGTAGACAAGTGGGGAAGGTCCCTGTCATCCTTCGAATGGATTAAATATTAGACTCTTAGATGATAATTTCATTCTGATATTCAGATGTGACATTACCGGCATCCTAATGTTCTATCATTACATAGAAAATAGTTTCCAGAACAAAATGAGCGAGCGTTCATTTACACACAGTTCTTGTACATTGGCATCCAATTTATTTTATTTACGATGCATGTTAGTAATAATTAGTTGAAATAATTTTTCAGCTATGGGTGCTTTTTCTGACTTATTGATCTTCAGCTGTTTTTCCGTGATTTTCTGTGTAATAACGAAGGTAAGCCATTGTGCCCAGAACTCCCTGTTTGAGAAGAGAGCTGAGAAACATCAGCCGTTCTATACTTCGGAAAAGGTTAACTTTTAATTGGCATGCAGCAACAAGATTAATTAGTACAAATATCTGATCTGCATGAAGAGACAAGTCATTAAAAGTGGAGGCCCTGCCACGGTTGCTTGCAATGCACAGACAGGATTGTTGTTGTTGTGTGTTTTGCTGGGAAGATAAAACCCATGTTGTGCTCTGTAACCTGCATATCTCCTATTAAACACATATTATGGGGCCATTATTCCTCGTACTACTGTATGTAGCTGGTGGTGGCAGTGGGGTGGGGGCTAGAGAGCTTTGAAAATTCTGATGCTTAAGTTCAGTATCATCTGATGATCTCACACTGGCAAGGTTTATGATGCTTGGCGCTGCATCATTGCTGTTCCTCGGCTCCTTATAGCCAGATATTGAGCAACAGTTTGCTTGCAGAGAGCTTCTATCCCATCATTCACTTTGTTCACTCTGTCGGAAGAATGTTTTTGTTATTGACTAAAAGTGGGGAAAGCAGAATGCTGAACAAGTACATACAACTTTGCATTATTTTATTGTGATGGTGATGCAGTGTGCTTTTATTAAGAATAACTCTTACAAGTACACAAAAAAACATTTCTTTACAAAGATTTACAAGTACTGCCTAAAAAGGCATTTACAGTCTACATTCATTTGAATGACTGTTCACTCATGATGAGCTGCTTCAGCCCAGAAACCCAACAGCAGCTGTAGTTTTGCTTCATTGTGTTAATTTAAAATGATTGCTTAGTTTGTCAAATTAGACTCCAAGTCATTTACCAAAAGTAAAGTATTTAACCGGCTTTCTAGTGTCAGCATTCTGGCTTTTTGCATAATCCCTTACAGTAATATCTGCACTTGAGTGGATTACCAAAGAATGTGCGGAGTTATTGTGTAAGTTCATGGCTGGTCCAGCTTGATTCCACACCATCAGTCATCACTGACCAGTCTCCCGATGGCTTTCTTGGGTTTGTTTACCCCAGGGAGAGCTGCAGAAGGAAACGATTTCACCTTTTCAACAGGTCATCGTGAGCCATCGAGATCAGCAGGGCTTCCTTCTGTTTTTATCAGCGCTTGTGAGGGGTGAGCACTGTATCAGAGCACAGGCTCAGGTTTCCTACCGCAGAATAGTGACAAATCTGCCTATTTTTGGGGGGGGGGGGGGATTGGGTAAATACAACATAAAATACCAAGCACAGACAAACTAGCATGGAAGATGGTGTGGAACTGTTTTGACAGTGGTCATTACATAAGGTTTGTTGACAAAAACGGTAATAAGAGTAATACAGGTCTCCATCTCCTTAGCTTAATTGAAACAAATTTTCACACAGACATGCAGTGGCCTGGGACCGGGCACCTCCTCATGTTGTCGTGGGGTTTCCTCTGGGTCTTCTGCTTTCTGCCCACAGTTCAAAATCATGCTAGATGCAACAACTTGTTACAGTTAATTCGCACAAGGGTGTAATATACACCAATCATGAGATGTCTGAAAGTGGGAGTAGTAAGCAACTGTACTTTTCTTAATACAGCAACCACATAAGTCCAGCCTTGAAGAAAATCCTTCCTCTGCAAATCTGCAAATTGGAAAATTCTATTTAGTGCCCTGAACAACTAAGCATTCAAAAAGTACATAGAGATCCGCTAATCAATATTCCCCCCAGGCATCTTGCTAGGTACCTTAAAGCATTTATACATTTTAATTTAAAAGGACATCTGCACATTGCTGGAATTGAACTGAAACATGCTTTGCGTATTTAATGAGAAGAAAGCAGAGACGTACAATGCTGGACAAAATATATCGTATAAGTATGTGTTTAATCTCTCAACAGAATAAGTGGGGGGAAATGGGAGGATGGATGGATGGATGATGGATGGATGGATATACTGTGTCATGATGGGGCAATCAGAGGGAAAACAAGCAAAACACCTACAACAATTACACACATCAGAGACCACACAGGAACCAAACACAATGACCAACCAGGGCAAAAGGCAAGGGCAGGTACACAAGGGTAACAAGGGCCAAACAAGGAACAGGTGTGAGCCATTACAATCAACCAAATACTAAAGACTAGGGGCAGGTGTGGGTCATTAGCACTAAACCAATCAAGAATCAGGTGTGGGTTAATTTGCAGTCAAAACAAGACTCAAATACTGGGAAAGGGGTGACCAGCGACACCTGCTGGCCAGGCAGGGAAATGACAGGGCAGGGGCTGATCCTGAAAATAAGTTTATATGTACTTATTTTCCCAGTGGCAGCTTAGGAGTTATTGGCTTGACATCAGCCTAATTGGAAGTGTGTGTGTGTGTGTGTGTATGAGTGTGAATATGCATTAAAACTTCATCCTGTAGAGTTAAGAGGATGTGAGATTATTTTTATTCAGACTGCTACTTGGCCCAATAATCACTTGTAGGAAGTAGTATTATAATAAGAGTGATACTGTTATTGTTGTTAGAAATGATCTGATGCATTATTTTCATAGCAGAAATAAGAAATATGTGCGAGTTTCTAACGACCGTAAATTCAGTTATTATGCCTGCATTTATGAATAGAGGGTGTGATTTGTAGAACAGCCATGTAAACTGGAATGTTTTGCTAGCAGAAATTCTCACTAGAATTCGAATTAGACTTCGTTGCGTAAGCTGTCCAGTAAGTGCTGTTGCCTTCATAATTAAAAGTATATGTTTACTGAATGAAAAGGACATGGCGCAGGTCCGAGCCACAACAGCAGCGCTGGAGGCTGGAGACAGACCTGCTGCCAAAGCTTGCTCTGGGCCTCGGTCTGTCTGGCCACGGGCCACTCCACCCCACCAGCAGGAGTTGTCATGAGACAGCTGGCAAATTCAGTTGTGCGCTGTGACATCCATGGCTTTGATGTTGCTATTCCAAACAGCACTCGGGAACCAAGCTCAGTGGATGCTTACGAGTCTGTGCAAGTGGTCACAGGTGAAAGATCAGGGCTGGCACTTTAAGAGGCGGCAGAAATATTTAGGGGGGGTATTTAGTAGCAAGATCAGAAGCACAAATAAGCAACGAGAACCAGCTTTTGGTCATTTTTGCCCGTTTACCAGCAGGATGTTTGATTGGCTTGCTTTCTGTCCTGCAGCTTCAATGAGGGACGAGCCCCCAAGTCTGTGGCAAGTGCGCGCCAGTTGTGCTTCTCCTACCTTTGCCCTCCACCACACCAAGGTGCTGTCATAGGCTCCCCTGGCCACTGACAGTGCTCCTTCTAGAGACTTTTTCCTACTGCACAGCGAGACCTATTTCCTTGCTCAGCAGGCTGCCTGCTGCATGGTCTCTGGGGCTCCTTTGATGAAAGCGAGCTGAACTAAATGCATTACGGGTAAATTGCAGCAGCAAGGTGTTTTGGTTCCTTAGGGAGGGGAGGGAAAGACTGGGCAGGGACAGGGAGGAGGCCAGAGGCGGGGCTAGACCCGAGTCCTCAAATGAGTCTTAGTCAAAAACGGTATAGTCCCCTGCAAGGCAGAGAAACTGAATTCTTACTGAAACTGATTATCTTTAGAAGAACCATACATATTTTTAATGCCATAATATTACATTTCAATATTAGCATAAAGAACTTTATGAAATCAAGTAGAATAAACATATTAAAAATGGCAATGTGGTTTAATGCTATGGTAAGATTTTTTAGTTTTTCCTATGTTTATATATGTATATAAATATATAAATCCGCCTGGACGCAGGTCACCGCCCCCCCGGACCCAGGCCTGGTGAAAAAGGAGCTGAGCCAAAAGGAAAAGATCTCGATTTACCAGTCGATCTACGTTCCTACCCTCACCTACAGTATGGTCATGAGCTGTGGGTAGTGACCGAAAGAACGAGATCGCGAGTACAAACGGCCAAAATGAGTTTCCTCCGCAGGGTGGCTGGGCTCTCCCTTAGAGATAGGGTGACGAGCTCGGTCATCCGGGAGAGACTCAGAGTAGAGCCGCTGCTCCTCCGCATTGAGAGGAGCCAGATGAGCTGGCTCAGGCATCTGCTTAGGATGCCTCCTAGACGCCTCCCTGGTGAGGTGTTCCGGGCATGTCCCACTGGGAGGAGGCCCCGGGGAAGACCCAGGACATGCTGGAGGGAGTATGTCTCTCGGCTGGCCTGGAAACGCCTTGGGATTCCCCCGGAGGAGCTGGAAGACGTGGCCGGGGAGAGGGAAGTCTGGGTTCCCCTGCTTAGACTGCTTTTCCCATCACCCAACCTGGAAAAGAATGGATGGATGGATGGATGGATTCAATGGCAGTCTTGGGGGGAAAAAACTGCATTGTAACTACTTGTTTTACAGTGACTGAGAAACAGAAATTAGATGTCCTTTCTACAGAATCCTGAACGGGACAAGGGAAAAGAAAAAAAAATTTATGGAAGGAGAGAAAAAATGAAAGAAGGGGAGTCTTTTTGTGAGGTCTCACAATATTTTTGCGTTATCTCACAAAACTTTTGTGAGGTCTCACAAAAAGACTTCTTATTTTTTTTCCTTCCATAGTTTTTCTTCTTCCCCCCACAGTGCATCTTCCTCAGGGGCTCTAAACTTCACAAACTTTAACAACATTCTAAAGGCAATAAAAACGAAAAACCTTTTGTATGACGTAAGAAATTAATGGGGCAAGACCGAGTTGGGGAAGAAAAAATATTTCATTCCCAAATTTGTACCTCAAAATCGCTACAGTAAGATCAAGAGAAATGAGAGGTTCGGAGAAAGCTGGACATCCATGTGGTAGGTAAGAAGTGAAGCTCAGGAGGGTGAGAGCACACAGTACTTTACAAGGGGTGACTAAAAATTAGTTACCATTAATATTTTTATCATTAATATCAGTGTTGGACAGACTCTCTGAAAACCATACTAGAATAAAAGCAGAGATAAGTCACCCATTATAATACTATTTTCGTATAAGTCTTAAAGTATCTGACATACCAAAGGTATTTCACTAGTATTAAATGCAGGCTTAAGCAATGTGATGAAAAAACTTACTCAGTTACTCACAATGACTTTCTGTATTATTTTCCCAAAGAAAACCAACCTATTGTCACAATACTATTATGAGATCTAGTAACAGGTTTACTTTGAGTGACCTTGCAATACATATTTATTAATTGCACTGTATACATTAAAAGTACAAAAGGTAAAATAAATGGACTAATCATTATGAAATTTAATGACAGACATGTCCAGAAAAGTCTGCGACAATGCACACCATTTGATTATCAAATTATGTATTTTATACGTATTTATTAATAATTGCACTGTACCCATTTACAAGCAACAAATGATTTGGGCACTAGCGCAAAAACCCAAGTGATCCATATACTTATTGAAGTGCGAATACCAGGGAAGTGTTGCAAGCTATTTTGGCTTTAAACCTAAACTCCGACGCAGCTGTGGTAAAGTTAGCTTTATATTCTAAATTCAGATTTCCAGCTGCAATATCTTTCAACAAAATCTGAAAACACTTGTTGGCTTTCCAGATTTCTTTGTCTGTATGGAAAGATAATAAAATATTAATGACTATCTCAGTTCTTCCCTTTGTAATTTGAGTGGACAGAGTGCAGTTATGAATAGTCGTGCAAATGTATTGCGAGATCTAGCAAAATCTCATTATATTTTACTTCCGTTACTTCTTTACTCCTCCCATGTGACAGGCGCTCCACAGATAAGTGTCTGTGTCTGTATGTACAGCGCAATTATTTGTGTTTTCACTACGCCACTGTAGGCAAAATGACGCTGGCTGTATAAAATGTAATGTGTAGCGACCGTTATCAATAGAAATAAATTTAAGTATAGAATTTCTTTACAATTGTAGTTCAGTAGAAAGTGAAAGTTAATTTTGTAAGTACTCGGCTGTACAAAGTTGCCAAAATAATACTTAGATATATTAACAAAGTACAGTTACAGTACTGTATAGCACTGATTATCCATCCATCCATCCATCCATCCATCCATCCATCCATCATACCCACTTGTCCTATGCAGGATTGGGTCAAGGCAGGGAATAACCCAGGATGGGACACCAGCACATAGATTTCTTCTTCTTCTTCTTATTATTATTATTATTATTAATAATGAAAATAATAATATTGATGAAGCTAATGACAATGATAATAATAATAATGACAATTAATAATAATGCATACAGTATAGTGCTATTCAAGCACCCCAAAATCCTTACAGCTGGCAAGAGAAGAAAGAGCACAGTGAGGCGTAATATGAGGAGTGAGAAAATTAACGTACGATTTGATAAAGCGAAGCCTGTAATCTGTGGCAAGCGATGCAATAATGAAGAGATATGAGTATTAAATGGTGAATTCCTAGCTGTGCAATGGAAGAGGAGATGCAGCACCACGATAAATAAGAAACACAGAATACACAATTAGATATGATGAAGACAGCAAGTAGGCTACAGGTGAGCTAAAACTGTGGTGTGGTGAGGTGGGACTAGGCTGGGCATGGCGGAATAGTCTGGCCGGATATTTGAGCTGTTTTTCCCTGCTTGTGATTGTAATTTTATTGTGAGCATTGGATTGATCATTAAGCACAATGATTCATAAATAAGGGGAAGGATAATTCCTAGAAGCCTAAAAGTTCATAGCCTTACAACATGCAACGCTGCTGTGAAGCCTACGATTTACAGAAGCGTAATCTAGTAAGTCTTGTTGCTCCTGTATCTCTCAGACTCTTTTGGCTCTGGCCTGAGAGACTTCAAGCTGGAGTTGAAACAAAATGAAGATTTTGGCGTGGACCCTGTGTGCACTGAACACAGGCTTAAGGCTTAATGAAGCTTCACTAAAAAAAAACACATAGGCAACTAAATAGCTTTGAATGGGGTCTAATGGAGTATTCATACTTTATTGTGCATTAGGACAGACATTCTTCAGAGTGCATATTGAAGTAGGGGAAAATATAGAAATTTTCAGGCAATGGGAAAAGATACCCTTACTGCAGTTTTGGAGAAATATGAACAGAAATTGCATATATTAAAGCTAAAAAAAGAAATTAAAAAAAACGCATGCATCTGATTTGGGTTGTGTGTTGGGACTGTTGAATATTGTGTGCAGGTTTGGTCTCCATACCTTAAGAAGGACATTGCTGCCTTAGAAAAGGTGCAACGTAGGGCTACGGGAATGATTCCTAGTTGTAGAAGAATGTCTTATGAGGAGAGGTTAACTGAGCTGAATCTGTTTAGCCTCGAGCAAAGGAGACATGATCCAGGTATATAAGATTCTAACAGGTCGGGATGCTGTTCAGCCAAATGGCTATTTTAATATTAGTTTAAATACTAGAACTCGTGGCCATAAGTGGAAATTAGCGAGAGAACATTTTAAAATGAATTTGAGGAAGCACTTCTTTACAAAGCATGTACTGTAGTTGGAGTATGGAATAGTCTTCCTGCTAGTGTAGTGCAGGCTAAAACCCTGGGTTCCTTTAAATCAGAGCTAGATAAGATTTTAACAACTCTGAGCTATTAGTTAAGTTCTCCCCAAATGAGCTTTATGGGCCGAATGGCCTCCTCTCGCTTGTAAATTACTTATGTTCTTATGTTTACTCAGGGGAACGCAGAGGTACCTGTTCACAGAACGGTTCCACTGGGTCTGAGGGAGGCACCACAGTCAATGTCAAGATCCCTGTGATAAATGTCATCTGCAAATGAGGAGGGATGCCTTCTTTGTCCTGCTATTTTCATTCTTGTAAGAAAGTGGCCACCTCTGTAGGGTAACCTTGTCAGAAACTAATCACTTGCGTGCTTGCCTGACTTATAGAGGGGCAGTTATTGAACAGTTTATTTTAATAAACAAGTAAACAATTTGGTCTGAATGCGGTATATAATGCTGTAAACAATTCAGTCTGAATACACTATATAATCCTTCGTCATTGTTACACACAGTTAATGAGATTTACTCTTGCTATTAATATAGGAAACAGCAGCTGCATTAAGTTAATAGATTTTTATACTGTAAACATGAAACAAGTAAAATCCGGTCTGAATAATGTATGACGCTTTCTTGTTGTTAACCACAGTTAATGAAGCATAATCTTGCTAGAAAACAGTAGCTGCGTCAGGTGCAAAAGCTTTTATCGATTTTGCTGAAAATGACATATTTGATGCAAAATATTAGCTTCTGCACTAGACACACTTGTATAATTCACATAAATGAAACAACTTATTCTCTGTTCCTTCGATACTGGTCCCTTTCTTTTTTCGTACCATTTATCCAATCGGTTAAATTCAGTATTGCCAATTGGTTGAATGGTCATGAGCTTTGGGTAGTAAATCACAAGTATAAGATCACAGTTTCAAACAGCACATATAAGTTTCCTCCATAGGGTGCCTGGGCACAGCCTTAGAAATAGGGTGAAGAGCTCAAAGTAGAGCCACTGCTTCGCTGCATCAAAAGATGCCTCCAGGACGGCTCCCTGGGGAGGTGTTTTGGGCATGTCTAACTGGAAGGAGGCCCCGGGGCAGACCCAGGACACGCTGGACAGATTATATCTCTCGGCTGGCCTGGGAACGCCTTGGTATTCCCCTGGAGGAGCTGGAGGAGGTGGCTGGGGAGAGGGAGGTCTGGGCATCCCTGCTTAGACTGCTGCCCCCACAACCTGACCCCGGATAAGCAGCAGATGGATGTATGTATGGATAGATGGATGGGCAATTGGTTAAATTTTGTTGCACATAGTAGCTGCACAATGCAATCAAATTCAGTCAGACTGGATAGAGACCGTCCCAGTCTAGCAACACTAGCCACCTTTTGCTGCGTGCATTGCCTTATGTCTTTTATTTACGAATATGACCAAAGGAGCGAATTTGAAGTTGTGATACTGTAAGGATATAAAACTTATAGGCCCCGCAGGCCCCAACTCTGATCAGCTTGCATTTCAGAGTCCAAGAAAAGGA
>JAODJX010000109.1:10109527-10133481 GCA_026776945.1 Isichthys henryi
CCCCCCCCCCCCCGCGTGGGTGGGCCGCCCCCCCTGTGGGGGGGGGGGGGGGGGGGGGGGGGGGGCGCGGGGTGGGGGGGGCAGGCAGAATAGTAGTCCGCAATGAATGTGAGCTCTTCTGGAGCTGGCAGAGGTGAAGAGTGCTGGGACAGATGGATGGAGACAAGACATGTTCCCGGTGAGTGATCCCTCTCTGTCGACGATGGTCATAAGACCTGTGGAGAAGTGGGTGGGGGTAAGAGAAAGAAGACAGTCAAACTCCACCCAGGACCGGGAAAGCCTTCATTATGCAGTATCACCGTCAGAAAGGAGTCAGAAGGTCCAGGCCACTGCACTTACAGGATGGAAGTCCCTGGAGATTTCTCACACATTCATTACTGTTGGCTGCGGAAACCCCAACAAATAAACACACACAAACACACAGTTTTGTATTGATTTCATAATTATTTCTATTCATTCCCTCAACACTCAATACGTTTTTGTGCGTTGTTACCGAGCCTTAGCTGTGTAACACGAGCTGCTGCATTAAACATCTACTGCAGACCCACATGTGACATTCCTGTCCTTTCTTATGCATCTGCCATTTCCATCAGTTCACTTGTTTGCAAAATTATTACATGTAATACATGCGTTTGTAATACATAAACATTCTTTGACGAGCTTAAACTGCCGTTATATATTAATGAAAGAGCCTCAGGTTATAACATGTAGCTTCTGCGTCCGCTTGGGACGGCCGGGCCAGCTGCCGTGGTTTGTGTGTGTGCTCGGTGGCCATATGAGGCCAGTGGAGATGGTTCCACCGACATGGAGGGGCTCCGGACAGCCGAAACTGCATCTCACTGACTGTCTGTGCTGTCGTGCATGAAGCAGCCTGAAGGGTTAGGAGTGCGGGCTTGCATACCAAGAGGAGGGAAATGCAGTGCGGCACCTCACTCCCCCCTCGCCACACTTTCTCTCTCCCTCGTCTCCCTCCTATGTCTTCCTGCTCCGCCTTCATTCTCATGCAAGCTCTCTGCCTCCCCCCGCCCCACCCCACACACCCGCCTCGCCTCTTTAATCATCATTCATCTAGCTAGATGGCCAATGCTGGCTTGATTGACACGCTACAGCGGAGGTTAGGAATCCCAATTGCTGCAATTCAGTCCGCGATTAGCACTTGTTTGGACCTGGAATGGAACCTGAGCTAGCTGATGATTTGACCCGACCCTCCGACTGATAATTAAGATCCGAGCGGGACTGAATGCTAAGAGAAGAAGCCGCCAAACTGGATGTGGCATCAAGCGTCAGGAGATTAGCTTTAATTACAGGTCAGCGCAGTGGCTTAGTAGGTAGGGTTGGCACTGCAGCCCCCCCCCAGCTGTGTGTGTGCGTGTCCCCCTCCCACGCTTCGTGATAGCTTCCTCCCAGAGGCCAAAGACCGTGTGATCCAGGTGAACTTCTGACTTTAAATTTCCTGTCTGGTGCCTCTTGATGGAGCACGTCCTCCTTCACACTCTCAGCTTTCCGGGACTGGCTCTTAGTCACTGCGTCCTGATTGTATACGTGGTTAAAGATGACACGCGGATGCGATGAAATGATATATGGATAGATTGCCTTAACTCCTGTACTGCTTTAATTCTAGCAATTATATCCATCCATCTATCTTACAACCATTTATCCTGGTCAGGGTCGTGGCTTGGGGGGGGGGGGGAATGTCAGCCTATTACAGGGTACACAGACACACACAATTATAGTCTATGGGTAATTTAGAAATACCAATTAGCCTGACTGCATGTCTGCAGGCTGTGAGAACCTGCAGACTGCACACGCACAGAGCAGGCCGGAAATCAGGAACCCATCCCTGGAGGTGTGAGGCCCTGAGCCGACTTCCGGGCCGGGATATATTACATGACAAAACGGGAGCGTGGGGTTCTGTGTTTTTTATGGTCGACCCCCATCTGCTCCCCTCCCCTACACCTGTGATGTCATGCAGGTATAACAGGAACTCTTCCATTATCAGTTAAGGGGCTCTTGGAACATTCCACTTATCTCTGATTAGAACTGCTGTTGGGTCCCAAACCAGCTGAACGCTTCACCCGCCTAAACATGCTTAAAGCTTGAACTGCCTCTGTGTGTGAAATGCTATATAAATAAACTTACCTTACCTAAAAAATATCAGACAATTAGTGTGACGATAAACAACATAAAACCATAGACTGAGATATCAGTCCCAAGTTCTATACAGGTACATTGTAATAATGCTATGCTTAATAAGCAATAATACTTAAGGTATTTGCTTACAGCATGACTAGTTTGCCATAGGAGCATTTACAGTCGGGGAAAAAAAAGTATATTTCGGATCAGCCAGTGGAAACGTGCCTTTAAAATGTTGCATTTTAATTCCACAGAATCACAAAAGACCAGATTGTAAGTGAATCTGGTCCCCTGCCCTCTGAGACATCAGGACTGTTTAACAAGCATGTGAAAACCCTGCGAAGGCAAATATGGACAAAACGAGAATCGCCAGTCAACATTACATAAAAGACCCTGACATTGATCTGCTTAAGCTCTTATGGAATTCATCCTGCACTTAAGTCATGAAAATACTGATTTTACTTTCTGGTTCACAGAATCACCAAAAAAAAGGCATCACCTCTATGACAATGAGCAGTAGTAGCGTATCATGCGCTGGATGACAGTGCACAAGCCACATGCTCTCTCACAAACTATTGTGTTACACTTGGCCGTGTCCATCCTCAAGGGAATCCCATCGTTCTCAGGGTAAATGCTAAGGATCTCCGAAGAGCGAAGCTAAAAGGGTGATGGAGTCATTCTGGGAGAAACTAAAGCATCTTAAGGAAACAGTATGACTGATCAGTCCCGCGCTGTCTCTTTAAGGGAGGCGTCTCACTCTATTTATACTGCAATTCCTGGCATTCTGTAAAACAAAACAGGACCATTTGCTTCTGTGTTCCCTATAAAAATATTGGATGCGATCATATGGCACTGTGTTGATGTCATAGTCTGATGGTACCGATACATAATAAGTTCGAGCGTAATGAAGGAAAGCACGTTGCACACACTCACGTCTGCAAGTCCCGGAACTCGGGGGAACCCAGACGGGGATGTGCGCACGACTCCCTCCGGCGTCTCTGTATAAATGATTCACAGAGGAGATCTGCAAGTCTGACGTTCTAAACCATCAATATGAATCTTTAAAAAGATTTAAATGCAATTCTGCTCATCCGAACAGAATTCCATGAATCTAAAGCCCCCATAGGTACATATTTATAAGGTGACTATTACCCACTGTCTTCTCTTTGCTGGTAATTGGCAATGATTCATTGGGATTTCTCTGGGGACGCCTGCAGAGAGATCCATCACTGAATATTCCCTGCCACTTGTGGACACGCCCGTTTGATAAGTGCTGTTAAAATACTGCTTCTTTATTTCCCAACCTCCTCAGAAAGTGTTTTTCATCATTTTTCAGTGTTCAGTTTCACAAAGGGCTAAAAAAATCCCTCAGTCAAAGACCTGACCTACAGTACTGCATTCACAATACACCAACATTACTGTTATTATTATTTATTATTAGTATTATGTGAAGCAATCACTATGACCACAGTGAGGTCATGACAGCAGACCGAAGACCACTGCAGGAATCACATAATGGCATCTGATTAAGCAATGGATTATAAAGGAGATCAAATTATACGTTTTGCTTTAAGCACTTTCCCTACTTACGAGTATAAAGCCATTCCTTTAAAAACAGGAAAAGCCATCATGGTCAAAATCAATCCATCCATCAATTTTCTGAATCCACTTGTCCTATTCTGGGACACAGGGAGTTCGAAGCCTATTCTAGATGCTACAGGTGCAAGGCAAGTAACAACCCAGGACAGGACACACTCGCACACGCACACTGACAGGCAATTTGGTATCTCCAGTTAATCTCAGCATGTTTTAGGAAACTCCTAACGATGACACAGGGAGAACATGCAAACTCCACACACATGGAGCCATGGCGGAGACTCAAATCCAGGGCCCAGAAGTGTGAGGTGGCAGTGCCAACGGTTGTGGCACCATGCCACCCTCATGACTGAAATATAATCCAAGTAGGCGCATTGTACTGTTTTAGTCTTCAGGTCAGTCATGGAAGGGGAAAAATCTGGTCGTGGAGTCTAAAAAAAGATGGGCAAGTATTGTGATAGTAGCATAAGAGAAGCCTGGCCTCACGTTCAGAGCTGTCTTTGCCCAAGTCAGCAGAGAATCTCGAAAAGGGGAGCGTGACACCCTCAGGACAAGTCAGAGGGAACATCACAGCGGAGGCAGCGGGATCCACGCTTTGCGGCTCTGCCTGTACCTTTCCCTCCATTCGCTGGATGTTCCCTCAGTGAACGGCCCACCCAGGGCGAGCTGCAAAGTGTAAGTGATGATGACAAACAGCAGCTGGACTGTATATTTATCTACTTAAATGCAGCGTTGGCCGGCGCGCAGCCCCCACCCTGTCTCGCTTGGCACAGTTACGGGGCGCAGGAGGACTTCTGGGAGCAGGTCTCCAGCATATCGACGGCAGGTTCCAGGCAGCCGTCTCCAGCTTCAGGTGTCCTGATTAGCCACTAATCCTGTTTCACCCCATTGCTGAGGAGGTAAATGGCTCCAGACCAATCCTAATCGAGGAAGGCCTAAAGACAATCGGCCTGATAGAAAAGTTTTATATGATTTCATGCCCTACCCTTAGAATGGAGCAGGAATACGTCTGAGAGAACAGAAAACCTGCTGCTGTCCCTTGTGGCTTCACTGTTATTCCGAGAACACCACTAATCCCCCACTATGCAGTCATACCAAGCTAGGAGAGTTAAGGCCCTTACTGTTATGTTTGATGAAAAATACCCAAAAAGGAACCAATATGCAGAGAAGAAAAGGCTGTAGACTCACCTCCCCTGGCTCTTAATCCTTTAAGAGGGCTCCTTGGGCAAAGGCTAAAGGTAAAAGACAAAAGAGTCAAGACAGAAGACCAAAGATAAGCAGTAAGGCAGGTCAGTTGCTGGCTTCCTGTTGGGTTCACAATCAATTCCCATCATTATTCATTCTTATCACCTAAAAGTCTAGACTAGAGAAGACATCAAACACGCACCCTACCCTCGATGGTAAGAATGAGAACAGTCACGGGAAAAAGATGAAAACTGAACATAATTTTTTTTGAGATTTGTATTCTTCTACTTCAATATTTTCAAATGCAAGAGTTCGGTTTTGCTGAAGCTGATGATGATTGTTGAATGCAGTGATGAATGGTCGGGGATGTGGCTCCTCCATTTTCCCCCTTGGTACAGCTGCTTGGAAGCTCACTTGTACAACGGTACCCTTGCCAACATCATCTTGTTGATTTGTATGGCGGCATTGTTTCCAAACCACTGAGTCCCCTTCAACGTGCCGTGTGTCTGAAGACTTTCTGAGAACTGAGGCCCTTCAAACGGAGGACTGCACATTACCATTCTATCTTCTCTCTATCTAGGAAGCACAAAATGATCAATTAACATGTCTGAAGCTTGTGAGTAGCATCGATCTTGCTGCCTGTTTTGTTTGATGGTCTGCTTTTTGTACAGTGGCAAAGTACCAGCATATTCATGTTTACACTTTCATCACAAAAAATGACAGACGTGGGGGTAATAAAAATAATGACAGTGGTGCCATCAAAGGCGGAAAACATCTGGTTCTCTGCTGAATGCTGGAACAGAGTCCATGTCTCAAAAGACAGCGTGGTCGCTATATGCATCCCTTGCAATATGCCCATCAAGAGAATGTACAGCTCCAGAGAGGCATGCTGGGCTATCAACGCAATCAGGGAATGGTATTAAGGCTGCTTCTGGCTGATGCTTACTACATGGTTAATGAAGCCATTTCAGGGCAGCATTTTGTCAGAGTGGGTAGCTCTATAGCCTAACACCTGCAGGGTCCTGAGTTTGGATCCCACCTCCTGGGCTCGGTGCGCGTGTGGAGTTTACATCTTCTCCCTTGTTAGTTCTGGTTATTTCATGCAGTCTAAAAGCATGTGGATAGCTGAGGCTACTAAATTGCCCTCTGAGTGTATGATGTGACAGACTGGCACCTTGTCCAGGGTGTGCTGGGGGGTCGAGGGAGTGCTGGGGCTCACTGTATATGAAAAGTGGTCATAGTCGGATGAATGTATGCATTGGACGTTCCTGAGTAGAGCCATCTGTCTGCCTTGACTGATTATCTGTAGTGGGCAACACCAAACTAATATTACTTTTACTGAGCAATCAGAGAAACACATTCATGACAGTCCAGTATTACTGAAACGGCTGTATTGTTATTCTACAACCGCTGCTACTAAAACGGTTTTCTAACTGAATTAAATGGGGGGAAAAAACAACTTACAAATCTCTCAATTGTTGGAATCAACCACACTTAAAGAGATAATGAATGGGGTAATTAGTAAATGAATGGGTTGTTCAGTCACTCAATGAGGCGGTGAGACGTGGGTGTCTGAGCCTCATGTTGATATTCGCTCGCAGGGCCCCGCGGCGCCATCTACAGCTCTGTCTGCTCATCTGCCCCGTCCATCTCGACAGCTCTATGGTCTGGTTTTATATAGCAAGAAACTGAAATAAAAGCATCCGTATACCCAACATTTCAAAATTTCTCTAACCTTCCTTTGACAATGCACAAAAAAAAAATTTTCAGAAGGTACAAACTTGGTGAGAAAGTGCTGACGAGGCAGGTGTGTGTGGTCGTGCGTGGGGGAGTATTCAGCAGCCAGTGCTAATTAAAAGGCTAATGAGGTGAGCACAGCTCTGTCGAGGCAAGGCTGACAGACCCACTGCGGTGCGTGGCCGACTGCCCCTGGGGGAACAAGGGCGGGGGGTATCCCTTTTCCTGGGGAGACACAGATCTGCCAGAATGGAGCGTTCATTTTGTTTAATTAGAACAAATTAACTCAGAGCTTCAGGTCTTCAATGGTGCTGATTTATTGAGAGAAATTCCAGAATAAAGCCCTAAGCAGACCTTTCTGGTGTTATTAAAACATTATTTACTGCTAATGCTCAGCTCAAGCTGTAAGTAGACTGTGTGTTCATACTGTATGGAGCCTTCATCCTTAGATGACACGATGATCATTTTGTTATTCAGAAAGATGACATTCGTTCGTCCGTCCGTCCATCCATCCATCTATCCATCCTCCAGCCAATCACTCAGGGTTGCACATTGTCAGAAAAAGCATACCAATCTGGACCACTGCGGGTACAATTACTTGTCACTGGAGCTGTACTCTCAAGGGTCTGCCAATTGTACCCTAGCCGCAGGTAAATGTATCTTTCCAGGTACAAAAATGGACTGAGGAACATTTTTGTACCATTGGGGGTATATTAATGTTGTTTGTACCTTGGGGAGCAAAACTGTAGCAGGGCTGGACCCTTTTTCCTGGCAGTGCAGGAAGCCTGCAGTCCCTCCCGGCAGGGGATACCCTGACAGGTTGCCAGTAAAACTACAACGAAGCTCCATAAAAGCAATGAAAGGAAAAAAAAAAACAAAAGTACAAATGTAGCTTCCTCTGAAAGGCTTTTGCTGTTTCGGTAATGAACTCGCTCCTGTTCTCTCACACACGCTCTTTCCATTGCTTTTGTCCTCTGTTTTCTGGCTGTTTCACAGGATGCGAGTAAAACCAGGGAATGACTCAGCCCACAGATCCTATAGGAGGCTGCTGAGAAGGGGGGGGGGGGGCGCAGTGTGGGCACCTCACTCCCATTTCCCTCGTGTGTCCACCACCAGCTGCGGAGTAATGGAATCACGTCGAGTTCGGGCTCTGGTCATTTCACAACAGGCAAACTTCATAACAGTCCTCTGGGAGCAAACCAATATGAATAAAATAACAATGGCAGTTCAAAGGGAGGCAGCAAGTGTCTAGCAGACTAAATGTTGTCCGAGAGACAGCGCACTGAACCGGGGGGGGGGTCGGCTTCCATACTGAAATGAAAGTGGTTCCTGTATATGACAGAGCGTGACATAAGACAGGGAGGAACAAAAGCCCAGGCACAAAGGATCCCACTGACATCTGTAAAAAAAAAAGACATAAGAAAGGACAAAAACAGACGGGATAAACTGAGGAGCCGAATTACCGCAGAGTGAACTGCTATCTTGTGGCCTACGAACAAGTAGGAACCCCGAACGCGCAAAGTGACATCAGACGCAAAGCTCGACTCCCATTTCGACTGTGCAGACACAAGCCAAAGAGAAGAGCACAGAGGCTGGGCTGTTAAATTTCATCAGTTGTATTGTCTTACAGTATTTCCGCCATCTGTTTCTCCATAGCTTTTGCATCCAATGTGTAAGGATACAGACACCAATGGATTATGGGAGGGCAGCAGAGGACGTACAAGACACTAACCATGAAGGACAGGGGGATGATCCATACAGTGCATGTACGTCCCACTTTATGCATGCTGATTTCGGGAAGGTGGGGGTTTGTGAACTGGAAGGGACAGGGTGTGGGCAATAAATTTTGTTCGGGGGGGCTATGGTAGGTGCTGGTACTTCTTGCTGGCAAAATTTCAACTTCCTGGAGACTCTTGCTGGAACTTCTAGGAGAGGTGGGAGATTGGCGCATACTGTGCCAGGCGAGGAATCACATCAAGAATGCAGCTACACTGCAACACACTGCAGCCAGTAGTTCCATTGACATGACTTAATGCGTGTATAGGATCACACATGCATGTCTGGCATGTCTAAATGCTTGTATAGGATCACACGTGCATGTCTGGAATGTCTTTATGTGTGCATTGAATCACATGTGTATGTCTTAATGCGTGGATAGGATCACACATGCACGTCTGGCATGTCTAAATGCATGTATAGGATCACACATGCACGTCTGGGATCACACGTGCATGTGTGGCATGTCTTAATGCGTGTACGGGATCACACATGCATTTCACCATTATGAGCCATACTTCCTAAAATGAACACACATGACACCCCATGAGTCACGGGTGCGAATACCGTCACAAAGAGCTGCGAGCATTATTCAGGATTCTTATCTATTCATTTTCTACTACATGTTTTATCAGGATACAAAAAAGATGGTTGTCAACTCCAACTCGAGAGTGAAAATGAAGTACTTTCTCCCTAAGGAGGCCGGGTAATCAGAGGGAGGGAAATAAATCCCGTCTAATGAAGCTAATGAATCACATAATGCAGATTGGAGATTCGCTGGAAGGCATCGGCGTTCATTTGGAGACCTGGGCATAATCACAGGGCGACGCGTGTGTGACTGAGCCTGACCACACTGCAGTCACACATGCACCCTGCGCATTAACACAGGCAGCAGCTCAGATTGTTCTTCCATTTTGAGATAAAAACAAAAACCTATTCAACTAAAAAGACAGGTGGGGCGATAGCTGTTCATTTTATACAATTACATCATATGACTGGCAGTAAAACTGAAGTAATCCATCACTACCAGATGGAAATTCACTTATTTCCTTCACATTTGACAATATTTACCTTGGAGTACAATGAAAAGTGCTTATAACATTAGGATTCTAAAGGTGGGGTCTTACTGCACCCTTCAGATAGAGTAACCAGGTTACAAAGCCATAGAGGTGCAGGGTAAAAGCTAGCAGGTTAAATATCATTGTGTTAATCCAAAGCTATTTACAGACACTGGAAAACAATAAACCAAACTTCACTTATCAATTATCAAACCTTTCATTTTAACCTAGACTCCAGATTTAATAAAAACACTGTAGGGAAAGGATTAAATTAGTGGAATATCTGAATAAAGAGTCAAATTTAGTTTATTGTTGTAATTTCATTACATAACAATCACAATTGCCAAAAACTCATTATTTTAGCATATTTAGAAAGAGGGAGACGCATGGCTGTTTATAGACGTGTGTGGAGTTTGCAGCTTCTTCCTATGTCATTCAGCATTGTCCTCCCTCAGGCCATAGATATGCAGTTAGGCTCTGGCACTTCTACATTGCCCAAAATGCATTGTGTGTGAGAGCAAAAGTGTATGTACCCTGTGAAATACTGGCATCTCATTGAAAAAGCCCCCCCACGACAGGATAAGTGAGTGGGTGGATGGATGGATGGATGGATGCATGGTGTCTGTTTAGGGGTAGCTGCGAACTGCTCAGGTTAAAAGAATTTAAAACAATTCTGCATATTCTGGTACTTTTAAAATACTTCCCCAGATCTTTGGCTAAAATTGTGGATCTGTGTTTACCTGATTTCCATGTGAAAAAGCATTGAAACCTTGACTGAAACGCGCAAATAAAATCAGGGCTGGGATGTGCCCCTATGGTCATGCACAGCCGATTCGATTCGGCTTCCTGCATTTCAAAACAAGAGTGGTAAGATGGTCTGGACAGGGCAGAAGAGAAGACAGGAGGTCAAATATTTCAAATACTGTGAGCAGTACGTGCACCGCAGGCTATTCAGCCTGACTGCTGATTTTTTCCTCAGCTCAGAAACCTTGTTTTCCCCTTTCTGAACATCAGCGTTTCCTGCACAAAGGGATATGATGAAGCTGGCAGCGGAGCTGTGCTTTGTACATAAAAACGACGGCTGTCCTCTCGCCTCCCCACACCAACACACATGGAGCACAGCAGTCACGGCAGGAAGGAGATCAAATCATGCCATGAAGGACAATGAGAAAAAGGGGGCCGCACTCGCAACAATTCAAAGCCCCCCACCTGCTCTGCTGCAGGACGTTTGCGGGCATCAAACAAAGGACAGAGCGGCAAGAAATGGCGAAGAAATAATGAACTGGGTTCCTCCACCCACACGCTGGCTCAGGTTCTGGTCTGAAGGAAACACCGGAAGGGGAGCGTCCTCCAGGGGCCAGGTGATCTGGCGGGAGGGGGTTCATTAAGGTGAGCACCTGGCAGGGAGCCAAGAGGACGACCCTCCGCCCTGACACTGTCCAGTCAGGAGAGGACGTGAGATCCAGTCGGGGCCTCGCTCCAGGCTGGCCGGCAGCCTCAACCCACCACACAGTCCTCTTCCCAAACAGCCTGCGTCCATCAGTGCAATTCGAACACATGGGTAATTTAGAGCAATTAGCCAGAGCTATGGACTCAATGAGCCAATTAGGGATAAAATGTAAAGCAGAGAGGGGTAAAGCCCAGGGTAAACCACCCTTGGGCATAGATTTAAGATTTTCTGATATTATGATAAAGGTTCATGCTGTTTCCTAAAGGCCAGATGGGACCACAGATTAGTTAAGTGGCCAAACGATAAAAGACTTGCAGTAGAAAATGCTGCATTAACTTGAAACATACATAAAGGAAACGAGTCACAATGAAGAGAGCTGCAGTACTGGCTGACTGTACTTTAAACACAATCAGCAATAAATAAAAAAAATACTTATTACTTATTAATCAACATATTATGATCTAGGCAATACTGGCTCAGTTCTGCGAATATTTGAATGGGGCAGAATAGTTCTGCCCCATTGTTTGTTCCGTTATAATTCTCTGTGTTTTCCTACAGATATGAACAAAAATTGTGATGTCTCTTTGGTTCCTCTTCTCTCCACACCCCAACCCCCACTTTAACCAAACAGGATCCAGTTCTTACTTTTGCTTGGTGGCTGACCCTGTCTCCCTGCGAAAACGAATAGACCTTTTTTGTCCTGTATCTCACGGCTCATCCTTCTTCACTTTCCCTGATTAAACATGAGAACAGCCACACCAAAGCAGCACAAGTCCAACTCTATGCAGGACCAGGATGCAGCACCACTGACTTAAACTGAGAAAAAGTGACATGCTTTTACCCGAAGAAAAAGACAGGGAGAGGAAAGTCAGGATTGATGTCTCCAACATCTGAAATGCCAAAAAACATCAGTGTATACGATGCCAAATACAAATACATCACCTTATCTGCCAGTGCCCTGCTTCCAGCTGGCATTAGCTGAGATATCGGTGAGTTCTTATTACCGGCAAAAATGTATACTTTGTCAAATGTTTGTTTTTTTTTTTCTCTTTCGATTGTGCAGTTCAACAATTGAATATATCACAGGGTGGGAAGACAATAAACACTGTATCCAAAACTATGTATCACCTAGTGTTTTTGCTAAGTGACTCACATGCACCAGCGCACATGTATAAATGCTCTCAACGGCGTAGGTCATGGCGTAGGCTCGACAAAGAAGTGCAAATCAGCCTTGTCTCTCTATCGGTGATGGGACGATCGCAGGTGTGAGTCCCAGCCTTCGTAGAATAGTTACATAGTTAAGCAAAGCCCTTAACCCCCAGCTGCACGGGTGCCGCATGTTGGCTGACCCTGCGCTGTGACCCCTCAAGCTACAGAGAGGTGAAGAGAAGAATTCCAGTGTAGCTGTACTCATACAGGTACAAACGGCAAATAAAGGATTTATCGTTTCTCATTACGAGTCCCACATCCTCACATGTCATTGGGTGGTAACCGGAGCACCCAGAAGGACCCAGGAGGAGAGGTGTAAACTTCACACACAGAGCCAGCCATGGGGATCAGTGCCGCAACCCTGGGGACGGGACAGAGAACTTCACTGATACCCACTGAGCCTTCACAGTTAGCTAATTTTCTGATTTTTTAAATTATTATTTAATGAGGTGTTTGTGACAGAAGGTGATGCACCACTGATAAGTCAGGGCAGGGGTCGCAGTCACCACTTCAGCTCCCCCGGGAGGAGAAACAGAGGATCCTCCCGAACGTGTGCAGTAATAAACCCAGTCATCTGCTGCCTCCGCAGCCACCCTCCACTGTCGTCAGGCAGGGTTCGTCTCTTTAATGGAATTTATTCTCCGAGAAGGCTAGTCTTACAAGGTCCCCTCCATATGCCCCTAATTTCCATCACTCATACACAGAACATCAGCCTCCTGCTTTTCTCTCACTTGACGCTTCCCTTCCACTTATCATCTCATTAACGGTTCAAGGTACAATGTGAAGAGAAATAATTGATAGGACTGCTGTCTGTCTCCCTGCGCCCTGCATTGCTGTGGGGGTGAAAACACCATGCTACTTCATTACTTAGCATTGTTATATCTCATTACCTTTGCACTTGTCTTTACTTACATCTACCTCATAAGAGCTGGCAGAAGTCCAGCTCCAGAGAATACAATCTCTGAACCTTTCAGCAGCTTTCTAGTGAAGACAAATTGCCAGTTTGTTTGGGGGGCTTGCTGAGTGATCTGTATTAATAGCTGGCTGCTGTTCAATATGTTGCATGGGTAAACTCCATTAGCACGTTAGCTCTGACAGCGTTCACCTCAACTCCTAGGGCTGGGCAATATAAACGACATGTTGACCTACTGTCGATTAAAATTCAAACGATAAGAAAACGAGAAACTTATAAATCACACATATCGCTTGACATGACATATCAGCCTGTCGCATCACAGAAATGAATGCAATTCCGGCCACTCATGTGGTTGTGCTTTAAGAATGGACAACCTATGGCCAGCAAACGCCCAGCAAGGTTGACTGAGCTATTGGAGCAACCTGCTAATGCTTAGGTAATATCATGGAAAGACGAGTGTTTCCTCTGAGGGAACTTCAAGTCTCGGTGAAGAAAGTGACTATTCAGTAGCCACAACATCTTTTTAAAAAGGAGACAAGCAAGGCAACAGGTCAGTGGTGTGGCAACGCGCAACGGAGTGGTGCTGCGTTTTGTAAACTGAAAACTCCTACCGACTAAGACTGGAAATAGTACAAACTTATTTCACCACTCAGGGCACTACCATCCAGCAGACCATATACTGTAGACTGCAAGCACTTATAGTCACAGACACCATCAATTACAGTTTCCACTTTTAGGGTTTTCACTTTCAATCTGAAGAAATGCGGTAGAAATCGCATCCTGCATTGGTTCAAAATGAGATGCAGCATTTTATTTTTCACTACAGGACATGCGTCGACTCTGTCAGCATCGGCAAACCTGAGCTGCAAGACCATCAGAGAGAAAACACATCGACAAACCATACTCTGAATACGTTTAAGGGGAACCTGAATGAAATTTTAATAAAAAATGGAACCTTGCAGTAAAGAAATAATGACTTGCATTATATCGTGATAATTTTCCATATCAACTGATATGAAAAGAAATTATTGTAATTAAATATTTTGCCATGTCGCTCAGCCCTAGGTCTAGGGGTGGGTATCAGAAGAAAACCACAGGAATCCCCGCCAGATGGCCTCGCACTATGATTAAATTCCCCCCAGACTCTCCACAAGCTCTATATGAAAGATCCACATAGTTTTTCCACAACAATTCACATGGACTCACAGTAACACACATGCTGCCTTTTCCATGCTCATATTAAATACCACCTCACAGTTATAAAATAGGCAGTGAACTCCTGTAACTCCAGAACCACAAACACAGCTACAGTAAGTTGGATACAGGGTAGTTGCCAGTGGGATGTGCAGGACCACACACGTTTAAGAAAAATGCATCTCCACACACACAAATCACGCACACCTGCAACCACAGGTGCACGTAAGGGCGAATGGAGTTTCCATCGTCCACAACGACACACACATAGTTAAGAGAAACTACGCAGCAAGCATCAACATTTATACTCATCTAAGGTCATTTAAACTTTAACGATCACACGCAAATGTTGGAGAGAAACTTGCATATTAACACACACAAACACACTCACACACGCCAGGTTTACTTGCAAAGATACATACAGCTCTGTACAACAACACAAAAGTCATAACGCAGTGAGGCAGCTTTACAAACTGCATAAACTGTTGAAAGCTCCCAAGAACCCCCCCCCCACCTCATCTCCAACACATCTGGGGCTTCTTCCCTTAGCATTACAGAGCTATGGGCTCTAATTAAATCCTAGAATGAATTCTTCAGTGACACCGACTGGACTATAATTGCTATTTATTTGGCACATGCTGCTGTCACAAAGGCCACAACAATTGTCGACATAAGAGAAAACTGCCTTGATCACCCTGGTCTAAGAGGATATCTGAAAAGATTGCAATTACTAATGTTAATTGTTTCAGGACAATTCGCTATATTGTCAATCCATCTAATGTTAAGCACTCTAGGGAAATAATGTTCATCTTGGTGCTAAATAAAACAAGCAGAACTTAAAAGTGTAGGCGGTAAGTGTGCTTTATTAGTGAAAAGTGCCGAGTGCCTTCACCACTGAGACCATGTCAGTAGCTGCTGATGATCTAGAAAAGTGCATTAGAAAACAGTATTTGGGACATCAGTAACCAGCAATGCAGCCTCTCTGCCCAGGAGCAAAATCAGTCCCCTAAGGCACTGGTGAGGTTAGACTGTCTAAAAGGTCCCTATCACTGTGTCTTCTGGCCAAACAAGACTGTGAGCTGGGAGATTTCCCAGTAGAAATGTGCAGCTCTTCAGGACAAATGGTTTACACCTCTGTGGACTCATATATGCCCACCGACCCTGGAGCTAAAAGGCCCAGAGAGCGGCACACAGACCGAATGTTATGCTGACTCTTGCTTCTTACTCCACACTATATACTGCTTCTCTAAATAGTATAAAAACTCTAAATAACCTACAGAATTTCCTGAGCTCAGAAGCAGAACAATACGCAAAACAACACAACTTTAGGACTAGAGAACATCAGTAGAACCTGAATCAGAATCTGCTCCTTATCAAAAAAAATGAAGACCCTTTGATGGGGAAAAAAAAGCTCAAATCCGGCTTTTAACTGTGATCTATAACAGGTTTTATATTTATTGAAAGACATTGCCTGGTGTTCCATAAAACAAAAATGCTCTGAACGACACTACATTGCCCAAAGTACTGGGACACCCCTTCACATCATTGAATTCAAATGTTCCAACCACTTCCATAGCCGCAGGTGTATAAAATCAAGCGCCTAGGCATGCAGACTGCTTCTACAAACATTTGCGAAAGAATGGGTCGCTCTCAGGAGCTCAGTGAATTCAAGCGTGGTACCGTGATAGGATGCCACCAGTGCAATAAGTCCATTCCTGAAATTTCCTCGCTAATAAATATTACACCGTCAACTGTTATGGTATTATTACAAAGTGGGAGCAATTGGGAACAGCAACTCAGCCACGAAGTGGTAGGCCGCGTAAAATCACAGAGCGCGGACAATTCATGCTGAGGCGCACAGTGTGCAGAAGTCACCATCTGTCTGCAGAATCAATAGCTACAAACTTTGTGTGGCCTTCAGATTAGCTCAAGAACAGTGCGTAGAGGTCAATAAGGACATGGATGAGTGAGTCTGGTGTGGAGGAACTTGACTTGCCTGTACAGAGCCCTGACTTCAACCCGATAGAACACCTTTGGGATGAATTAGAGCGCAGACTGCGAATCAGGCCTTCTCGTCCAACATCAGTGCCTGACCTCACAAATGCTCTCCTGGAAGAATGGTCAAAAATTCCCACAAACACACTCCTAAATCTTGTAGACAGCCTTCCAAGAAGAATTGAAGGTGTTATAGCTGCAAAAGCTGGGCCAACTCCATATGTGACCCATCACCACGAAATGAGTCTTATGGGTGCAGTTATACCAGTGTGACTTAAGACTCCTTTCGTGGCGATGGGTCACATATTAAAGGCTATGTATTAGGAATGGGATGTCATTAAAGTTCAAGTGTGTGTAAAGGCAGCTGTTCCAATACTTTTGGCAATATAGTGTATGCATCCACCTACCGTCTATAATGACTTACCAACACTGGGTTACTGTGAGCCTGGCACCTACCCCAGAAGGCACAGGGTACGTGGCTTGATGCCTGTCCACTGCAGGGCACACACTCAAACCACCTACCCTATAGTGCTAACCAACAAGCCACAGTGTCATCCCACAGGCACAACACATAATTCAGTTCAATTCATAATTCAATTCATAATTCTAATTCAGGCCCCTCAAATACATTGAATGTGTTTTTATTGTACTGATAGAAGCTCTAAACCTTTAATTATGAGTCGATTATGAGTAGAACAAAGCAGCTTCATTGTGGCTACTTCAGTCAAATGCCTACCACTCACTCCCAAAGAAAAGCAATCTTGATATTTTCGAACTCTGCAATTTCACATTACAAAGCAAAACCTTTTTAGTTATACTGCATCATCAAATCACCCGAAGAGGTTTTGTTTTAAGGAGATATTAAGGATATTAAAGAGGATAATGGATATTATCATTGATGTTAGAAGTTATATGAGCAGAAGACATCACTAAAAGAAAGTGCCAAATTTTTTAGGGGGGTTCTGGAGCGGCACGGTCCACAATTCATTCCCAGTGACCCTGTAGAGTACAGGTTCGCATCTCTTTGATGTTCAAGGATCAGTTTACGTCGTACAAAAATTTCACGGGTGGTAAAATTTGCTGGGCGTCTGTTGAAAACGTGTATAGTGCGCTTTGCCTATACTTCCTGGCACGTAAATGCCGTAGGCAACCGAGTTAAAAAGGGGAAAATGACGAATAAATGGGCAGAAACAGGTGGCAGGTGGGAGCGAAAGTGAAAGCAGCAAGAGATGTTTGATCGCGTCCAATCTTTCTAAGACAGAAATGGATGTGATTGTTGCACCACAGCACTCAATTAAGCGGGAGATATGATGTAGCGGAGCACAGGGTGAAGTCCATTCTGAGGCCTGCGTGAGGCTCGGAAACGCTGGCTCCACCACTCACTGCCGCTGCCAGCTATTGGGGCTCATGCAAACGGAACGTAGTCGGGCTCCAGTAACTAGGCGAAGGAGGACAGTGGTGCCAGCTGCGGGACAAATGGAGGAGATGGGAGGAGACTGAAAACTGAACATAAAGTCAGTGGGGTTTGGCGAGAGGGCCTGTGCTGTTTTGTTTCAGCCATTGCTCTGTCTGCTACGTGTTTCTGGAAGATTCTCAGTGCCACTGATTCATAGTAGTATATACATTGATAAAATGGAGCCTGTAAATGGTATCGCTCTACGATGGCTGAGCTGCAGCTCACTTGTGCCTTAAGGGGACACACGTTGGGCCACTAAACCTGCAGCTATTCTGATATTAGAATTTTTGTGATTCATGCTAACATCTTACGATCTGGGAAACTTAAGAATTTTCATACATTGAGTGATAGTATCCAAACAAGAGACATCTTATATGGCTTGAAAAGAAAGCAGTTTATGTACTTTAGCTGGAGTGGCGGCCCTGAGGCTAGGGATCTGTACCGGCGAGGTTGTTGGTTCGAATCCCGTGAATGCCCGAAGTGATTCTATTCCGTTTGGCCCTTGATGTCAATCTACATCCAGTCTTATAAGCAGATACTCCAACTAACTGGAAAATTTGGGAGTTGGTGGCGGGATTGGCACTCCAGCCACTGGAAAAAACTGACTCATTTCCATTTGAGCCAGTGTAATGCTGAGGTATCACCTGCCGCATGGCTGCACTCAGGTTCTCAATCCTGAGGTGGTCTGTCGTGTGATGGGTGCGGCAATGCGCTGTAATCAGCGCATGCTCTTTACCTCTTATGTACTTTAACCAAAATCATTTTGATAATTTCCTCGTTATAGAGACAAATCAAACTTTTTGGATGTACTATCCAGTGGATAACTATCTTTCCCTGCTAGCCTCAAAGGCAAAATTCATATTTTAATATGTATGCAAATGTTGCAATAGAATGCAATACTAAAACAGAACAGCTCAAAGACATGATGCTTGTTCAGTTGCACCATTTTTGAAGATCTCATTAGTCAGACATCACACGCGTGCGCAACGCATGTTTCGTTGGCATCAAAAAAGACGTCACCAGAATTCCCGAAAAAAGGGAAGCTGCCTCTTTTCCCAGTACCACATTAAGCCAGTTCTCTCAAAACCAGCTTTGGGAGGAACCGCTACACAAGCTGGCTTCTGACACACAAGCAGTTCCTGAACTACGCTAGTCTGCGATGTCGTGGTACCTATCTAGATGTTGCATGCATTCAAAGCTAAAAGCAGTAGGATCTTTATAAATAATACAAAGCGATATCTGTGCCAACAATGACGCAAAAAATATCGGCCCTGGTTCAACGGCGCTGCTTTCTGCCCCTCAAACAAACCGGTATAAATTTCCATATGACCTACATCACATTATCACGTCCATAATACTAAGCACTGCCCTCAGTATTGCAAAGACTTAATTGTTCAGAGGCTGTTAATCAATGAAAAAATATTTTACTGATTCTCTCAATAAGTCTTTCTTTCCCCTCCATCCTGGTTGAAACAATCATGTGATTCTCGTGTCTTTACCTGATCCCGACTATGACTTAAAAGGAAAAATGTTATTGGCCAATGAGAAGAGGTTTTATGAAGTGATATATTTATGCCGTTGACAGTAAGAATATCTGCCCTGCGGTTTGCCATCCTGTCCTGAAATGTTCCAATGGGGACCCTATTCTATTCATTACCACTGTCCAATGAAAAACATGTATCTCCAAAAATCCATTTTTGCAGGAATGTAAAAAATAAACATATTTTCTCAGAAACTACTTTGCAAAATAAGCCTTAATCAATGTAATTTAATACAAATGTTATCTAGTACAAATATAAATACTAGTTAAATATATGACTTCATAAAACCTCTTCTCATTGGCCAATTACATGTCAAACGCTATCAACAGAAGAATGAAAATGGGCATATTCCATATACAGCAAAAAGTGAAAAAGGACATCAATGGTTGTCATTGGATAGTGATGTTGCGTGATGTGCTTCTCCATTCATGGTTTATTTACACATGAACTCAGACACAATAGTATGTGCACTGTGACATTACACCACTATGTCAGTTATGAGTAGTGGCACACGGTGGAAGCGGACCTGAGCGAAGAGCCCCGCCCCCTCACCGTGACGGTCTTTATACGCCCCCCGCCCTTGGTGCAGGTCCAGCCGGAGCGGTTGAAGAGAAGCCCGCAAACCTCACCCTCGGAGCAGGGAGCCATCTCACACCACTGCCGGCTCTTCACGATGCGGGCTGCAGACAGAGAGAGGACATTCAGGGACGAGCACAGAGGGCAGCCGGCTTGAGGACCAACAGACAGGGACAGTAGGGAGACCATTAGTGCAGTACATACTGCATGTATGTGTGAGAAAAGTATGCATGCATACTAGTCGCCATCTAGCATGCTACCTGACCCGGATGTTTACCAATGACAACCCCTGTGGAAGTTAAAAATTATTAAAAACTATCAATGAAAATCACTTATTTGAGCCAACTTAAGTAACTGGGTAGTGAGTACTTAGATCTGTACAGAAACTGCACTCCCTGCACAATCTTCTGAGCGAGTAACGTTTGACGTGTCTGCTTGCAGCTCCAGCGGCCTTGTGGGATAGCATAGGGTCCGTTTTACACGAGCCGGCGAGTGCCAGCTGCCTTCAGTGCCGCATGCAGCCAGGAGGCCGGGAAAAACAGTCGGTGGGCTCAAAAGGGTATCACCCCTTTTGCCAGCGATTCGCAAACCTCTGTTCCAACTTCCCAGGGGTCCCGGAGTGGCTGAGGGACTGAAGGATGATGCCGCAGACCAGCAAGGAATTAAAGAGAATGAGAGGTGTGTGTGCGAGTGTGTGTGGAGGGGGGGATTGCGGCAAAATATCTCCCTCTCATCACATGTGTGACATTGCCTCTCTTGTGAGCAAAAGCACTGATACGTTAAAGCTGATCATAGCAGACCAGCTGCTTGAGACAAATCACCTTCCCATCCCCCTGATTCAGCAGTTACGCAGACGGTTCCTCCCGACCAGCTACACCCTAAATCTCACTGAATTGCTATGTACAGAACTTACACACAGACATACATTCGCACCAGCACACAAAACCCTCATTAAAAATAATGAGGACGGGAGTCTTGATGCTCTCATTCATCTGGGTCACCCAGACAGTCTATGTCAGGAAAAGGTCTATTAGGAAAGAGACCGGACCATATAAATTGCAGGCTCAGTCAAAAATACTTGTTTTTTTCCTTTATCGTAATACTCTTGCATCATCCTAAAGCTGCACTAGTTATTGAACATATATTGTATTGGAATAAACGACAGAGAGGTAAAAAAATATGCAATCCAGCCCTGAAGTGTGACTCTCTGCCCTGCTGTGGCACGGAGCCCCGCCCATCTCCTGTTGCAGGTGGGTGATGTCAGGACCCCCCCCCCCCGCCTCCTTGCCTACCCATGACTGCCTGTCACAGCTCCCTCTCCTACCCTCAGTCTTTTTTGATGGCCAGGACAGCAGAGATGCCCCCCGCTGATGGACACTTCCACAGAGAGGCACCTCGGCCGGGCGATGCAGACCCCAGTGTCTCACCATCTTCACCATGCACCACTTCATCTCTCCCTGCACGTCTCCCTCGCTTGTCTTACATCTCTCCCTAAAAGCTGTCACCATTTTCACGACATTCCCCCATCCGCCCTCCCAAGACTGCCCCCTAACACCTGGTGCAGTACACCCAGAGGACGCCGTGTCTCCTGTTATGTCAGACCTGAATATGCTTCTTAAGCTGCCGCTGTATCACCCTTCCCCATCTCAAGTTTAACAATCCACGTCATTTTCTCCCACCGTTTCTGGCCCAGAACAATCACGCAGACAATGGCCCTAATCACTGTACTTATAATTAGCACAATTGTCACCGTTCTCGAATGATATCACTGTCACGACACCACATAATTATCATTAATTAATTCATCACCACAATTGTTATTCTCACAGCCATTTCCTATCTCTGCCATGGCTATTGTCATTACAGCATTAGGGCTTCTCCTATACTCTACAGGGCATTCCTGCCTATGCAGCTGCTGGGGGGGCGTTCCTCTCCTTTAAGGGTGTTAAAGCGTAGTATCTGGCCCGCCGGTCCCCGGAGGTTTTCCGGCCTGCTGCTGCAGCCAGTAATAAGCGTGTTTACAGTTAACCCTCTTTAAGACTGCAGCATCCCTCATCCTACTTCCATGGCCCATTTTTGCCTGGGAGACGCAACACATGCATCAACAGCATTTTGCTAATGTATATTTAATTTAGGAGGCAATAAGGATCCTTTTTTTAGTGAGGGGGCGGGGGGGAAACATCTCAGCCAGGCAGGATAAAGTGGGAGGTCTTTCCAGTACGGAGGCCCCCAGCTGGGTCCTCAGGTGCAGTGCAGAGCCCCCACGCAGAGAGCACTGCCCCTAGCATCTGTGCCCGACTCAGGCCCCCGTCACACAGACACTCAGCCACATCCCCCTCAAGGCAGGGTCGCCGCCCTTGTCCTTTACTAGGTACGAGGACCATCTGCTAACCTCCTGTCCCCTATCTGGGGAGCCACAGTAATCATGGCCGCGGAGCAAGCCCCCCTGAATCATCACTCCCGATGTCAGGTGTAGACGTAGCTCAAGATGCTCCATCTTTGAACAGTGTGGCCCCTGTCCCGTGTCTGCCGCCCCCCCTCCATCCCCCCTATCCCTGTGCCTCTGAGCGACAGGTTCAGCTTTAATGAACTCCCCCTATTAATGGACCATGAAAGCAGGAGAGGAAAGCCAATAATAATCCATTTCCCGCTGCTGTAATTATAGGTCTGTCCTGTTAATTAGCATCGTCTGAGTGCTCCATAGCAGTGCCTGCCCAACGGGGTTAAAACACATAGTAGATCTCCACCACACCAGGGCCATGACCCTATTTGACAGCCACCACTAAGTCTGGGCAGAATTCATTATATCCTCTGATGCATTTCAAGGCAGAGCTGATCCTCTCCAGTCACACGGGTGTTGTCATGCTACCTTGATTACAGCGGCATTGAAAGTGACTCCGGGGTTTGCAGGTACTTGACAGGTAGCGTTGAGATTTACCTGTGAAATTCACACCCCTTTATAGAATGGGTCCGGCGGAAATTTGAAGGTGCTCTCACCGTCGACGCATGCCGGCCGGGCGCGGGTGGTCCCCGCTATCTGGCCCCGCCGGCAGGCGCAGCGGGCCGTCTGGCGAGCAATGGTGCGCCGAGGCTGACTGCTGTCGCGATTCAGCATCACGATCTCACAGGTGCCCACGGCCAGCTGACCTGCGGGGGAAGGAGCATAGCCGGTCAGGAGAGGGTTAAACAGAAGCTGTAGGAAGACCAGAGCATCTCACTGAGGCCCGTGTGGATTTTCTGAAGAAAGTGTAAGTGTTAGAGGAGAGTGGACATGGGGTCAGAATTCCAGGCCAACCAGCTTCCCTTCTTCCCCCTAAGTTTGCTCCAGGCCGTGGAGCCACTCATCCAGCATTCATTACAACATCCCACCACTGCTCATTCCCCTTCAACCCCACCCCACTTGTCCACCGTGACAAAATCGAAGTGGAGGACTTGGCAAAGGGTCATGCCGACCTTCCTGACAACTGCCTTCCACAAGGCCTGTCCCACTGCTGCTTCACTCCGCATATCTCATGACAAAAAAGGTCTTCATAGGAGGGAGTCTAACAAATAGGGTATTCATCCATCCATCCATTTTCTATACCTGCTTGTCCTATACAGCGTCATGGTGGATTCGGAGCCTATCCCGGAAGGTACAGGTGCAAGGCATGGAACTAGAATATTAATAGAATAATAAAAATAAAGTTATATTACCTGCACTAGTCATACTACTTTATTTTTATGCACATAATTTATTTATTATATTGTCATGATTGTCCTTGATTGTTTTGCAGCACCACAAAGTAAATTTCTAGTATGTAAAAGTGCTTGTCGATTCTGACTCAAACGGTAATTGCTGTTTTCTGATGTTGCAGTAACTGCAGAGAGAACAGAATCATTAAATTTACAGCCAACGGGAATTTGTGGCAGGAGATGCACTTGATTATCAGAGCTCCAGTCCAAATATGTCTCTTCACTAATTAATGAAATGCCTCTGAATAGGGATTCCATCTTTAGCACTTCTGGACACACATCCTCACATCTCTGTACTGGACACACATCCCCACATCTCTGTACTGGACACACATCCTCACATCTCTGTACTGGACACACATCCCCACATCTCTGTACTGGACACACATCCTCACATCTC
>JAODJX010000109.1:10141349-10152955 GCA_026776945.1 Isichthys henryi
GCAATAATGTCTGTAATTTCCACCCAATTTGCATATTTGGGTTTGAAAACCGCTTGAACCCGCCCCCCCCCCCCCCCAAGCCACCCTCATTCACTATGACCCCGCACTGGAGATACAGTGCAGCGAAGACAGCAATGCAAGGATGGGTATTTTATTACAGTAAATGTAAATTAAATATTTATAAGAGCATTTAATCATAGCTATATATAAACACATATATTAAAAGAAAAATTGCTCAGTGTGCATTAATGTGAGGGCTTCTGTAAATCGGGGGGATTTGAATGTGGAGGCCACAACACACTAGGGGTTAGCAGAGCAGTTGTAGGGGGTAGGCAAGGACAATTTGCAAATTGTTTAAATGTCAATATTAACAGCCGGTTTACGTGTGACAAAATACGATCATTGGACTGCAGCTATTTTAGCAATCATACATTATTGGCAGGGGGGGCTGTTGTGGTTTGCTTTTGTAAAAGCATCGCATATCATTCACACCATAAACCAACAGTGACAGTCCCTCTGTAAGCCTTCATGAGCCTTTCAGTATTGATAATTGTTCAATTTTCTGGTGAATCCAGCAGGCACCAGGGACGGCACATCTAAATTGTTTTTATTTTATTTTTGCTGCTTTTTTTGCAGTGGATGACAGTGTCATTAGACAGATGGAAGTCACTTGCTATGTATGGAGAATGACAAGCAGTTTCCCTCGATTTAGAATACGTATGTGATAAAAAATACCAGCACACTGCAAGGCAAAACAGTAAGCTTTATGCGCGAACCATTTCAATGTGTGACTGGTTAATGCGAAGTAGCTGTTCTTGCATCTAATGAAAAAACAGATTTCGTTGCAGGTGGCCCTTGGGCCTGCAAATATACCAGCGAGGCACTGCTTCCTAAGAGAAGGACCAGCGGATGCACGTACGCAATTGCTGAAAGACACTTTGCACGGCTGGCATACGGCCGCTTTGAACTTGGAGCCGAGGGACCGTGTGACGCTGGCTGGAGGAAACGTCAGAGGTAATCCAGAGAAGGAAGGGGGGGCGGAGGAGCGCGAGACGTGGAGGATGACTCGGCTGGCTGGCTGGCAGCGCTGCGAGGCGAAGTCCTCTGCCGCAGCAAAGCGTCTCTCCTCGGCAAAATCAGCACTAATTACCCCGAAGCCGCAGTGCTTCCCTTCCGAGAAACGGTTCATCCGTCAAAAGTGCATTAACAAACCATTAAATGACTACACATGTCGCGAACAATTCAGCGTTTCTGGAAATCCGAGGAACTTATTTACTCTGGGGTTGTATTTAAGAAAAGCATGTAAACAATTTTCCTGAGTCAACATACCAAATCAGTAAAGTTACTTAAGAACTTTATGTAACGCTTCATAATACAAGATATTATGAACATATTGATTTTCAGCCCATATGGCGTTACATGAACCCTGTTGTTTGTGTAAGAGGCATCAGATAATTCCCTGGCTAGACTCGGTGGGTTTGTAGATCTGCTCAGATGTAGTTACTGCCTTCGACAATGTAATGCATTTTTACTGAATGCATGATGATATTTTTAAGGGAGGCACACTTTTTACGTCCACAACATTTCAAAAGAAAGCATTTGAAATTCGACTCAATATTAACATCCCCTCTTCCCAGCAACGCCCCCCACCACATGCAGTTGAAATAGAATAAGGACGTAACTACTTGCCTTCTCTAAGGAGGTGAGAATAAATCACCCACAGTAAAAGCAGGCAGCAGAGTGACGCACCACTGCCGGCACAAAACGTTCTCACCCCAGCCTGCATTCTCTTCAGTCCCAAAAGACGATCCACCAGTTCCCTTAGTGTTTACTGAAAGGGGTAAGAGCCCCTTCCGGGTTAAAAAAAAATCGTCTTATACACAGAATAAACGGTACATCAATATATACGGAGGCTGTGATACCATCAATCAAAATCAATCCTTAGAGTCTCTTGGTCTTATGTTCGGTTCCATTACATTAAAAATATATATTTATTTAAAAAAAACTGATTCAAGAGAAAAGCGACGCCAACGATGATATAGGAAAAAAAATGAACAGAGTAGTTACTGTTTCCGATCTTCCCTTCTCTCGTGAAAAACGCCAATGGATTCGTTATTCGTGAATATTTGTGCGAATATAAGCGCTGACTCTTATAGCAGAAGCGCTGTCAGCCAGCCTTTATCACTTAAAAAACAGCCATCAGTTTTTGTATATATAATTTTTTTCTTGAAAAAAATGTCATATTTTTATGCAGGTTTGTTTTGTTTTCGTCTTCAAAAGTAAAAGTTACATTCCAGTTTTGAAGGAGTCTGGAAATAAAGAGATTCCTGGAGTTGCTGGATGGAGATTCTGACCGCAGGTAAAAGTGCTGCGGTGGCTGGATAAAATCACTGCGGGCTCCAAGACTGTCAGGCGCGGCGGGGAAGCCTTCCGCTCCCCGACATCTGCGTTTAGTCCTGGGCGCTTGCTTCCAAGGATAGGTCTCCTCCAACGCTCCTGCAATACTTCGCTTCCACTCATTTCACATCATCAGCCTGCCTTCACCTCAGAGACACACAAAGAGAATAAAACGAATAAGTCTCATTGTATCGCCCTTAACGGAATGGTGGCGACAAAAGCACAAAGTTTAAAGATCTTCCGAGGGCTGGTCTCATACTGGTAAATTTTCCTGTTCTTTTACTTTTCGGTAGAATAACAGACTTTAACTTCAAGCGGACTGCAACATTCCTTGAAATGCCACATTTTCAAATAAAAAAAAAATATTTTTATATTTTCCCCATTAACCCTGTCATACGATCGAGTAAACAATCCAAATCACATAAACATTGCTCCTGAAACTGTATACATATCGTCAGCATCTATATTTAAACTGCTCAAATGATAGTCTATTTGAAGTACTGAATCTTTGTATTTAAAAGCACGATAAAATGACATTTTAAATGCACGATCGGTTTAATAACATACCACTAGGCGCATCTAAATAGTCAGATCTCGAAAGAAAACGCGTGTAATCTGATCAAATGTAAAATATCAGCCCTGTGCACTGACGGGCACACCTGCAGGACAGAGCACGCTGCGCTCCGGGCAGAGAATAACAACGCAACTCCAGTGCCGTTTAACACTTAACATCCTGCAGTGACAGGGATCTGCACCCAACCAGTCTTCTCGCTATTCATGCAAAGCGGAGTCTTTATTGCAAAAGGCATATCAACGGAGTTCATCTCACAAATCGCGTAATGGCATCTTAAGCAGCACTGCAATAATAACTTAGAGGCCCCGCTTGTTCTCATGGAAATGCAACAGGAGCGTCAAATAGGATAGTTCCTTAAGGACGGACGCATGTAATAATTTGCACGTAATTTTCTTCCGTGAAATACGTACTAGGAAACATTCAAAGCAAGGTCACCAGCAGCAGTAATGAAATGAGCGAATGAATTTGCTAAGTTCTGCATGCAGACCTTTACCATCCGCGAGACGCCCATTTTAAAGAGTTGCTCGACTTCTTACAAAGGCTTCAGTGCGCTGTACCTTAAATCAACAACATTATCATTCTTCTTAATTTTTATTGTTTTTTCCCTGCTTTCTGTTTATAAGCTTCTTTCCGGAGTATTAATAATCCGGTATATCCCCAACCTGATAATGTCTATTCAGAAGCTTTGTCTTGTGCCGCAGGTTCTCCCTGTCGTGCAATTGCCAAGACGAGATGTCTGCCCCAGTTCTTTGACATTAAGTAGACGGCGGGCACCGTTGCGGCGTAGACTTAAACCACCTACTGTTTCCACTCTTTAAAGAAATGCATCCGATTAAATGTGCCAAAATGTCGCTCCCACAAGTCTAGTGCATGACAGGAAGGGAGGGCGGGCGATGCGCGGCACTGCTGCCGCAGTTGAATGTTTATAACCTGCCCGATTACAGCGAGTGATGAATCGTCCAGTCCCCAAACTCCCCCTCTCTCTTACCGGCCCACTCACTTATCGAAAATGGGAAGGATCGCCATATCTTCCTTATTAAATACATTTGAAAAAATGCGGTTCTCGGTCTCTGTCATCGTTTTCAAATGAACGAATTCCCAGTCTGCGAGTGTGAAATGAAAATCATTTGATACAAATGATTTGCGGTATATTTAATGTTAGTTGCACCTGTCAGAAACGAATACATTACTGTAATTTTTTTTTTTTTTAAAAAAAGCAAAATACTTAATGTAATTTCCCATAAATTATATTAAAGTTCAATGGATGCAATGGATGTTCATCACGCTTAGTATATAATAAAGTGTATGTTGTCAGACAGTGTAAACATTCTAAAACAAAAGTAAAAGTCAGTAAAGAAATGCTGGCAACGTCTTACGTTTAAGTTGCAGCCGATGTCATTTTCCAGTCACGCTTCACCCCAACGGCCACCTTTCGGACCATATATGATATTTATCTATGAATGCATATATGTGGACCATCCTTTCCCTGCGGTACGTCCTTTAGGATGAAGTTTCTGGTAAATAAACAAACGGAAATGATGAGAAATAATGGTATAATCTGAAATTGCGATCTCATTGGCTTCTACTGACACAGCAACATTGTGCCACTATGCACAGTGGACATTCTGCGCTTTATATAACAGATGCAACGATGAACGAGAATAACCAAAGAAGATAGGGACGACAATTTAAGACAAATTTTGTTGTAATTGAATTACACCTAAATAGGTAATAAACACAACGAACAGAGAATTGTCATGTTTATTCCTAAAAAGAGAGGCTTCCCACTTAATACTGGAAGGGTTACTCCCATAAAATATCTTTACTCTGTTTTTTTTCCTTATTTCAATAAATAAAATGCACAAACTGTCAATAAACATGTTCAGTTTGTCTAAACATTTAAATATTTGTTATGTATACATTTTGAAAGAAAAATCCTGCTATATGTATATGTACAGGTTCCCATAAATGTTTGCAAATTGAAGATACAAAGAATTGCGTGTGACTGAGTATTAAAAATAAGGGGGAAACTGATGTTAAAGAATCAAAATGAGCATAAATGCCGTTTCCCACGGCATTAAAAACAAAGAGCAGAATACTAGTGGAGCAATAATCTGCCCTGATTTAAGGGTCCCCACAAAGCGTCCTTTTTTTCCCTCACTGTAATAAAACTAAGTCTCTATGCGCTGTGTTTGATATCAGCGTGTAACATTTCAGCCAAACCTTCATTTTCATCCGCAGTCAGTGTTTCATTCTACATCAGATAAGATATGTAAAGAATCCGATAAATCATCCATCCATTCTCAAAAACTGCTTCACTCCTTCGGATCATAATTATCCAGATTTAGGCTCAACGGAGCGTGGAGCTTAATATGAGACTGCTGGCCGCCCACCTGCACACACACACGGAGCTGAATCCCCACCAGTACGAGCATCTGAGCAGGACCTCGAGATAAGCCAGGCAAGTATATGAGGAAGCTGCACGTGCAAAGGAGAGGCTGGACTCAGGCGTGCCAGTGCAGCTGAGGGGGCCTGGGGCACCCAGCAAATGCCACGAAGATCATGTCCAGGCATTTGCAGATTCAAAGATGCAATTTACAGTATAACTACAGTATAATATATATGAGTGTTACTGTGCTCTTGGATGATATTGTCATAATTATTATTGCTGTTTTTATTGTTGATCTTATTCTGATACGATCAGAATTACTGGCAGAATATATAAGAAAATCCCGCAACCCAATAGGATAAGCGGTTTGGAAAATGGATGGATGGATGGATGGATGGATATATAAGAAAATGATTTAGCATGTACTGTATGATACTGGAAACTGGGAGCCCTGCACCGACCTTCAACTGTTTCACTGCAATCCACGCAGCATAGCTTACATTCTCCTCATTCCTTTTGTGCAGCGGCTTGTGAAACTTGAAAACACCACTGTTTTCTTTTTGCATGTCTTAATGTTTTCCGCATCATCTTCACCGTTCTTTGGATAATACATGCCGTGCCTCCGCTGGCTTGTACACGAATCTGCAGCTTTTGCGTGCAGCAGTGATGCATAACCTCGGCAGTGATGCATAACCTCGGCAGTGATGCATAACCTCGGCAGTGGACAATAGCTGCGTCTCTAACAGTGCTGCCTAAAAATGCATTTTAAATGCCAGCAAAGAAAAAAAAAAACTGTGAGCCTAACAAAAACTGGATATCTTAGTCTGTACGGAACTTTTTATATACGTATCTGCTGAAGACAAAGAAATGCACAAGTCTAGAGGTGGTGGGTATCTTGTATGATGATTACAGTGATGCTGTAAAAGCAGAAGGAGGAATTGATTTTGAAAGAGGTGCCTACAATTTCTTCTGGTCTGTATTGAAAAACATTTCTCTCTGGTCCTACTAAAATGGAGACATCCCAGCGATGCCACTTGACTTTATTAAAGCCACACTTTATAATCCTGCAGTGAGTTCAAAGTATGATCTATGTCATGTGTCAATTATGAAGCTTTGCAGTGGATAAAGATCATTGTTTTTGCAATGGAAGGGTGGTTTTAAATTGCTTGAGGTAAATCAAATATTGCAAAAAAAAAGTACTTTCTGTAGAGCTGACCTTGACACACGTTGGTAGGTGCAACTTGATCCCGACACAGCATTGCTAACATTTATGCAGATAATATTTTCTAGGAGCATTTATTTTCTGGCATGTCAGACTCATTTTTACAACAGAATCCCATGCACTCCGGAACATGGTGGTCCACAAAAGTACTGACAAAATCAGGGAATGTTGAAAACAACACTGGTCTAAGCCCAGTTGTACTGTATGTGAGATGTATCTGCAAGCTGGACCTCAGAGCATAATTCTAAGCAAATGGACCAGGGAAACGGGAACGTGTAGGACAACTGTAATGATGTCCTAAGGGGGACAGTGAGCAGCTAGCATCTGCAATAGGATCACAGTGCTACACGCAGTGTAGCAGAACTACATAATTTTTTTTGTATTATTTTACTGTTCATTTTGAACAGACGTATAACTGCATGACAGAAAGTGCAAATGTGTTGAAGACATACTGAAGTCTTGCACATTTTCTGGATGTTATGTAAATAAGGGGATGCAAGGAAAGAACACAAGTGCTGGAGCTGCTGTCTGGCACCTGTGTGAGGATGCGTCTAAGCAGGCCTGTATGGGTTTAACACTTTCACATGCTACCTTTAATGCTCCCTCAGTGAGAACTGACATTAAAGCAGTGAGGCAACCCTGTGAATCTGTTCTGAACTCTAAATCCTATCCACTTCTCCTCACCATAAAAAAAGGCTATATTACAGTATGTTTATTCACTTGTGAGATTAATCCCACTGTCACCATTTATGCTGCATCGCAAAATAAGATTTATGGCTAAAAAAAGAAAAACAATGGTAAATTCATACACTATTGATATGGGGCATATTTCCATTTCCCTGGTTAGTAAACGAACATTTCTTCTTGTGTGGCATGCCTTTTGACAATTACCGAGATAAAATTTTTTACCTTTCCTTGGAAAATACGCTGTTTCACTTCCCAAAATGTCTACAGCGACTTGTCAGGGTGCATTCAGCCACCATGTGTCACCTGAGGCTTGGAGTAAAGCTTTGGGACCAGCAGTGCGATCAATAAGCCTTCCGTGTGGCTCTGCCGGTTGGATTGGATTTCTCGCTGGTGTTCCATCTTCTAAAGCATCACCATTAAAAACTGCCCTCTTGTCTCGGCCGTCCCAGCTCCCTCATCGGTCTCCTGTTGCAAAGGGAGAACCTTTACACAGCCCACATCTGCTGCACAGCTATGCTCTGTCTGTCTGTCCTGATGGGCAGCACTAATGCACTGCACTGTGTGCTCATGCATGCTCACACCACTGTCCTTTGTATCCACGGTAACTCACAATAATGTTATGTGGGCCGACTCGACCATCCAAGGGATTTTCTATGATTACCGTGATTATTTCCTTCTTTCCCCTGCTCCGCTGTGTACAATAACTCGGTGCTCAGATGGAACACCGAGTGCCTGTTTTTCTGGTCCACTGAAATGGAAACCATGTTGACTCGAGTGATTTAATTTGTTTTTCCTTTAAAATCAGTATCCAGAACCAGGGTCTTGACTAGGTGGTGAATTAGAATGCAGGTTCTAACCTAGCGAACAATTTGTAGCTGTGGTACAAACTAATCTGACATAAAACCCTGATAAAATATTAATTAAAAAAAGAATTAGTTACATTGAAGGATCAAAAATATATAAAAAATGTATGAATTAGCCACACAAAGTGTTGCCAGTTCCCTGGGGCTACATTAATAATAAAAAAAAAATCTGAATTATTTTCATTAGCAATTTATGTAGAAAACCTCCTTATAAACTGTGGGATTCCTTCCACGCTCCAAAGATGCAGGTATGTTGATTGGCATCTCTAAACTGCCTGTAGTGTGTGATTGTGGTTTTTGGCATGTGTCTAAATATGTGCCTCGCAACGGACACGGATGCATTTGTGGTGTATCGATGCCTTATGACCCAGGCTGCCCGGCATAGCATCCCCTCCCAGGGGGAGCAGTAGGAAGTCAGCTAGATGGATGTGCCTGTAGGGACAGCACATACTAAAGACTGCAGACCGCAAACACAAGACATTCCACGATGACTGCTTTTACTGAAGACTTTATTATCCAGACAGGACGTGTTAAATTTACATGCATATACTTTATCATCAATTATTATTATTTTTACAGTTTTTTAAATCACTTTTCTAAACACAAAATTTCATAAACATTATTCAAAAATTTTGTTCAATGACTCTTTAGGTTCATAACTAAAATTTAAATAGCAGGGGTGCTATTGCCAAAAAAGTAGCTATGTTTGTCATGAGATCCAGTGCAGTAACAAGTGGGCCATATATTGATTATAATCACCTACCGATTGTAATCTCCAGAGCGGGATTAAACCCACTACAAGAACATCAAAAACTTTTTTTTTCTGCTTTACTTCCGGTGTTAAGGAACTTTACACTTTTTTGGAACATTTCCCAATTACAGTCATACATTACTGTCTCCTGTACTTATCCATGATATCCCCCCAGTATGTCCTCTGGCCCAAAAAGCAGACAGTACCCAGGTCTCGAATAGGCTTTTTACCCTGCAGCCATTTTTTAACATGCCTAGTACTGAAAAACACGTGTAGTAGGTTAAAGAAGATAGAAACACAACATGTTGGTTCCATAATCAAAGTGTGTTCAGTTGCTAAAAAACACCCATTTTAAAATGGCAAGTTTTGTAAAGCCAATTAAGAAGGAAACACTTAGAGAATGATGTTTGGAGTTCTTGGGACAGTATTGGTCTCTTGGGCATATCCAAGTTCTGCTTCATCATTTTCAGAACAGGGGCTGCAAAATTCCAAAAGTCCCTCTGGGACTTCATATTAATTATAATGTAAATGTTCAAGGTCGCCCCCAGGTGGACAGCCCCACATGGCACGGGCAAGGGAGAGCGGAACTGGGATTTTATCTGGGTACAGAGGCGGGGATGGATTTAACAAAATGATTTAACAGGATGAAAACAAAAGATGGCGGATTCAGATTCAGCGCCAGCACATGGCAAAGATGCAAGAAATCCGCATGGCCTTTAGGTCTGGAGACAGAACCTTAATGGGCTGCTTGCTGAAGTGTCAGTGTTCAGGCGAGTCGTACAGCAGAATGGAATTTTATATTATTGGTACTAAGACCCAAGAGATGCTTTCATGACCTGACTTCACCTCAACCTGGGACACACTCCATACCGCCGCCAGCCTTCCTGCTTTGTTATAGTATTCCCAGTGCTCCGCAGGCACTTGCGGTACCACTGTCATCCGGTTTGGCCCCACGATTCTCCACTAACAAGCTGCTATCAGAGGATCCTGGAGCAGCAAGAGTGTAAATATAATATCTCTGCAGGATCTGCCTGGAGTATAATTTAGCTCAGGTGCTCCTGCTGCTCCGACTTTAACAGCAACACTGGTGTGGCTTTTACCGGCTCAGCATAGATCAGCTACTAACAGGCTGCAGCGAGATCAGGCCTGCAGCAGAAGGATTCCTCGGCACTAAATAAAAACTAAAGAGCTTTCGTTAGACATACTGGTGTTTTGGGCTTTCACTAAAGGGACTGGCAATACATTCAGATATTAAGATTCCTTTAATGTTTTGAAAGCACCACTGTAATTCTGGGGATCACCAATAATATAATGCTTTTATCATCACTCAAGCATAGTGCATGCAACCTGCCAACATGTAGAATTCCAGACACCTTGTGATGCCCATCTACGTTCTCCATTGTCACGTCAATGAGTTGGAAATATGTACAGTGTCATTTTTGCCTATAAAGTATTGTTGTCCTTCACAAACAATGCATTGTCATGCTCATCTCCTCATTATACTTAGTGCCAAAGGAATTGGTTTAAATAAACAAAAATATTCACGTTACATTTCCTGTACATTACATATATATATGTATATATTTGTTTGGGCAGGGGGACCCCTGAGGAAAATAAAACCTTCACATTACCCTTTCCTCTCTGTCTGCCATCCCCTCTAACCCCACCTAAAAGTTTTGTCAGCTTCTTTAAGTTTAATTTAATGCAAATTTTCGCAGTAATTAATCAAGCTCTGAATGCATTATCCCTACCCCTTGGTGGCTGTTGCCATAGAAACAACATTAGACTAGTAAAGGCAGAGATGAGCCTGGACTGCCAAATCTCTGTCCCAGTAGTTAATTCTGCCCAGTTAAGTGGTCCGGACCTGCCAGTAACCACATTCTTTATTACATGGTATATCCCAGAGGAGCTGCTATAGATTTTGGACCCCAACCCAGACTAATCCAAAAATATTCCAGATTTTTAGGTCCCCTGTCACTCAGGGGTCCTCGGAACCACCCCCCTCCTTTTCATTGCACCTAAAAATGTATATCTACTTCTGTGTTTTACATAATATGTCACAAGTTATTGATCACAACACTATTTATTGCTTATCTTTCAATATAACTCCATATACATATGTATATTAATCTAAACTACAGAAGGTGAAATAGGTTGACATGGGGTCTAACCACCACAGTCAACAAAAATGACTTGCACAATTCATTTTTTCGGATTGAGCTAATGTCCCAATTCCCAGAACCAGGAATGTAATTACACTCATCAAACCTTTGCCTTGAGTAAATGATGAGTCTGGCAAAAACTCTGTGGTCAGCTGTGGCCTGCCACAGGATGCACCTGCCCATATAAGCTGCTTCATGGCAGATGTTATTAACAAGCCGATAAAACAAAACTTTATGTTTCTGTCACGTCCATAGCGGTATGTCATGGTCCTGAACGTACTGTGGCAGAAATGACAGCTTTAATATTCTGTAAAGGCTGGTCTGTGCACGAGTGCCTTCAGGATCACATTAGATAAGAATGAATTTCTACCTACATGGAGCACTTCTTAGAAAACTCACTTGTGAGCTGGTGCGTGCACGAGGGCTCAGCCCCGGTGCGGGGGCCTTCGGCGCGTCAGCGAGGCGGGGGGCCTCCTTGGCTGGCGGGGAGGTTCTTACCATCTGTCCGCAGGGGGTCCCTGCTTTTGGGGTACCCACTCTGCTGGGGGGGGGATCCAATAG
>JAODJX010000109.1:10153968-10165024 GCA_026776945.1 Isichthys henryi
GGACTGTGGGGGGGAAACCGGAGTACCCGGAGGAAACCCCACGACAACATGGGGAGAACATGCAAACTCCACACACAAGTGACCCAGGCGGGGATTTGAACCCAGGTCCCAGAGGTGTGAGACGACAGTGCTGACCACTGCACCACCATGCCGCGTAAAACAACTTACTTGCATGAAATAAAGAAAAAAGTGACAGATCACTATACAAATGAAATAAATGTCAAATGTTCAAAAGGCTCTTTCCTACAACTTTCATCTGGGCATTGAACAACCATCATAAGCTGTAAGTAGATATAAGAGCAGAAACTAGGAAAGAGCTTCATTTGTGATGTACCCAGTGACCACCTCCATGCAGTTATTACTGATGACAAAACAGGCTCATCAAGCATGTTGAAAACACATTTTTGTTTTCAAAAGACATGCATAAGAATAATAAATTAAGTTTTTTTTTTTAAAAAAAATGCCTGGTTCATCTTATGAGGAAAATGGTGGGGAGAAGAAAGAAAAACCACAAGAGTTAAAATGCAACCTAGAAGTAGCAGCCTATCATTCATACTTGGCAAGGAGTTTGACTACAACCTTGGCAACCTGCTTTGAAGAGCCAAAGCCAGTTTCGAGCAGAGTCGTCTTCAAAGAGTCAGCTCACATTTGACCCCCTCTCCTTTTCAGAGACAGATTGTGCACGTTAGGCAGCACTGCGAATATGGAATTTCTTCAGGGTGATTATCCTGTAGAAGCCCATTAACAACATGCCTATCTAATTAGGCAAATATTTCTATACCTTTTCTAAAGAGGCTTGTGGGCTTCCCCTTCCTGAATGAGCTCTCCTCCCCCCAAATTAACCGCTGTTGGCTCATTCTTTTTCTAATTAAGTTCAGGATGCTTATCCATCCATCCACGTTCAAACAGGTAATCGTGTTCAGGGTCACCTGGAACCTGTGTCAGGCAGTTCAGGACACAAAGTCATACACAAAGGTAGACTCTGGACAGGATGTCCCAAGTCCATTTAAAGATGCACCTGACTTACCTTTGGACTGCAGGAGGAGCCCAGAGTTCTGGTGTAACGACACCGGGGGACAGTGCTGGCGGGAAAAGGCGATGATCCACTTGTGGCTCCAAGAAACGCAGGATTTATTTAACAAAACAATAATAGAAAAGCAAAGGACCACAAGGGTCAGAATTAAACAAATTAAAGAAAAACAATAAGCTAACATACAATAGCAAACAGGCAACAGGAAAGCTATGTGGAAACAGAGTGACACACAGCAACATTAAGCACAAACCTGACACAATGATCAACTGGGCATCAAACTAAGGCAAGAATTTAAATACACCTAGAAAATTGGAGTAGACAAGGAACAGGTGCAAGTTATAATCAATCAACTGAGGCAGAAGAACAATGAGAAACTGCTGTAATACTAAACACAGAACAAAGAGACACTGAAACTACTGTAGGAGCAGTAATCATACGCTAGGAATTACTACACTAGGAAACCTGGAACAAAATATCACACAGGGAAAACCTAAGAGCGAGAGAACCAAAACAGAACATAAACACAAATAAATACTAGTCATCATGTGAGGTTAGCCAGAGGCCAGTCCTGAACCCATGACCCCCCCCCACTTTACAGGCTGAGCTGCACACTCAGCCCACTACTCTGTGCAGCAGTCGGGGAGAACCGGAGAATCACACAGGGCAGAATAGGAAGCAAGACAGAGAGGGGGGAAAGGCGGAATGGGGAAAGGTCACAGAGGGCGGGGGCGGACGGCGCAGACCATGAGAAGTTGGAGGAAACCCACACAGTCGGGGCAGAACAAGTGCATAAACTGCACGTTTACAAAAATCCATATTTTAAGTCTCACATCTTTACGTGACTGTCATAGATTTATATAGCCTCAGTGCTCACTCTGTCAGGTACACCTTCGCATTAATGCAAATAGCCTGCTCCTCCATTCGAATCATGTGACTGCAACTGAATATGTACAGCATGCAGATGGGGTCAATGGGTTCACTTACTGTGTGGCGAAGCATTAGAAGACCTAAGACGTGTGATGGATATGAAACATAATATGAGGGCTGGCGCCAGACACGGTAGTTGCAGCATCTCAGAAACAGGGACCCTCCTGGGGTGTCCGGAGTTTACAGAGTTGGTGGCAGTTCTGTGGATTCTTGTTAACGAGAATTCAGAGAATTGCCCAACTCATCTCCTTTTCTTCATGCCCCTTTGCTGAATGCGCAGATAGGCTTCCCTAAATGCACCACTAATCTACCCTTGAAGCAATTCTGATGGCAAAAGGTACAACGTGCTAGCTAGTTGTGCCTAATAAAATGGCAACATGTGCACGTTTGTCTGATTTCCCACCATAAAAACAGCAATGAAGTTAGTGCGGGAATACCTCTCAAAAATGAAAAATTCAACGCAAAGGTCTTTACAGCGGTCTCCCAAACATTGTCTCCTGGCGTGTGGTCTTTCATCTCTGCTGACTCCCTACACACGGCGTTTAGCGGCTAACTGACACTCACGCTCTCTCACCCTCTCTTTGCTTTCCTTGAAACAGTCAGTACATTTCAGAAGCACGGGCGGGGTAGAGGGTGTCACACGGAAATCGATAGCGAAGGCCAGTTGTGACAATTTGAACAAGTTCAGACTCTAGAGCTGCTTCAGCCGTGGCCCGATCACACTGTTGCTTCCTATTAGCTTCTGTAAAGAAAACAATAATGGGGGGCAGTGGAGCGTCGTGCTAGAAAACACTGACTAATCAATAGGGAGAAAACTCATTTCAAGCATGATAAAAGGAAATCTTTAAGGGCTTAAACAAGCTGGGTAAAGAGGAATTAAAGGTTTGTGACGTCTCTGACACGCAGAGGCACACAGATTGACACACACATCCAGAGAGATAATAGCCGTTACATGATTTATAATGTTGGCTCGAGCAAATAAGTGAATCTCATGAAGACTGATATTACAATGACTATGATTCGGTGACAAAATGACCGGCATGTCGCTTATTCAATAGAGGATCACAGTGACAAAGACGTCAAGATTACCAAAATGATTGTGTTATTCTTACATTAATAATCACATGAGAGTTAGTAGAAGAATATTACAGGATCCAGAGCTAAGGATCTGCCTAGGAGTCGCCTCCATGACTAATACCACAGAACAGGAAGAAACAGTAAATTATTCAATGACTATGCAGGATTTTGCAAGCTGTGTGTGAATGTTCACTTCAGCAATAAAACAAAACATTATGGGAGCCAGTGGAAGTCTGTCCAGTGTTTCTTAAATCTCCACGAGACACCATGACAAATGAGCCACACAATCCCACTCTTCTGCTGGGTCACAGCGGTGCCGTGGGTCAGCTGTCTGAGCCCTGGGGGGTGTGTGGGTCTTTTCCTTTGGGGATGGTGTGTCACTCAGCAGGTTACAACTCAGTGCTTGTGATCGGAACGTCGTTCGTTCCAATTCCAGGGTCGGCAGATTAATGGCACAGTTGGGCCCCTGAGCAAGGCCCTTAACCCCCAGATCCAGGGATGCCGCTCACTAGCTGACCCCGTGCTGTGACCCCCCAAGCTTACTCTCACCTGCATATGTGTCTGTGCATCTTATGGTGCAGGGAAATACAAGATTTCCCTATAGTGATCAATAAGATATCATTATTATATCCTATGCAGAAAGTGACTCTGTCCAAGTCCAAGAAAACACAGTGTGTGTGTGGTCATGTCTCCGCAGATTTGCGTGTGTGTGTGTGTGAGAGAGAGAGACACATCTGTCAGTGAAGGTGAAGACCAGGAACTCGCCTTGAGTGCTTCCCAATGCAATCCAACAACAACACAGCAATTGTAAACAAAAAATACTAAACAAAGGGAGGCAAATCTTGTTAAAAGTCATGGATTGCATCCATTAACGAAAGTCAGTTCCCCGTACAGTTGTTACCGAGGAAGTTATTTTCATATATTTATGAATTACTGCTCCATTTCACTCCTTACCAATCTACTTAGTTTTATGCTGTCGACCATTTAATACAGCGGATCTGAAGTAAGATGTGGGACCGTTTCTGTGAGAAATAAACAAGCCCCTGACAAGCCTGTCGACGTGTTTATGAACGATCATCCGTGTTTTTCTACAACACACTCAACACAGACGGAGTTCATTTAAATAAAGGCATTTGAATGTCTTACTGTTCATTGTTCTTGTCAATTCAGCCTTTTCACAAACCTGGAAAATGGGAGTGCAAAGTTTCCACAGAGGGTCTTCCTTCTATACAACATCTCACGACAACACAGCAGTTCATCTACAGAATGTGATTATGACCGACAAGCAGTGAAACAGTGCAGCACTGGCTGCATTCTTCTTTCCGCTATTAATTAGAAATGTATCAAATGAGACTCAATGAATGTGTAATGAGTTTCTCAACTTCAAAGAATGTCATGATTTGCTGAAATAGAAACTAATGTTCCCTGGTTAAGAACAAACCCACATGAAATACAGTAACCACATGTGTTGTACATTAAATGGAAATGTTTAGCATGAAAGTACTCTGTGCCTCCTAACCCCCTAAATGTACAGTACATGTTAAATATTGAGATAAATTAATGTTAGATTAACATGCAGTCAGTGCATGGATATTAATAATTGGGAGGTAATGTCGAGGATCCAAGTTCAGACTTAAAAAATACACTGCATACATGACATTTAACAAAAGGTCTGACTTTCAGACTTGAATTTCACCCATGGAATCAGAATTGACTGTTGTATTGTATGAAGCAGGCTGTGATGTCAATAAAAAGGATCACGCTTACGGAAAGGGAAAATTGGACTTGGCTCCCTTCACGTTCTTCATAAAGCGCTTTTGCCAAAGTCATGACAGATGATCATCCCCAGTACAGAATGTCGCTGAGCCTCCGTCAAAGTTTAAATTGATAACAAAAATAAATGTCCTATATAAAGGATGACGGTAAAATGACATTCTTTTTCCCGCATTCATTGCAGCTGTCGGGGAGCGCACCTTAGGTAAGACCACTTCATAAATCCTCCCTCTCTGTTTTCTGTTTGCTCCCGTTTCAGATCGCAGCAATGGAATAGAGAGTAAAAAGGAAAACAGCACAAAGAGATAACAAATGCCAGCACACTCATGGATATCGATTGTCTTCTGCCTGTGAGCTTGATCCGGTTCCGTCTGATGTGGCGCTGGCAATCCCTGCTGAACTCTTATTCCTGCAACAGGTTCACATGCATGCACACACATACATACATACATACACACAGACACACACACACAAACACTGTCAATACCACTCGCAGTATGTTATGCACATAAATGCCAGCCACTACCAAACTAAACATAGCCACAAATATATGGGGACATATAATATTTTGATGCTCACGGCAAACAAAAAGTGCCCCTCACTTTCGGGTCTCACCCTTCCTACTTTCTGTACTTTTGCATTCCTGTTGAATGAAGCCTGGCTTCTTTCCTGTCACCCTCTGCACACTCTCCTGCCCTGGAGAAGTGTGCGGCACTACAGGGCGACAACCGAACATCAGGCCTCAGGACAGGGATTTCTCCTCTTTGAGCAGTAGATCAGGGAGGCAGAACAACACATGGGACTCGCCAGCCTGCCATCCATTCAGAGCCTCTGTCACGCTTCACTTGACTCCATGCTAATCAGCTTGAATTCCGTGGCCATAATTCCTTGTGATTAACTAAGACATCGTCTCAGCTCACTTCTAATCTCCATCCTTTCCAACTCTCTGAAGAAACTGTGTTTGTCTAATACTATATTCCGTGCAAATACCAAACAAAATTTCTCACAGTGAAGCCTTCTATAGCACTGATTTTGTGAAACCAGTGTCCCAGGCAGTATACAGCACAAGACTGGGGCATTCCACTCTGTGCTGTTCTGATTATTAATTAATCTAATAGATACTATAATAGCTTTTTGTTGTTCCATTCCTAACTACAGTACATGACCCACATAATGTGACCATCTCACTCCCAAAACTGGCACCACATTCGATCTCTTGCTAATCCTAACCCTAACCCTAACCCTAATCCTAACCCTAACCCTAACCCCTTTCCACACCTGTTAAGAAAATTATACTTTATTAACATCTTTGTGTTTTTCAACACAAAATAGACTTGCCCTTCACCACCAAATATTAATATAACGCATAAAGGGCGTCAAACATGATTGTTTCAGGCCAGGATAGAAAATCCTTGTCCATAGAGGAAGATCAGTCTCAAGTGATAGTAAATAAACCATAATCCTACTTGAATTCTGGGTTGGACAGAATTCTGTGGCCATTTGTTTTGTCGCAGCTAAGGGGGACATGATTGCAGTAGCCTTGCGGACTTCCACAATGAGGGGAGATCAAAGACAGGAAGCGAATTCATCCTATTGAGGCTGAGAGTCCCTGTTGTCTTCGCACAGAGTTATCGTCGGGGCTTTGCTAACTACCTCAATCATGTGTCCTCAGACAGTTATATTCTAGCTTTTAAAATCAGCCGTTATTTTTTTACTGCTCCGTTTCAGCTTAATAATTTATTTGTCCGTTTATTACCTCATAAAAACTCAAATTTATGCAAAAGGTGAGAGGGGATAATTACATTTGTTAAAAATGGTAAGGTTTTATGTTTACCTGTCAAAAATAATGAATATAGTAAGGGTGGCTTTTGTAGAGATTTATGGGATACTGTTCAGCCCACATGGTCAATATCTTAGCTAAAGTTATTTTGCAAATTAGAGTAGAAAGGAATGAATCTAAAAGCTAGAACAATGAAAACAATAGGTCTAATTGCTGAATCATATAAAAAACATTCCACTTTATAAAGCTGATTGTGCAGTAGCTTGTATAAAACAATTTTTGAGCTACCAAAAAAACCGAGAGCCATTTATAAATGAACGGTAATATAACACCCAGATTTTTCACATTTGGCAAAAGGATTTAAGGTGTATTATTTTTTGATTAGGTATTTTGTTTTTCTGTTAATTTGAACTCCTAATTCTTTGCATTAAGGTTCCGTATAAACATGCAATGTGAGTATGCAGAGGACACTGCGGGTGTCTCCGTTCTTTCTGTGCAATTTGCCAGTTTCCACTTTGTAAGTAAGCTATGCTTGTCAGTGAAGTGGCCAACTTTACCCTGGAAATGACCTGGCGTCTTACTAGATGCCAAAGCAGAAAATAAGAGAAAAGCTAATAGGCTTTTCTTTCTGCGTCTTGCCATCTAGATTTAATCCCACTGAAATCGGATTAAAGAGAAAAAAACGCAATTAAATGTTTAATTAAACTGAAAATCAATTATTCCATCATTAACTGGGAAGTCTTGGTTCTGGGGTAACCACAGCGCAGTTAAAAATGTCAGCACTAGACGAATTTATAGACGAAAAGCAACATATATCTCGAGTTAGCCAGAAAAGCAATGTTCCATGCATTTCAACACTCATGGTTGGTGCTTTTCCTAATGTACAACCTGCATAACTAATCAAACCAAAATAAATAAACTGTGTTTTACACTAGTGTTCTTTGTAAAGCTTTTTTTTGATAATGGAATTGCTTGTTTGTGCTCATGGGTTCGCTGTGTCATTTCAGCATCTCCGTCTGGATCTGCACTGCAAAACTGGCTCAAACCAAACCAAACAAACACGGCTTTACTGAACAGGACAAGCCAGCAGATAACCAAGGGCCAGACTAGTAACTTGCTTCCTGTGGGCGGCCGGTGCTCAGAGTTTACATCAGCATACGAACGCTGACAACTGGATAGCTGGTGATAACAGTGACATTAATAAAATGGTCAAAAGTATTAGCTGAATTAAGTAATCATGATAAACACAACTGTAATGTGGCATTTCCTACCCTAATTTACAAACTTACTAATGACATTTTTTTTACAAGCCAAATACAGTATGTGCCTCCTCTCTGTAACTACAGCAAATCTTTCCATTAGAAAGTGAATAGAGTTAGGGGAGTATGACATCACTTTGGGCTACATGTGAAACCGCGTGATGTACACTTACAGACTCACGTATCACAGATATCCCAATAGTACTGAAATGCTGAATATACAAAAACAGTCCCTTTATCAGCCATGCTGATTTGTATTTGCATATGCGGGGGCCACTTATGACCACATAGAGTCGAAGTCAGACAATGTGTGTGTGCCCCGAGTCCCAAAGCGATATGCTCCTCACTGCAGAATCGCGTCACAGCTACACTCTCAGCAAGTAAATACAGTAGCGCATAAACAGGGCTAATGCTGACAATTAGATTTAAGGACAGAACTGTGCAGTGGAAGGCTGCACAGTTAAATTATTGGACAAATTAAAGATTAAATAGCTAAAGGCAAGCTGGAGAATGAAGATTAATGGAGGGCAGAAGGGCTCCATTAAGAGAGAGGGCCACTGGCACTGTAGCTGCTGTGACCCTCAACTCCCTGTCCACTCGTATCCTCGCTCAAGTTCATGCCCCCTCCCCCTCCCCATGCCACCATTAAGCAGCCTTTTGCGCACAGTGGATCAGTGAATACTCCATTATGGGCCCTTATCTTCGTCCTGCCGTCTCCATCCTCCATGCTGTTTTTGTGAGCGTGTTCTGTGCCAGTACAGCTTCTGGGGCTGTTTCAGGAAGTTGGATTAATGTTGCAATAACTAATGGCTCTTGGCTTCCCTTAAGGCAGGGGTTTCCAAAGTGGGGGCCGTGAGATGCCGGTGAGGGGGTGGCAAGATGATTTACAGGGTATGTTAATAAAAATTTTATAATTTGGTTATTAATTTGTTTGTTTTGATTTTAAAACATGAAAAAACTCCATTGCAAGCATAATGAGATAAATCAATTGAGGAGGACCTCCCCCATTGGTGAAATGTCCTGAGGTGGACCCCCGACACACCTCCAGGCAAGGAAGTCTACCGAGGGGAGTCCATGCTATAAAGCATCATTCAAACTCCAAACCAGATGCCCTTTCTTAACAGGCTTCCTTACAGGCTTCCTTACAGATGCCCTTCCTTACAGGCTTCCTTACAGACGCCCTTCCTTACAGGCTTCCTTACAGACGCCCTTCCTTACAGGCTTCCTTACAGACGCCCTTCCTTACAGGTGACCTTCCACAGGCTCCCAAGGAAAATGAAAGTTAAAGATAACAGCAAGATTTCTGAGCAGATGCAGAGAATAAAGGACATGTCATGACATGAATTTCAGGAGATTATTAACATTATCTAGCTTCTCTGTAGTCTCTTTCAGATGTCATCAGAATGGTAAGAGAGTAATGCCTTTAGTGTTAAGGTATTTCATGTTCAAAAGCTCACGTTTGCCATTATTCATTTTTGTACATTAATGGCTAAGCCAAGATATGTGGAAGGTATGCTTAACTTTCTCTGAATGATCAGTGATCAGAAATGTAAAACACTTGCTGTGATCACCAAAGCATGTACCAGAGACAAGGGTCATTATGTTCTAGATAGTCACATCAGATTTGTGAAACTCTGTGAATTTGCTTCATTTTATGAACTGATATTGATTACAGTCAGACTATATTTAACCCATTTGTAAAAAAAAAAACTGTTGAGGAATACCATCATAAGCTCAGTCAGTTGTTGGACTTTAACGCTGGATACCTAGATTGAACCATTTGTTATATGGGGGGGCAGCAAACTGGTCATTTTGCTGGGATACAGGGATCAGAGAGGAAATGGGCCAACACCATTCAGATGGAAAACACAAAAAACAAAGGACAAAAAAGGATTTAATTTAAGTGTTATGACAGGAGACAAGGTGCTGGGCCCTCGACAGGTGTAGTGGGGTAATGAGAGCAATTACAGCTAATAGATGTGTTTATGTATATAGATATATGTATATCTACCCTTCCATTTTCCAACCACTTGGGAATTATGTGTAAGGAAAGAATACAGCATTTATTAAAATGTTGATTTTACATAGATACAGTAACAGAGGGGAGAACAAGAGGGATTCCAGCAGATGCAAATGTGGAATATTAATTAGACATTAAAAGTCAATGTTGTTTAACAGATTAAGGAGGTGCACGTCTAATGCAATGCAGCGTAAATATTTACTCAAACATTTATACTTCCATCAGCAGGCTATGGCTAAGGCAACCCCCCCGGCAATGACGCCTGGCTGAGGCTCCATTAAACCCAGGCATATGGAAGTATTTATCCGGTCCATTTAAACTTTAAAACTTCCTTTACATTCCAGCTGTGATGCTAAAATAAATGTCCTAATGAGAGAGATGAGACTCAGGACAGGACAGTGAACAGAGCTGTACGAGGCAGGGGGTGTGAGGGACCAATAAGAACTTTATTAGGGTTCGGAGGTGGAGAGGAGATCCACACAACAGCATGGAGGAATGAAAACAAAAGCCTAGTGTCTCTTTTGGCATCAGCAGATGGAGGAACACACAGGAAAGAAGAACGGGCACGGTGACACAAGGAGGATGGCATCTGTAGGGGCAGGTATCAGGGCCGGGTGTATCTTATTGAGTGAAGGAATACCAGATGGAAGCACTCTGCACTTACCTAACAGGGTCCTCACTTCAAGCTTTATGAGTTCCCATTTGGTTAAAACCCTGTACTGACTGGCAAAGCACAATACAGTAACCCCTTACCACACATTTGACATTCGCAGTTGTGGTTATTCACAAATCGGCCATGAACAATTAAATGGTATTAAATAATATTTGTTAGTGCACGTTCATTCCGTATCTTTAATATTAAAAGTCTTGGCTTGGCTACACCACACATCATTGTCTTGGTAACCAGCCTCACTGACGTGTTAGTCGTCTTGGTGACCGTGGAATCTCCCATTTCTCGCAATAACTTTTCAGTGCCATTCATTTAGCATTTTTTATAATGAATCTAAGACATAGGGGCTCCCAGGGTGACCAGTATGAACATAGAGGGGCGGAATTTAGAGGACTGACAAATAATAAGAAAGTAATTTCAGATGCAAGGTGTACAGTAATGGGGCGGCATGGTGGTGCGGTGGTTAGCACTGTCGCCTCACACCTCTGGGACCCGGGTTCGAATCCCCGCCTGGGTC
>JAODJX010000109.1:10214458-10241326 GCA_026776945.1 Isichthys henryi
TGCAGCTGTGACCGCCAATCACATGGCTGCAGCTGTGACCGCCAATCACATGGCTGCAGCTGTGACCGCCAATCACATGGCTGCAGCTGTGACCGCCAATCACAAGCGGCCATATTTCTGCTGCCATAATGGTGTAATGGCAAAGGCCAGAGAGCCAGGCAGTGGCATCTATGCCTGGCCACCCTGGCCCCTTTATATGGCTCAGGTAAGACTATAGTCTATCTGGGACATTGTTGAAAACGGCCCCAAATGCCTGCCAAAGACTTCAGCATCTCCTGGGCCTCCTCTAAATGCTGCACTCCGTGACATGGAGCAGCCTAGGCAGGAGCGAGACAGGGGCAGCAGTGATGCTGGGGACAGTGAGCTCAGAAGGAGCAGAGCACGTCTGCCAGTCAGGCATCTGCATGACACTCCAGCCTTTTGTACAGTTTTTACGGATAGTTTACAGTGAATCTCGCACTTGTGTTTGTTGACCTGCCTTTTGTAATGGGCTCCTGCCAGTGGACCCCCAAAGCCAAGAATGTGAGTTTATCACAGCGCCAAAGGTCACAGGGGCCTCCTGTGTGTCACGCCCCACTTAAGAGGGCTCCTGGAGGCCAGGCCCCACCCCTCACCACTCCTGGGCCAAATGATCAGCTCATGACTATCAGTCTCGGACAGTGAGGGGGCGCCCATGCCCCTCCATGCACACAGCAACCGGCTCTCTATGCAGCTATATCCAACCGATCGATGCAGCCCATTCCACATGAGCTATTGCGGTCCAGCCGCCCCAGCCATGGGCACTGTGCGTGGGGGACGAAAAATACTAACACATCTGAAGGGGCGTCCATTTAAAAGGTGTGCAGTCAATAAAGGACTTTGTGAGTTAAGAGGGACGGCCTGGCAGGGAGGTGCTGGGGGAGTTCAGCTGGCATTGATCGACACTGTGGACTAATCAGCATTACCGTCCCTGGCTGTACAGGGGTGACATTGCTGGGACACTACATACAGGAAGAGATCAATAAGCCATCTTTGTTCTCCCCCAATCCTTAAGCACCTATGTGTAATTAACCTTCCCAGAGTATGAAGCAGAGTGGCGGGGGGGGGGGCACTTTCATTCCGGATCGGTACTGACGCGGGTCGGTCCGGTGCTTTGGCGCGCCGCCAGGTATCGGCCCCTGGGCTTTTACCTGGTGTTTTCAGAACCAATTAGTGGGCTTTGCGGGTCAACAGGCAGTGCCTTTCACACAGTGCAATCTAAAAGCTGTTAAAGCCCGGATGGCGTTTATGGAGGACAGGGTCAGAACCTTCTGTTCGGTGCTGGAACAATTTGGATTTCTAACAGTCCATTATACTGTTTTAGAAAGGAATACTGAAATTTAACTATAACTTCAGACCTAAAGAAAACAGAGACTCGATAAGTAGATACAGTACAGACCCCCCTATCCATCTTCTAACTGCTTATCCTGGGGGATGAACCCTATCCCGTGAGGTCTGAGGTAACCGCGCTACCCAGTGAGTCACCACACCATCTATGAAGTATTCATTCATACACCATAATACAGCTCTGCAAAACGAGGTTATGCCCAGTTTAACCCTCTAGAGTCAACGGCATCGTCGGCAATGCTGCGTATCTCTCTCGTCTATTTCAGTTAACCCTCTGGGGTCTAGAGGCAGGGAACACACTTGCACTGGCTGGGGCATGGTCACACATTTCATTCAATATCACAAACTTAATTCATGGCAAATAAATTATTCCTTATATATTTGTTTTGGCATTAAACTCGTCTTAATCTTAGAGTACTTTGTAAATACAGTAAAACCTCGGATTGTGAGCATAATTCAAAGCACTCATACACCAAAGCGATTTCTCCCATTAGAAAAAACGGAAAATCAGATGATTCGTTCCACAACCCAAAAATATTCATATAAAAATGATTAATACAAAATATAAAGTAAAAATACATCAAATAAATTAACCTGCACTTTACCTTTGAAAAGAATCGTGGATGGTGTGAGGGAGACGAGAGAGAGGAGAAGAGGAGGGTTAACAGCAATGGAGGTAAACAGAATACTGTCAATGTCAATATTAATACTGCAATGTATAGGGCTGGTTTATATTCTATGCGTGCAACACGTGCATTTAGTTAACCTTTACTGTTTTAGGTTGATGTTATGTCCACCAGGGGGCAGTGTGAGAAAATCGTCTTGGTCGGCTCCTATGTTTCCAGTCTCACTTGTTTGTATGAGGTTGTGACATGAAATGTTTTACTCGCCGCCTCCTCAGTGAGTTGCTAATTTTGTAATACCGCTGCAGCATTCTCTACATTCCACCATATACTCCACATCCTGCAGGTACTTCGCTCTGTCACACATCGCTTTCCTATGTCATGCTGAATATTGCATTTTATGTTGCTAGATATCTCGTGGTAGTTAGCACTTCGTACTTAGTACTCCAGCTGCATGAAAAACACAAACATTTCATCAGGAGTGATTTAAACAACAGAGATGAAAATGATTAGGATTAGCTCGGAAAGTGTGCGCAGAGCTCATGGATAAGTAGCGGAGGTAAACTTTAAACTAAGGTTGAACATATACTAGATAATCCTGAAATGGAGTGGTCATTAAAATTGCTAAGCTTGCTAAGTTTTGTTTCCTATAACAATATAAACGTTCTAGCGAAACGTAAAACCCATGATGTTGGAAAATTTTATCATCAAGATTAAATCCCGGAATTGTACTGAAAAATGCTGCTGCTTATGAAATAAGCAAGTAAGAATTTCAAGTTAGAGTATCATTGTACTTTGTACACATGACACTGCTTTCTTACCTCAGACTGAATTCGGAAGCAGAAGAAATTTAAACTGCCATTAAATTTTGAATACGCTGTACACACCAAAGTCCTTATTTTCACCTCTGAAAATGTTCAGTTTTGGCCACTCATGCTAAAAAAAAAATACTAACTGTACCACATAAAAACGTAGGTGACCATACTGCCACCCCAATTTTTGGTGGTACTGCATCTTGAGTACATATCACATTGATTCCTTGCGTAGATGCACAAACGACACGGAATCAATGCAGAAAACGCATGGCGGCCATGATACATACGCAGATGCGCTGTGAGCATCGAGTATTAACCAGCCCTAACACACATCCTTATGAAAACAATGTGGATGACTTAAGGGGACAAGACACATTTTCCCCTGTTTTTAAAGTCTTCTGTCTCTTAGCAGTAATGACAGCCTATTCTCAGTACACCTCAGGGCCAGTATGGGTAACAGCACAAACGACAGGCTGCCCTCTCCATCTACCAGCAGCTACGCTTACACCAGCCTGTCCGCGTCTCCGGCGCCATCGATAGAACCCCGGGGAGGTGCGGAGGAGCCAGACATGTCATCCCCGCTACTAACAAAAAAGGCAGCTCTCCATTCGCCTCCAACACTGACAAAGACAAGCAAGGCGAATGTCCATCCTCTGTGCCGCTCAGAGGATGAAGCCAGTGAATCCAGGAAGTCAGGAGCGGGTCGTGGATGGAAGCCGCTCGGGTAGTCAAGGGCCCCTTCGTGGACCCGCCTCTGGAATAGACAGGCGGCGCCCATACCTCCGCATTTTACCCAGGCGGCTTTGATCTTCATGCTGTCCCTTCATTCTAAGTAGAAATTCCATCTTAAACCCATTTGATCTCAAACATGCATACAGTAACGGTTATGGGTTGTTCTCCACATATTCAGTTCATAGGTAGCAGATTTATACCATTTAACTTCTTCTCTGATGACCCCGGCGGTAATTAACGTTATTACAGACCCTGAAAGGTCAGGTCAGGTGGTGGAGGATGCACTGATGCAGCATGCCACTGCACCCACCACATGATGAGAGACCTTGGCATCCTGGCTGGTGACCCCTCAGGCAGACACACAGAAATGAGCATCCATCTGCCACAGGGAGCTGGTACATGGGACCGGTCAAGCCGCCTGGGTCCTCAGCAATGCGGATCTCACAGGCTGGATCACCCTCAAGGAATCGCGCCACATGGCCGTAGTGCAGTAACTAACGCTTCCTCACTATGCAGGTGAATGAGTGTGCCTCATTCAGGACTCGTCCAGCAACCGCTCGTTCGACACAGAGTTAAGCCAACGGTACCCAAGGATTCTTTGAAAAGACACAGTACTAAAGAAGTCCAATCTGTATCTCAACTCACTGCATAGCGTCCATGTCTCACAGCCGTACAGCAAGACAGGAAGCACCAGGACTCTAAAGACTTGGACCCTCATCCTCTCACAAAGATATCGGGAACGTCACACACCGCTTTTCCAGCGACCTCGGTACCCCCTATGTCCCTGAAAGACATACTTAAGTTTCTAAGTCATCGTCGTCAGCCCTGCAATTTCTGTTCTTATTCTTTTCCCCTTCTAAAGGTCCCATTTATTTCTCATCTTCCTTGCCTCTTTATCTTTGTAAACCATATGATTTTCCCTAAGTCACTCATGTCATTTTCCCTGCAAACAGTACACATCTACGTGTTTTCACTGCAAACATATAAATTTACATTTCTTTTGTATTTACATCATGTAACTTTCTGCTCTGTACTGTCACATCATTCTGTTATTATGGTGTGTCTGCATGTGTGACATTTATAAGCCTGTTGGACAGTCACTTTATTATTCACTCTAGTCCAAGGTAACATACAGCCACTGCACTCTAGAGGCAAGCAATGAATGACATTTCTGATTTGAAACTTTCATGCACTCTGTTCTGTCGGTACATCTGCTTGGTGTGCCACATTTGGCAGTGAAAGACAGATGGTACAGGCCACCCATGTTTTACTATTTAAAGGATGATTTACAATTCATTAAACATTAGCTGCTTTCCAAGACACACTTCCCCGGTGTGGGATATGGGAACTGCACAAACCTTAAATAAGCATTGTTTTGTTTTGAACAATAACCAAAACAATACCAGTGGAAATGAGCACTGAAAGGAGCACCACTTCTCTGGAGGAGTCTCTAGAGAAATTTAAAGAAACTCAATCAACCTTACGACAAGACCAATTACTAAGGATTCAAACCAAAATGAATGACTATATGCGACCAGATTAGTGTAACATCAGAGAATAAGGCTGATTAAAAAGGTGCCTGAAAGAATAAAAGATGCATATGTAAACAGAGACAAAATCTTAAAAATAAACATAGAAAAAAATTTTTTTTGCAAATACCTTTTTTTTTTGCAAAATGCTGGACAAGATACAAGGAGAGACTTACCCACAAACTCAGAAAGGAAGACCACAAAGAATGGGGTGACCAGATCGTTGATGCCTTGTACATAGCCACTGGCGGGGTGGCGAATTGCCCAGATAAACAGGATTCTCTCAAACACCTAGGGAACAAACAAAGACAAGAGACCCGGATGACGATAATGATGATTGTGCATCAGTGAGGATGATTCAGATGGTTGTGGCGGTGATGATGATTATAATGACTGTGCTGGCTGTAGCACTCAATGATGATTAAGACTGTGGTGGTTGTCACGGTGATGATGACTAAGACTGTGGTGGTTGTAGCAGTGATGATGATTGAGATTGCGGTGGCTGTAACGGTGATGATGATTATAATGACTGTCGGCTGTAGCTACAATGATGACAGACTGTGGTGGTGGCACTGGTGATTATGATGAAGATGACTGTGGTAACTGCAGAGCTGTTGATGACTGTGGTGGTGTTGATGATGTGATTATGATGATTCTGGGTATTGCATTTTATATCCATAAATATCAGGATTGTAAACACTTGCCAAACTAACACTAAATTTGAAATACAAATTAAATTCAGACTATTGATAAACCACTGTACCGGGTTTCATTTCTTTCTAGTCCGATTCTCTTTCATTGCCACTCCCTCTACTGTATGTGTCTCTTTTTCTCTGAAAACAAAAGCAGTGAAAATAGCCTAAACACGGCTGATGTCATGTCGGCTGGGGCAGCCGATTCCCGGCAGGGCAGGAGTGTGAGCACGCCGCTGGGAGACTAGGGGTGGGAGAGGGGGAGCGTCTGCTGTCCCTCCGGGGAGAGGCGGCACTAAACTGCTCCCCCTGGAGGCCTCACCGGAGCGTGTCAGGGACAATAACGGGTAAATAACGCACACACCTCCCCGAAGGAGACCGCAGAGAGTACCGCAGTGTCGGGCAGGTGCTTCCGAGAGCCCTGCTTTAAATCTGAAACATCACTTTTCCTTCTCTACATCTTCTTTCTGTAATTGATTACCACCGGCTTTGAGGCACATGAAGAATGACTGGGATGTGAAATGCGTGCCTGCATTAACAAGAGGACACAGAAGTAAACCACGTTCCGAGGGGATTCCTTCCCGACACAGGCTTCTCTGCCTTGACTGGCAGGGCTGCCTAAGACTCCTGTGTCTCCCTTATGGCTGACAGTGTGCTGCTTGCTTTCGGTACATGGCTGGAAAAAAAAATTGTTCCTCCTATATAAGTACAAATGGAAAATCTGATTTTACAGAGTGTCTCTGCTGTAAATGGCCATATCTTCCTGTTATAGCATTGTCAGGTCGCGGCTGCTTTTCCAAAAGCCTCCACCCCTTACATTGTAGCTGACCTCTGTTCAGCCTGAACCTGTGGCAGTTTTAAAGCAGAGCGTGTTGCCATGAGGACCAATTCTCCTAAAACAGCCCGTGGAGCCCAAAGTCCTTCACACTTAACTTTAATTTCCTACAGTATGAAACAGTCTGTGAGTCGCTAATCTCACATGCATGCGGCACAGTGTGAAAGCTAAGAAAAATATATATTCTGAAGAAATTATCTTCAACAGAATTATTCTAGAACCATATTAAAGTTTAATGTAATTTCCCAAAGTTCAAGGCAAATTGAATTATCAGATTTTTGCATTTTCTCTATCTCAGAACAAAAAAAAATGAAATGGAAAGTATAGCTATGAATAATGATGGGGGGGGGGGGGGGTTCAGAAATTCTGTCTGCTGCCCTTTGACCCCGTGCCTCTCCTTTCCTTTACCAAATCAAGAGCGACGATTCTTACATGGACAAATATTTTTTGACACACCCACAGCACCCCCTGCTGGGACGTAGCATAAATACATTATACATACCCCCACCACACGCACCCCCAAAAGAGAATCCATCACTGACACCCTCTCCAAAATAACATACTGAAACACCTGCTAATGCATGCTTGTCAAAGCGCACACACCAACACACAAACACACACACAGGCACACGCAAATGTGCAGACACACATACACACAGGCACATGCAAATGTACACAAACACACACACAAGCACATGTAAATGTACACACACACATACACACAGGCACATGCAAATGTGCACACACACACAAGCACATGTAAATGTACACACACACATACACACAGGCACATGCAAATGTACACACACACACACACACAAGCACATGTAAATGTACACGCACACACACACACAGGCACATGTAAATGTACACACACACACAAGCACATGTAAATGTACACACACACACACACACACACACAGGCACATGCAAATGTACACACACATACACACAGGCACATGCAAATGTACACACACATACACACAAGCACATGTAAATGTACACACACACACACACAAGCACACACAAATGTACACACACATACACACAAGCACATGTAAATGTACACACACATACACACAAGCACATGTAAATGTACACACACACACACAGGCACATGCAAATGCGCACACACAAACAAACTAGCTAAAACACACCTGCACACACTTGCAGAAACACATATACACGTGCAAACATGGGTAAGAATGTACACACACACACACACACACAGAATCCTGCACACACATATAAAGACAGCCTTTGCACATGCCTGTCCTCCATTGGCACAACCCGCAGATATACGGCTGCAGGACCGCTTGCTGTGACCTCTCCCATTAACACCATGTTAACACCCTTCCGCCCCACTCATAATCACACGTCTCGGTGCCCGCCCCCCCGGCCCCACCACAGGAGACCAACAGCTGACTGTGTTCAGACATGTTAGGCATTGGGAGGATGCAGCCGAAAGTGCTGCTGTACACTTGGGGGAGGGGGGGTGCGTCTCACCTCTTGCACCAGCGGCTGCTGGAAGAGCGGGATGAGAGGGTTTGTCCGGGGGATGTCGATGTGGATCTGTGGAAGAAAGCGGCACAAGGCTGTGAGGGAGCAGATCGCTGCTGAGGGACACGGGGCCGCCGACCTTGGCGTTAATGTCAATGTACCTCACACACACACACACACACACACACACACACACACACACACACACACACAGCCTTTCTGCTGAGAGCCTCAGGCAGGCACCCCAGGCCCCGCCCAACATCCCACTATGCCATGACGTCAAAGGGGACACAGGAGCGCCGCCCTGGAGACGAGGGATGGCAGCACAGGTTAATGTCAAACCAACACGGGCATCCCATCGCAAACAGGGGCCTTAAATTAAACAGAATGAGAGTGCTGCCCACTGGAGGGGGCCCTTTTTAAAGGCCTGCTTGGTCCTCTTAGACACCTCATTCAGCGTTAAATACAGCTAAAGCCCCCAGCACAGTGGGTCGTACTGGGGCAGGACAGGGGCGATAGCCACCCCCAGGGGAGGCCTTTGGGGGAGGGTGGGGGCATCAGTGACCGGCTCCAGACCGACAGGGGCCTCTCTGATGAGATTCAGCAGGCCATAAACGTACAATGATCTGATTTACTCTTGGCAAGGGAAAGCACAGAGGAATCATGAAGGGAGAGTAAAGCAGAGGTAAAATGCAAGAGACACCGAGCATGAGTGCTGCACCATTAACTTGAGTTTTACAGCCTGTGGGAGTATCGATTTTGCCCAGACTCATTAATGAAACGCTTTTTAAAATAAATAAATAAAGTAAAATTAACAAACAAAATAAATAAAGGAAAAGGTCACTCATTTCTGTAAACATTTCTGTGGTTCGAATCCTCAGACCATGCTCATCCGGCTGCCCCGGCAACAGGCCCCTCTGTCCCTTCTAAAGCTCTCCTGGAAAATTCATACTGCGGTTCAAACCCTCTTCCAAGTTGATACATATTTAACATCTTTTGGGAAGGTGAAAGAAAATAGTCGAAGAAAATAAGGTAAATATTTAAAACGGGGAGATCTTCTATCACCACGAAAACCAGAATCCAGAAGGCTCCGCTACGCCTCGTTGCCGGGAGAACTAATTTAATGATCGGGAGTAGCCGGGCTGTCTTCAGCTGCGAGGCTGTAATGAAGCCAGTGGTCCCTTCCTGCACTAACGAGGAATATTTGATTATTGACATATTCATGGTCTTCTCTGCACATCCACTGTAACCACTCTTGAAATCCACTGACAAGCAATGGGGGCTCGGGATGTGACGTGGGAATGTGTGAGAGCAGCACCGGGGGTCTGCGAGGGCAATCGTGATGGGTGAGAGGACCGGGGGTCTGCGAGGGCAATCGTGACGGGCGGAGGCCGCCACTGTATCACTCCGTCATTTGAGTTTGGCCCCATGAAGGAGTAAACTGTCAGGTCAGAGAAGCGTGATCCCGCTTGTCAGGCTCTCCTTCACTCACCTGCCTGTAGGTATCCTTGTGGTGCTCGTCTGTCCTGGAGTGGTAATACTGCTCGATGAAGCCAAAATACTCCTCCCTCTTCCGCTTCAGCACCAGCTCCCTGCGCTCCATGTTGGCTGGAAGGTAACCCTAAGTGGGAGGGGGGACAGTAACAATAACCTCGGCGTCTGCCGTCACTCCGTCTCATCCTCTTGCTTCGCACTGTGACTCATCGCGCCCCTGGGCTCGCAGCCTGCCTGGCTGCTAATCCCTCCACCGGCACTCGCGCTCTAATGCCCACATCAACAGAAGTGATGACACAGACTGGCGACATTCTGAATGCGAACGACCAGCCCCGGCACAGGGACACGGTACGGCAGTCATCGTGTGGCCCTGCTCGCCACCCTGCTCATACGTGAAAGTGGCATAATAATATTCATATTGCACTGTGCTGCTGGTTTCAGCATGCATACAGAGAGGAATGTGCGTAGACACAGGACAGACAGGCAGGCAGACAGACAGACAGACAGGGCACACACACACACAGGCTAACATACTCACACAGGCACACAGACAGGCAGGAAGATGGGGCGCACACACACACAAACAGTACACATGGCTAATGATGCCCTCCTTAATTGAGACCGTTTTGTCTGCTCTCACCCAGCCGATCTCCATTTGTCCCCCCCCCCCCCCACGACTGGCTTCAATCAGGAGCCAATTCAAACACACCTGGTCAGCATGGCAGTGCGCAAGGCCCTAACGAATATTCCCAGTCGCGTCGCCTACGCCGTCTGCTTATCTGTAGCCAATCACGGCCCAGAATGGACAGCAGGACTCCGTGCCCCTCGTAAAAGCTGTGAGCAAGGCAGCTGTGCACCTGGGTAGATTTACCACTGCCGGCCACTAGGGCGGCGCTTATTCAGCTGGAGTCTCGCTTGGTTATCACAGACTAGCTCTGTATCCTCCTGCACCCAAAATGGGAGGAGACCCCAGATGACTCAGCCCAGAAACAGATCGGCTGTCATTTATGGTTTCCAGCTTCAGATGCCACCCAGTGCCAACCCTACTATGCTATACGTGTGAATAATATAGAGGATTTCACATGACAGATTGGGGCCGCCACGCGCCTTTTATGTTTCCCATTGGCTGCTCCCGCGTGCCCGTCTTCCCTGCCAAACATCTCAGGTGAATGCTGTACACGATGAGCAGGGATGACTCTCGCCGCAGGGTAAGCGGCATACTGCAAGTATATACCAGTACACAAACTCCAGTCAGAGCTGGCCCACTTTCTACATCCACATACTGCATCCAATCCGGGTCATCTTTGGACTGCAGGTAACCAAAGCACACAGAGCCCAACCAGCCCAACACAGGGAGAACGTGCCAACAACAGAGCAGGCGCGGGATTCGAACCCACAACCCTGTAGGTGTGAGGGCACCATGTCATCACTGCTGGTAATTATGAATAATATGGTCGCTCAAGGCCTGATCTGTTAAGGTCATGTGCAGTTTTATCAGCATATCGCAGGATTCTATTAAAATAATTTTTGCTGCAATTTAACCTTTTTCCGGCTGCCCCTGGTGTTTAAAAAAAAAACACTTGTGGAGAATAAAACAGGCCGATCTGTGCTGCTGGCTTCTAAGAGTCTTTATCTGCGACATAAAACTAGACCGCATCACTTCTGATTCCCGTACTGATAGCTATGCAGGAATGATGAGGGGAACAGGCTCAGGATCAGTGGCCGACAAAATGAGCAGCGTGCCTGTGAGCCCGCGATGCCCCCCTACCCCTCCCCCTTGCACCGCTCTGCAAGACCTAGGGCTCCAGGCACCGCTCACAGACAAGCAGACATCCGGGAGCTTGGCAGGGCTGCTGTCAGGGAGATAAAGAATCCTACATGATGGTCAATCCATCGCGAAGGAAGAGTGAAAATGCATGGATAAATAAAATATATCAATAAACTGCTGTACAAGCAGGCCTGAACATTAGCAGAGTGTCTTCAGCCAGCCTGAAGCCTGTGTGTGTGTGTGTGGGTGTGTGTGTGTGTGTGTACAGGTGCTCATAGCACACTGACGTTCGTCTAACCCTTTCCAGCAGATTTACAGTCCTTGGCATCTGGGTGGCACACTTAAGCTACAGCTGGATGGCCACATGCCCTGCTCATGGGAGTTTTACTTACAAAAAAATGTTCTTAGGGCAGAACGAAATGATTGGTTATCCCCCGGAACCAATCAGATTGTAGAAGAGGTAGGTCCAAGCAAGTAGAGGCATGAACAAGACATCTGATTGGTTCAGAGAGATAACCAACCAATCATTTTTTTCATTCTGCCTTCAGAACATTTTTTCCCATGAGTGCTTTGGATATTATGCTAAACCTTCAGGTCTCACGTACTCAAAATTCTTACTGATGACACACACTGGGGTGAGAGCTGACTGGAGGCTATGGAGCAGTGAATGTCGGAGGATGACATCAGACACTGGCCCTCAAGCTCACCTGTGCAATAGGGTGACCCTTATTTTTCAAGTTGTTCGTTATGTTGGTCTGACCCCCCAGAAATTGTCTATTTGGTGAGAAAGAACAGATTGGAAAGTTTCATTAAAATATTTTAATATTTAGGGGTAGCTCAATCAGTCCAAAGTTAAGCACATGGAGTGCCGAACAGAGCGCACAGCTACACACTTCGTAGCATGACTATGACAGCCAAGCAGACGTTTGTTTGTTAATTTACTGTGTTTAATTGAAGAACTTCATCAAGATGATACGGTTTCCTGTTTAATGTTTACATTTGGTAGCAGACAACATAAAAGATCCTTATTAGCTGGTTTTTTCATGCTTGATGTTCTTCTCATCATGTCGTGTTCTGATGTATGTTTGGTTTTGTTGCTGTTTTGGTACCATAAGCAGTGAAGAGTACACAATATTGATGACTTTTCTGACTTATCAGGCTCAGAATATTATAAATTAAAAAGCTCAGTTTGCACAGTGACAGTGTGTTGAACCGGTTCAGAAAAATAAGCGTGGGATTGTTGTGTACTTGCAGGATTATCAGTATGGCTTCTGCAACATGTAGCAAAAGCAGAAATGCAGCATATTTGTTAGGAACGTACATTGAAGAAATTAGAGGTTTGAAGTTACCATAAAATCGTCAGGTTCTGGGACACTTCTGAGATGATTACAGAGAGTTACTCGAGATACCAAGAAATATAAGAGTTATCACCCGACCATGCGGTATATGATTTGTGGTATCTGGTCCCATGCATCAAGCTAGATAGATGTCCAAGATACAGTTTTAAGGTTTGGATGTTCCGGTCGCAGTTTTCACTGACCGCTCATGAAGAAAAAGGTTTGCGTGAACTCTTCTTCTTCTTTGCTAGAGTGTATGTCAAGGTCTGGCATACTGCTCCTCTGTCTACTCAAGTACCTAACAATGATCTCAAACTTCAAAGTCTCTGCTGGCATATGGTGTACATAGTACTGCAATGTCAAAGGCAACATCGCGCAGAATAGCTGATCACATGTGGTATTTGTCCAAGAAGACAGTGGGCCTGGCATTCTTTGACGGCTCGATCAGTTCGGAAATCAAAGATCAAAGGGTGACAGCTATGAACGAGGTCGACGGTGAAGATGATCCACCTAAACGTGTGCAAATGAATGAAATTTCTTTCGCCGCACTGCAGAACAAATCTGTGGCTGACTACGCAATGAAAAACACAAAAGCACTATTCACAAAGCTCGGACTGCCACAAGGATTCCTACAGCTGCCAGCGTCGCAGTGGCCAGAGAATCACGATTATCAAGTTGCTTCAGCCATTGCCCGTTCGGTTGTCGTAATCAATGACCATGCAGAGGAGTAGCGCTGATACAGCCGTTTTCAGGAAGCCGAACCAAGTGTGAGGAGCAATTGCAGTTTCTACTACAAGTAGACGCTGAGAACTGCAAACGATATCCAAAAGCTGTCACGCGTGCATTGACTGATCCAGCTGAAGCAAGATCAACAACCGACCCCAGTGTTGACAGCTCTCTCTGAAATGCTGGTTGCTGATAAACACAAGACATTTAGCGCAAACACTGGAACAGTATCGTTACAGCTGTAAAATTTGATAATTGCTTTGTGTGCAACTGAAGCACTGCAACAGTTTACTAGCGCTTTGATGCCGATGTTTGTGTGTGTTTGCGTTCAAAACACCTGTAATTGACAGTGGTGTATCAGTGAAACTGTTTTGTGTTGAATCAGATTATCATGAGTTTTGATTTAGCTTTATTAAAACATATGTCTTTTATTGTACAGTGGAAGCTTTCGGAATCGTAATCTAGTCAAAATACCATAACTATGAAGTTTGGGGTACTTAGGCAACCCTTAAATATCAAAATACCTTCATTAAAATTTACACATAATTTTTTTACACTAGACGGACGCTTCTGAGGGAGTCAGAAGTAGATTTTATGAAATTTAAATTTTTACCTGCAAATAAGGGACACCCTTCTGTGCAAACACTCAGATGCAAGTGCGTCACTCGTGTTTCAGTGTGTACTGTGCACGGTTATGGATTTTTTACTCCACAAAGGCTCCAACCCCCCCCCCACACTATATCAGTAAGCAACAAAGACAAGGTCACTGCCTACAGAGAGAGGACCAGCAACACAGCATTGCCCACTCAGTCAAAAACCAGCAATCTGACTTGGGGGGCAAGTGGGTAATTAACCTTGCTCAAAGTGAATCCTGGTTACACAACACGCCTTTTGGCTTGTGCCCAGAACTGTGGGCAGGAGACCCTTTTGGTGGGTCCCTGTTTAATCTGAATTATGAAAGACTACAGAGAAAAAGAGAGAGATTCCAGCAGGGGACCATAGCAGGCTGACAAAACACTGCTGACCTCTGGTTTTCCGTTAACTGACGGTACACAGTCCCGGAGCCACGGGCCCCAGCTTCAGGTCTTTGACCAAACGCTGGCTGGTTCCGCTCCGCCTCCCTCATAGAATAAAACAAGTGGTCTTGCAAAGGCCACAGTCTACATTGTGACTGCAACTTCTTGGCCAGTACAGCACCTCCCCTGCTGTGTTTTATTGTTCTGTAAAATATCACACATTGCCAAGCTCTTTCTCTCCTGTGCAGCTTTCCTGAGGTTAGGTGCATAATTCCGGTCCTCCAGGTCTACAGGGGGCACTGCTTTTCACATAGTCAGGCAGTTACCTGGATCTTCAACCACCTCCAGTTGGCTTTCAGTTGTCAGTCAAGTGGCATAAAAACACACTGCAAAGTTTGAATTACAACCTAAATTACCCCAAATCAAATATTCTGATTCCTCGCTTCCGTTTTAACACAAACAGCATAAACAAAGAACACAGTAAAGTCATGCAAGTCACCGCAGATCAACGTTACCTGCCACCGAGAGCCGAAAGTTCTGTACTTCACCGTGACGCCCAAGCCTGCCAGAGGTTCTCCACTTTCCTTTAGCCACAGGAAAGACGGATACCTAGGTAGCAACAGGGAACGGGAAGGGGGGCTCACCGATAAGAGTCTCCAGGTGACGGGCCGCACCTCCCGAGGGATCCCGGACCAGCTGTGCTTCCGGAGCTCCTCTGGGGAAAGAAGAAAAAGCAAAAAAATGATGCCGGTACGCAAGAAGGAGAGGAGCCCAAAGGAGCCGATCTTCAAACGTATATATTATTAGATTAAAACAGGGTGTATGCAAAACCTTCAACAAAATAAAATACTGCATGTATGAATCATCTTTAGCCATTAGAATAATGAGACAGGCGACACACATGCTTATGAAAGATCGAGAAAACATAATAAATCATACTCAGCAAAATAATGTAAATCTAAAATAATGCAATTGCCTATGCATTTGAAACCACTAGAAAGGAATGTCTAGGAAAATAGCTGAACAAAAACAGAGTGTGTGTGTCAGAGAGAGAGAGAGAGAGAGAGGGAGAGAGAGAGAGAGAATGCACTAGCAGGCTGGCATAATAGACCCAGTCTGATGTCCTCTGACTGGACATTAACATTGATTTAACTGAGTCCCGGATAAATGCTTTGAAAAATGATATTTAGCAGTGTGTGTCCTATAAGGAAAATAAGACCAGCTGCAGAACACAGTCCAGGAAAACACAAAGCTTGGTGTCAGTTCAAAGGATTGTAGAGAAGCAGCTCTGACTGACTGGTAACCACTTGCCCCGATTTACTGTCCTTATGAAGTCTATGGGTGGAGCACTAGCTCCCTCATGTGGTACTAAGGTAAAACTGCAGGTATTGGGCAGTAGTACTTTCACATTAGTGACAAATAATATCTTTAACCATGTCATGTTGTGTTAGAATGTTTAAAAACGTTTGAAATGGGTGATAATTTTGGGGCCCTCTCAGCATGCTATGTGCCATTGACACCCCAGAACACACAACAGCACTGGCTGCTCTGTTGCAAGGTATAAAATCCCCACTGGATTTATATTCCATTAAAATTACCCATCAAAACTACAGGTAGATGGATTGAAATTACTTGAAAACCTTCAAATACATTTACCATAATGTAATGGCCTATATATCAATGTAAGACGATTGAAATTAATCAAAAATGCTGGTTATTATCATTATTTTGACAAATCTGTAGACTTCTTACAATCAACCGTTTATACCTACCGTAAAAATTTCCTAACGTGTGTACTCCGTAAGAGTAACACAATCTCTCTGACAGTGATTTGTGACAGGGACGATCTCGTGCTGTTGTGATTGGATGCCCTGTACTACGGCCCACCATTACGGTGTATGACACAGTGAAATGTTATTCACCCGAACACCATGTTTCCTTGACAATGAAGTTATAAAATTTCCTGTTCCGGCGAGTGACGGCTGTCTGCTTTGGACTATCTAACAGAAATAACTGCTATCCTTTGCCCTCTCGGGCTCTCTCTCTCTCTCTGAGACTTGCCCAGATTCACACAGATGGCTGGGTGGGAGGAGGAGGAGGGGGCGGAGCTCACCCAGGTCTGTGTTGGGACTGGCCAGCAGCTGACGGAACTTGTCCAGTCGGCTCTTCTCCCGGATGGTCATGGGCGGGGCTCCGGAGGCATTCTGGTCTGAAATGCGGGCCACCAGAGGGATGATGGGACGGAGTGGGAGGGACTGCTGCTTCTGTAAGGGAGAGCGAACTGGAGGAGAGAAGGAAGCCCATTTTAGGCAAGCAAACCTGACAAATGCTACACTGCGCATCTGCTCTATTCTGCTGACCGTGGCAATGAAGTTAGACACTATTATCCAGAGCATTAGAAATAATACATGATTACCATCTCTGATAGACTTGGACTGGTTTGTGCTGGTCCCAGTACATACAGAAAACAATAGAAGCTAGTTGCTGCCAGGGACAGGTTGGATGATTTAACAGAAAAAAGTGAAGACTGCAGCATATACTGATGAGCCAAAACATTATTCACTTCACATGGGCGTGATTATAATGTTGACAATGTTGTAAAAATGGGACATCAATATGCTCAACAGTGCTACATCATCACCTGTTGTAGTGCTGAGCTGAACCTCACTATTCGACTTCACCACTCTCCCATTGGTCTGTCTGCTGCCCATCTTCCCTTTGTCCCGCCCATCTTCCGCTTTGAACTCCGCCTGTTCGTCCATATCCAGTGCTTCCGTCACACCGAGGCTGCTGGGGGGCGCCGGTGCCGACGTGGGCGCTGGAGGGGGATGGGCCGTGTGGCGGCCGGTTGCCAGGAACTCTTCGTCCTCATCGTCCCCGATGTCCCACGCGTCGTTGGTGCTGCGGGCAAACTCGTGGAAGCTGGACACCTTCTTGGACTTTATAGAGAGAGCGTTTGGCTTGGGAGCTTCTTTCACAAAGCTGCAGGGGACAGGCAGAGTACGTGAGTGAACATTTGGGAAAAATATTAATGTGGAGGGCAGGGAGCCTGTCTACTCTCAGCTGACAGCACTATAAACACTAAAATACTCCTGATCTGGAGTCAAAACCAAAATCTGACAGATTTGAACCCAGAAGACATACAAAGTAAAAAAGAGGGAAATATGAAAAATATGGGATTTGGACGTAACTTAAGGCTGTCAGCGGCGGTGTCTGTAGAACCAATGCCTGACCTCAACTCTCCCTTAGAAAGACTCAAGGCTAAACAAACATTCTCTTTCAAAAGAAAAAAAGGGGGGGGGGGGGCTCTGTAGACAGCAGGCATTCACACCCATTGCTTAAACTGATCACATTTAACAGATGGGTATTAGCAAGTCGGATAATGAAGCATTAACTCAACAATACAGTTGGATCAAGATGAAGACCGGCATGCAACCCACATGGAGGGTCTTATGTTCCCCTCAAGTACGTCACAGGAAATATGATTTTAGCAGCCCACACAGCCCAGGGATAAAGGCATTGGATGTGACGAGACGTGAACACATAAGCCAGTTACGCACAAACAACTTAGACGTTCAAATGGGGCTATGTGCAGAATGTTAAGTGAGGAATTCCGAAAAAGCAACAAAGAAAAAAATGGTATGGGGGGAGGAGCCAAGCTGGATGGGATGACAGTGCATGCAGCACTTACGAAAGTGATATCCGCGGGTCGAGGGGGGGATGCTGCGCTCCATACACTGGCTGCAGACTGCAGGGGAGAGAGAGCAGGCTGTGCGCACTAACGCAGTAGGGGTACGTTGGGGGTACGACACCCTCGGAGAGCACCGCATTGACCTCCTGGTGCCTTCCTACCATTAAACTTCACAATGAAACTTTCCCACGACTGTTAGAGTCTAAGTAGGGTGAAGTATGGTAACTATGGTAAAATAACGAAAAGTAAACAATTAAGTTATTTATAGCGGTTCTGGAAGTTCTGGATCAGGGACGGGTCAGTTATGGCAATGCTCTCAGACACACTGTAAGCATAACATCAACTGGAATACCCTGCTGTACAGCAGGATGAACTGATAAACACACACAACTTATTCCAGTTTTGCGTTAACTGCACACACAGCTACAGTACAGGACTCTCTTGAGGAGTCAGCCTGCCATTGCCATACAACGTAGCTCTGGAGAGAAGTGCGTGGCACTTTGCTTTTTGTCCCAGGAGCCAAATTCACCGGATCCTGTGTAATATTTTGCAAAATAAACAGAGCAGAAACACAAAACCGCAGTTTTAGTAGTGATTTACCATGACTGTAAAAAGAGAGCAGGCCCACGCACCCTACATTAGATCCGTTGTAAGGCAGCGGGGTACACTCCAAGGCTGACTGCCTCCGGCCTGTCCCTGACCTCAGGCAGCGATCTGCCGATTAATCCCGCTTCAAAAGCCCTTACGCCTTCAAAGCACTCGTGCTTCCGACCCACTGGACTGCTAACACCATTTCGACAGCAGGCTTCCGTTTAATCTGAATCACCTAACAGGTGCGAGTTAACCAAGCTTCGGCATCGCTACAGTAATATTTTAACGTACATTTAAAGTGAAATTAACAGCGAAAATCTCAACACTTGGAACGGTTTAGTATGACTGTAGCAGCTAAACACTTAAAAAATAATTGCCAGATGATTGATTCCAGTGGTTACCAAACTCCTGACGTCTGTTTGCATGCTAATGCTTTTTTCCCTGCCGGGATTCCGCAGTACTTTCTAATAACGGCGCTGCTGGTCGTGCATATGACAGGTTTTCTCGGAAAGCCTTTCGTTCTGCTTAACGCCAGCCACGGCAGACATCAGACCTTGTATTTAATCACCACCTCCGTCTGATGGTCAGTAAGCTCACTGACAGTTTCCGTTTTAATATGGCAAATATAGATCGTGATTTGTTTTACCTTACGACAAGAATAATTGCAGTACACGTGATGTCAGATCTAGGTACCCACCGCCGCCCCCATTCGTGTCAATATCCGTGATGCCAAAATTAAGAAACACGACTTCTGTCTGAACAAATACAGTATGTTCTTTTTAATAGAGAAAAAACACGTGACTTCAGCGTTTTTTCAGGGAAAGGGGTATGCCAAGTTAGAGTCAGGCGATGTGGATCTTTTCACCATTATTAAAATGCTACACTTTTTCCGTGTTGATATACATCTTTAATTACTCATAATAATAAAACATCAAGTGAACAACGTGTTTGTAATAAGATATGCATGCTCCCCAAACCACATCTAATCTTAAAACAAGAAACTTTCAATCAACTAATGTTAGACAATAAGCCCCTTAAGCCTTATCAACTGATTAAGGTACGTGCTCCGGTTCCTGAATATCAAATCACCTGCATTTAATAAACTATTCTGGCCAAGCAGTTCTAATGCTGGTTATCCGAATTGTCACTCCATTCTGAAATAATACCGATAAATTGTTAGTATCTTGTTAGCAGCAAAGGTTACGACGGCATCGGCGCTTGTGAAAATCTCCCGTCAAGCTTGCGTAAAACAGAAAGCTCAATCGCGCAGGCCGCACAGTGCGGGCACCGGAGAAACAGATCGCTCCGTCCCACAAAGGTCCGCACACTGCCACCCCCGTGACCGGGAGTGCGATAAACGTGCGGGCGTGCGAACCCTGTGCCGCTCTGAAGGCAAACCTTTCTGTTCGCAATGGCCCGTACAGCATCGTGCTTGGCAAGTAACTTAGTGTTTAACAATATGCGTCACCAGGAACACGCCTGCTGTGCGTGCAGTGTGGACGGTACACGTGTTCAGGCTGCCTCTTAGGAGTAGCAAGCAAACCACATAACATTAAAATGCTATGCTCAGTAGTAAACATGACTCAAAAAAGTTTATTATATATATATATATATATATATATATTCAAACTGGTTTGTTCAAGTGGTCATGACTGCAGAAATGTCAATGTCAGAACCCACTCAAAAAAAAAACAAAAAAACCTAATTATGCAAAAACTGACCCACAAAGAGTTGAGATCATCCAGAACAAAGTAGGTCTCATGACCTGTCATATCGTTTAAGCCCCCCCCAATTTCTGCACAAGTCTCAAGTGAGTCACTTCTGCTCCAACAATAAAAGCAAAGGCTGTACCGCCAATGGCAGTCCTGCATCGGGCAGCGAACTCGACCCCCCCCATTTCATACGCCACCAGTTTCTTTGAACTGCATGATAAGCTAGCTTAAGTATGAAAGATGCCCCCCGAAACAGACCCATGGTTTTCTGGATGACTTTCACTACAGAAAAAAAGAAAAACAGACAAAAAGGCACAAAGGGAGGTATAAAGTATCCTTTCATTCCCACGACAGCCTCATTATTTTCATCCTTCTAAGTGTAACTATGGCAACCAGCACGATATCATTTCCGCAACAAGTGTGTGTAGTCACCCATTTTCACCAAAAACAGTTCATTCTCTAATGCATGTTCATAAAGCACAATTTCCTGGTTCGGTGTACCAGAATCCTTTGCAAGGCATAGAAACCTAAGCTTAAGATTAATTTTTAATTAATTTAGCAGTTGGTAGCACTGGTGCCTCTGTCTATCAACAGAGAGGAAGACCAGAGAAAAAAATTAGGAGCAAAAGCTCAAATGTCTCTCTCTCTGCAATATTAGACTCAGATAGAAAGTGAGGAGCCTAAATTTTGTCTGACATTTCTACAACACTTCATATAACAGACGGCACTTCTCATCTGTACACCTCAGCCACTCAAATTCTATCCAAAACCTTTTTTCAGGTTCATCATTTATCACAGCTTCAGCTGTAGGTGACCCAGCTGACTCTTTTAAAAAACTGATCTCTTCATCTTACGCTAACTGGTTAAACCGAATGACCATACTGTTTTTTTTATCATTTATCAGTCAATTCCATCTGATCACATTGCACAGCAGAGAGAATGACTCGTCTCCATTTTATCATTAGCTGACCCTCAACCCACCTTGAAATAAAGTGGCAACTATACTGGTCAGTCCTCATTTACATGTGACCTTTTTATTCCCAAACCTGTAATGCTTAATGTAAATGTACAGTCAAGTTAGGTTTCGAGTTAGGTTTACGGTTAGCCAAAGTTTTGGTTGCATGTGAAAACAAAATGACTGCAACTCTGAAGCACTGCAACACCTATCAGCTTTACTCTAACAAAGCCGTCCAAGGTAATGATTGAGTTATTGCATGTCCTAGTAGATATACAAAGGATGGCACAGTCAAGAACTTGATTGGCAGCCCCTGGAGATGCCTTGCAGCTGCACTTTTGTTTAGTGAAATCTCCCTACATAAACTGATATATAATTTACATTTATTGTACTGTAACACAGTTTTTTGGATTCCAAACCATTCCCATTGATCCTGTGTGGAAGCCTTGTCTCAGCCTGAGAATTTTACATTACATGGCTGAAGTTCATGACCGGTTTCCTATGTATGCTTTATAACCTTTTCTGCAGCACCAATGATGCAATTGCCACCCAGCCTCAAATACATTCAGGACAAAGTATCAGAATGCACTGTTTATCATACCCACAATCACATCTCCTATAAACTGTCAAGGAAAAAAAAAAGTGTTAGATTCATGCAATTCGGGAATAATAATGAGCCCCAGAATTAACTCTTTCCCACAATTTGCATATCATATAACAGGCAATAAAATATCAGTGACATATTTTTGTAAGTTGAATAATATGACAGACTTGAAATAAGTAATAAGTAATTTAGGAGTATTTTATCTTCCTTTGGGAGGGCAACTAATGGTAAAATATGTATGCCATTATTAGGACAATAAAAATGTTCAATATGTATTTAAAATACAGCTGTATGATACACAAGACGTCACTCACTGCACAGTATAACTACCCCAAGCTTATAAAACCGTCTATGCTCCGTACTGTTTTTTGAAAGTTACAATCAAATAGATATATGTAGCGATGTTTTATTTCTGTAAACTGGGCCAGTGTGAAGAAGTGCACCGGGATATTGGAAAACCTATGGCCATTCCAGCGGACACTGTAAGGTAATGGGCTCACGTCACATGTCGGGAAAGGGCAGGACGGGTCTCCAACTGCTGCGAATTTCTAATATTCCGCACCATGGAGCAGAATGACATATGGCTGCAACTTCATTTTACATGCACATCTGACACAGAATATTAAATACCATAACAACGGGCGTACTAAAGTCCACGGCGCTGCACTTGCTTTATCTGCACTAGCTGCAATTAAAGCAGGAACATCGAAAATTATTAAAAAAAAAAAAAAAAGTTAAAGAGGTATCAAAAATAGCTAGCCCGGCAGCTAATGATGTCAATACTATATAACACGCTAACCAAAACCGTAATTCTGAGGAACATATTCAGAGCTCTAGCGTGGCTGACTGTACAGTAGCAAACCAAGGGGTTGAGGAGGAAATGCATACCTTCCCGGAACCTTAGCGTTTCTCCTCCAAAACTGAATTTTATTATCGGTGGCCATACTCGAAGTAGTGTCCGGATTCCACTCACTCTTCCACCGCCCCCGACCTCCAGCTAAAAGTAACCATTAGACAACGCTGAATAGAAACAAAAAGAGGCGTCTACTATGATTTGACCCTTAATGGTATACTTGTATCTGAGGTGATAATATTCTTATTGCATTATTATTAACGAAGCGCAAAAAATACAGTAATGGAAGCCGCCATCTTGGAGCGTAGTGAGGTTGATTTGTGGTTGGAGGAATGGTTTGACAGGTGCAGGGAGGATAGCCAATAAGAATACAGCGTATCATAGGATGGGCGGGAATCGGCGTTTGATTGACATCGAGTACTAGCTACAGGTGTCGACTCAGTCAGGTGCGGTATGTTTTGAGTTAGGTGGATTACCATCGATCCATCCGTGTTCTGTTCTTTCATCCTGATTAGGATCAGACGAGCTGGAATTCTAATATATAATTCCATACGTATATATATTTAATATATATTTATATTTAATATATGTAATCTAATAGGATAGTATAGTTAAAAACTGTTAATTGGTAATGCAATATAGGTAGATTTGAATTCATACCCTACTGGAACTTGTTGAAACTGTTTACTAAAGATTACATATTTAAGTATCTCACTTGTGCCACGTAATACTGGAAAAATGAAATGCTAGTCACTTACTTACCTCACTGTAATATCACTGAAAATTTCTCTCCCGTAACTTGCTTGCTTACCATCGCCCTTCACAGGTAGAATGAACTACAAATGGCTGTCAGAACTGCTGAATCACTTCCTTCACTCTAAGGTGGAGATTCACTTTTCAGACTATTTGTCAGTCCTATAAATATATCCTGTCATGTCAAACTTAGCACAAATGAACACCTATTACACATAATCACCTCTTTTGAGTACTGTCTGTGTTACTGAGTTTTGGATGTGCTGAACAGGACAGAAGGATATCGCAATGCATTGGGTCCATAATACAACGTGTAAGTCAGGGAACACACGGTCCATTTTGTTTTGCTGATTTATTCAAGTCCTCAAATATTCAACAAGACTCCAGGCTCATCCGCCATCCCATTATCAAATAATAATAAAAACTTTCACTTTTGAATGAAAACCTCAAACGGCCCTAGTCAGTTGCTGCACTTTGTCTAAATGATCCAACAAATATGTACTAAATTTTATCTTTGCATATTTCCAAAATCATACCTTTAAAAGGAGTTTTCATAAACATCTCAGTTTTTCTTACCAGTCTAAAATTTAGCAACACTATGTTTTAGAATGTACACCAGTTTGGTTCTAACTATCTTTACAGGCAAAATTCCTGTACGGGACATCAAGACGTAAAGGGTGTGCCTGTCCTTGAAGTAATCCATGGACCGAAACTGGAGCCAGTTCACACCAGTTTAGAGCTTTTATTTATTCTTTCCCATTGTCACAGGGAACAGGAAAAACGAGAACCGATAAAAGACCCACGGCAATACCTGAGGTGCAGAGTCTCTTTCAGTCTACAAACGTCATAACGGTAGGCAGCTCATTATCATATACAAGTTTCTCTTCCACCCTAGCAGCTCTTCCTAAAGTCTGTTTTTGGTTGTTTTATCTGTGCATGCTCGGCTTGAGTCCACACCCACGTGTGTTGGCTTGAACCATCGGAAGGGCGTTTTCCCTATTGCAAGGATATCATAAATATGCAGAGAATAGGAGAATAACCTGAATGTTTTAAATACAGATTTCATAATCGTTGCAAATGACCGTGCTCATTTCTACAAAGTGTGGCATTTTCATATTTATGAGGTGTAATCTAAATACTACAATGTGTGAATAATCTTTTAAAAGTGCTTATGTGCGTTATGTGAGTTTTGTTTTAAGTGGGAACACCGCACTGTTGGGAAGGACAGTTAAAGAGGTGTTTCCCTTGTTTTTTTTTTAATAATTCGTCGTTCTTAATGGTTAATCATAGTATAGAAATGTGACGGAATTTGTTCTTTTATCCACTGCAGAGTCACAGTGAATGTGTAGCTTATTTCCGGAAACACAGGACTCGAGGCAGCGCACGCTACCGGCAGAATACCAGCGCGTCCCTACTATTTTGGTCAAAGACTGTGTCATGGTGGCGTTACATCGGCGTTTTGCCGGGTGCAGTATATTATTCAACCACAAGATGGCAATAAATGATAACGACGGAGAAAGGCAGCAAACAAATGCAACTGACGCCGAACCGTGAATTTCCAGACAGCGAAACTCTTGTAGCATAGTGACGTTGACACGCTCAAGCTGCGTAGATCACATTACTACCGTATGCATGATTTCATCAGGTGACCATGAAAACATGAAAGCTTGCTAAGAATGTTGCTGTACTTTACCCCAGGGCTAAAACATATTATTTAACGTTCTCTGTTTAATTGTTTTTAATGTTTTAGTAATTTTAAAAAAAGAATGCTTCATTATAGTCCACATTCCAGATATTATAATATACTTTGCCTTAAGTATTGTAACGGGATTTCGTGGCATAGTTCCCTGGAATGGTCTGATGGTCTTTTCATTGTGTATAAAACAAAAACATTTTTACAGACATGAGTTTAGTGAGCCCAACCCCCACATCAGCGTCATATATTTTCCCATAACTGCTTTAATCACCATGTTATGAAATTTGGCGTATGTATTACATTTGAAAGCACATTGTGTTTGAATTTCTAAGAGGGTCACTCCTGTACATGGAGTTACACAAGTCCGAGCCCTTTTTATGTCAGCATCTGATTCGGATAATCCATTGTGTAGGTTAAAGTTTTTACAAACAGGTCAGTTGAATAAAGTGCTCTGGTCACACGATATGGTAGATTTTGTGTTGATTTTCCAGTAATCACAGTCAGCCAGCAGCCCTTTATTTGCTTTCATTGCCCTTTGAAGTGAAAACAGTGGCCGTAAGCCAATCCATTCATTATCATTTCTGCTCCTTTTACAGTGATGACTTTCTTTTTCAGTGTAGAACACGACTTCATTTGATCGAAACTAGCGGCTGCGCCCACAACTCCTTCTGATGAATGGACTGCGGAAGTATCAAACAGACAGGGGGCATCTTCACTAAACTGAGGGTGAAAGAGACAAGAAGCTGTGCGAGTTGTTTGTATGACTGTGGAAGACATTTTAAACATCAGCTCAGAGGAGTAGGCAGATGGAGAGCAGGATGCAGCATTTCCTGCAAAATAGCTGAGGAAAGTCAGCAGTTGGCGGAAATTCTCAGAAAAACGTACCGCCCCGGGTACGTTGAGGTCCGCTGTCATCGCTGTGTCAGACGCAACAAAGAACTTCACTCACTGCCTCCAAACTAGGGCTCAAAATGACATGTATGCTTATTGCAGTATTGAATGCAATTTTTTGCTCCAGAAGTACTGATTGCAAATTTAATGTTCTCTCAAAATGAGAATCATTGTACTTCTTGACTGGCATTCAGCTATTGATCCAGTACAGGGTCATGGAAAGCATGACAGGAATTCCAGGCAGCACAGCCCACGAGACAGGAATACCCTGCAGTATTTCTACTTCACCTGATCACAATATGAGCTATTCTCCTTTTGCATTTTGAGGATTGCTGGGTAATTTTCCATGAATCATCATATAAGTTGCATTAGAGGTATTATTATGGAATGTTTACCAGAGGTAAATTCTCAAATAATTGCTGACGGAAAAGATTACTAACTGTCCAGCCAAAACCTGCGTATTAATATAATAAAAACATACAGTAGGTCACGTGACCTTCACACACAACTAGCTTTTTAACAGGGAGACTAGAGGTTGACTGGCCATCTGGCATGTCAGGCATTTTCCAAGTGGGCCAGAGAGTATGGTGGTGGGGGGGGGGGTGTGAGAGTGTGGGTGGTTGGCGGGGGGGGGGGGGGGGGGGGGGGGGGGGGGGGGGGGGGGGGGGGGGGGTGGGGGGGGGGGGGGGG
>JAODJX010000109.1:10241426-10255335 GCA_026776945.1 Isichthys henryi
GCACACCCCCCCCCCCCCACGACCGCCACTCCCCAAGCGCGCCAGCCAGCATGGGGGGGGGGGGGGGGGGTGAGCGTATGCGTCACCCCACCCCACCCCCCCCCCCCAAGTCAGCAAAAGTCCAGGACTGATTTTTATCCCTCGTCTAGCCTTGAGGGAGTCACACTTTTCTCACAAACAAGAGAGTCATCATGAAACTTGATTGAGCAAGAGCTGAAGCAGGAGGTTACTTAGAGAGTTCAGTCTGTCTGAACTGGCTGTTTATCCTCGGTTATCAGTTGTGTTCTCATTGCCACTAGCCCCCCCCGCCGATGAATGTGTACTCCTATTGATCCCCCTGCTGTGACACATTCCCGGATTGGGGTTATCAAACAAACCCAGTGACTACCACCGCTGGCTTCATCAACATAGCCCCAAACAGGAAATACTGTGTTCCATCACCCCCATGGATGTTTCCGGACAACATTCTTATCCTGGATGCCCAGCATGTTTACTTTGGAGTAGCATGTGATTCTAGGAGTGAAAGAGTTGTTTCTTTCATATCTTTTTCTTGTCTATCAGTGCTCACTTCTAATTTGCGGATGTCTTACCTCTATAAGTGTTGAAGCCTCACTGTAAGGCTTTTAGTTGTGTTTGTATGCCTCAACACTATTTGTCACGAGGTCAGTCTGATAAGGTGAAGCGACTTACTGGAATGACCTGACTGGTTATTGTAGGAGAATGCAAGCCACTGGTTTGGTGAGGGCAACTGGTCCTGAACTCCAGGAAGAACATTGGAGGCCTGTTATGTAAGTGGCCAATTTTGGGCCAGTAAGGAGGCCTACGAAGTAGGTCATTGCATGGAGGAAGTGTGTCAGACTGTCAGGAAGTAGATCACTGTGCTTTCTCAATAAAAACCAGGAACAAAAAGTGGTTCTCCCTCACATTAATATTAATGCAGAATTAGACCTGCACAATGCTGCAAGCTGAAAGCTAATAAACAAACTTCTATTTCCAAACACTTACTTAGCTCAGAGAAAAAAAAGAAGAAGAGCTGAATCATTAAACACACAAATTCGCATGTGTCCTCGGAGTAGTCAGGAATTTGTGCTGAAGGGTAAATACCTGTTGTTTTCTTCCACTGAGGTGTTCTGAGTTCAGGGCCATTCTCATGATGAAGTAAACAACGGAGGAGCTGAAATTTTGTTGGTAGTTCACATCATATTTTTTTTTTTTGGGGGGGGGGGAGTCATTGCAGTTTTAATTTAGGATATATGCAATATTTGGGCAGGGTCATAAATGAGTTTAGCAGGAGAGTTAACAACACAGATGTCCCAGTTTATACTTGCCTCATTTGAACATAGATGATCAAAAAAATGGCCCTTTGATGTTGGCAGTGTTTAGTTTGAGGTGTCCCCTTTCATGGCGATCAAAGGGCCGGCCAGCCCAGTGGTCCCGGTGCTTCCATGACAAATATGGAGCTTCAAGGTCTGCTGCTCAGCACAAAGGTCTGCTGAGTCCCATCAGCTCAGGAGACGCATGGCTTGGAAAACATAGCTACCGAGTGCTGATACTTTAGTGACAGGGTCTCCCTAAAAGTCACTCATTAATAATCGAATCTCTAGTACGAATTACTAATTGAATAGCTAATAGCTGCCTTTCCTTCCTGTTGTTTTAAGATTAAATAAACTCCAGGTTGAGGTTTGGTTTCTTTTTTACACTGAAAATTAAGTAATATATGAGATAAACATGTATGCATGTATTGTCATATGACCGGCAGACATTCCATGCAGGCGCAGCACTGCAGTGCCCCATGTGACCTGGAATTGGTTCCTGACCCGACCAAAACGTGCTCTATTTACATGTTTTAATCTCAGCAAACTGTCTGCTTTTCCAGTGATATGAGATCCCAATGGTCCCCAATGCCGACATCCATGTTTCCTTAATGCAAGTGGCCTGTCAAGAGCTGTGGCGAACACTTACATCTGGCCAGAATCTGAATGTTTGTGTAAGGTGTCAGAGTGCCGGACCACAAATACTAACTCGCAAACCAGAATTTGGAGTAACTTTGAAACTGTCTGATGATTTGCTGAGTCAGAGGATGACTTTGAGGTAAAAAACAGCAGCGAGAGAGAGGGGGGGGGGCAGCCTTCCGGTGTTCTGATCAGATAGTGTCCCCTGTCAACAGGCCAGGAGGTCTGAAGGGGGGTGAGCAGGAACTCACACCAGCACCAGCAACAGGAATGGCTGAGCAGATATCCAACTGGTCAGGCAGGCTGAGGCCACACTACAGGGTCAAAGGTCACTTGTGGGTGCATTGTGCTAATTTGAGAGCACATCCTGTTTTCAATCTAGTGATGTCAAGCTCCAAAGCTAAATGTTCTGCAATTTGGGTTGGGCCCATTTTATTTACACACATGCGCACAAAGGTTTGTAATTATATCTTTGTGGGGACTCTCCATTAATTTCTATGGGGAAAACTCTAATCCTAACATGATGACCTTAATCCCAACCCAGCCCCAACCTTAACCATAAGTAACCAAACTAAATATGAGACGTTTGGTATTTTTAATTTTTTTGATTAGATTTTTATAAATATCAATTTCCCCTTATGATGGCCGAAAAAAGATGTCCAAGCAATGTAAAAATAGCAGGACATTTGGTCCCCACAATATAATATATAAATGCATACACACCTATAAATAAATAAATACATACTGTATACTGTATGCTGTGTGTGTTGATTTCAGACATGCTGTAAAGGTATGACTTCAAGCTGCAGCCTATTACAAGAGGTTGCTTTGCCAATTGACAGTATTATTTCTCATGAAATCCCTGTATTAATGAATAAAGGCTTATACACGAGAATACTGAAATTAAGTCACACATAGTTTGTGACCCTGGAAGCATGGATAGTGTCACACACAAGCATTCACAGGACACACTCAAAGGTGAAATTCGGTCTCCTATCAAGGCTTTAAGCCAGCTGCGTGGCACAGATAGGTGGTTGAAGCTTATCTATACAGTAAGAATGTGACGTGTAGGGAGTATCTGTCCCTGAATCCAGATCTCTGCAGACCAATTGCAGTGCAAAGTGGAAGAGGTCTCCTGCTGTTTACGTCAGAGGAGATGGCCAGGAATGGGGAAGTGAGCACAGTCTTACGGGAATCCAGTGGGAGGGCATTTTGGGGAAGAGGCGGGGACAGTATTTGAAAACAAATTTGTCATGAACATTGGTCTTCCTGATGCATTAAAAAAAAAATTAATAAAATTTTTTTTGCTAGTAAACATGTACAGGAATAAGACGTTGAACTGCAGTGATGTAAGTCAGAGATAAAATCACCGGAATGTGATCATATTAACAGGGTCTGTCGCAGTTTTCCAAGGATTTAATGTTCCAACCATTACTGCGATATCTATACCATTACTCCACTATCTATACCATTGCTGCATTACCTATACCATTACTGCGATATCTATACCATTTCTGCATTACCTATACCATTACTGTGATATCTATACCATTACTGCACTACCTATACCACTATTGCACTACTTATACCATTACTGCATTACTTACAGTATACCATTACTGCGATATCTGTACCATTACTGCAATATCTATTGCATGGGTAAAGGCACCATTCTTTTTTCATTGTAATGCCATAAATTATAATTTTTGTAAATTTGCATGCATTGTATATTTGTAATTAGCACAGTATTTACTATTTTTGTTATTGACTATTTATATTATTTTTTTTGCCTGTGATTAAATAAATTCTCCCATACTTTTAAAGATACAAAAATTATGTAAACCATAAAACTTGTCTAAACATAATGTCACTACACTGCATTAAATCCAAAAGCAAACTTTCAAATTTTCAGCCAATCACATGCACCAACGCCCTTTTCCCTGGTGAAATATAAAATGAGTGGGGTGGAGCAGTCATCTCATTCCGGGGACATAGTAAACAACGCTGAAGCCAGTCTTGTGGTAACGGCTATCTTCTCTGGACTAAGTTTCAAATTGACTGGGATTGTCGGCATGTTTGTGTGTATTGTTTCAAATAAAGCAGTTGATCCTAGTCCCTCCCACAGTGAGGCTGCCAAAACTCTCCCGCCTGCTTCCAGCACTCTGAGTTTTCCTCAGAGAACAAGCTGACCTTTTCCCTCGATGACTGATCTAACTGCCACGGTACATCACTGCGAGTCAGAGGGCGGGAATGTGCTCTGCTCCCCCCTGGGACATGTCTCAACAGGAAAGCCTGGCGAAAGCTCGCGGGGATAGACGACTGAACAGTGCAGGTGCCCCCCACCCAAGCCGTGCAGTGTGTGGGGGTCACAGTCAGATTCCTCCATGCGAATGTAATGCACCCCCCACCTCTCTCAGCCTCAACCTTGCCCAGTGTCCCAGCTGCAGCGCAGACAGTTGCATTGTTGTCCCCACGTTTTTCCATCACCATAGCTACGCAGAACCTGTACCTACTGAAGATACCTGAACAGAGTTCCAAAGACCTGTTAACAAGCCTGTTGTGTTATTTTTCCTGCACAGAGCTAAGTAACGGGTCAAAAATACAGTGGTTCCCAGCAGAAGGCAACAGTTGCCACTGTTGCAGCTCGTTTCACACAGTATCTTTCTTTACACAGCCAGCCTGTTTAGCTAATTTAACCCTAAGAAAGTCCTGCTCACAATCTTTGAGTACAAGGCTAATACACCTGCACTGTTTCACTAACAGACCTGTGCTGCCGAGACATGGAGCCCGATGGGGATTATACCCACGGGAACATGGTGCTCCTTCAGGCGGAAACCACTGAGACCCGTAGCAGAACACACTGTTCCGATGTTGGTACAGCTAACCAGACACTATGAGACCAATTACCTGTCAGATTCTCTGCAGTGACATATGGTGATCTGTGTGTGTGTCTGGGAACTCTGGCTTCCCTCTGGCTTCTACAAAACAGGAGTTAAGGAAAACTGGGATCTCTAAATTGTGCAGAGTGTGTGAGTGTGTGTCCTGCAATGGACTGACATCCCATCCAAGGCTTTCCCTGCCTTCTGCATATTGAGCTTCAGACTTTCTGCAGAGCCCCGAACTGGATGTTCATGGAAAATGGATGTGTATGTTCGTGTAAAGGTGTGGGAGGTGTACATCTACGTGTCTTTACATAAGAAAGGACTAGCATGTGCTCTGTTTGTTTGTATACATGTTTGTGAATGTGAGGGAGTTGTTGTGAGGATTTACAGAGTGACCCAGCCCTTCCCTATGGCTGAAATTCCTGCGGGTGCTAGAGCATAGCAGACTGACAGTTTCTCTTTCTGTTCTGCAGAAGTCAGGGATGAATTCCAGTAAAGGGAGGGGCCACTGGAACCCACATAAACAAGGGTGGAAAACCATAAGATAGCAAATGAATTATGAGCCATAACTCAAAGAGAATCTAGAGAAAACCTTTGCCACTTTATCTTAAGAGTAAACTTTAATTGGCTGTTATGTACTCCCAAACTTACTCTGGTAGCGGACTTTAACTTGTTATAGTCATTCGTTCACAGGTCTATAGCTCCTGTACACTCACCATTCACGTGCCCTGCAGTCCATAGGTCTATGTCCCTCTATTCTACATCTTAAACAGTTGCCTCGTGCAGTTATTAAACTGGTATCATTCAAGATATATTGTCATAAGTACAGGATGTGCTACAATACAATGACATTCTCACTTGCGTGTCTCCTCACAGCCTGACACTTAAGTGAGAGGTCAGCAAATCTTATTAATAATCAAATTATTAGTCAAATTTTTTATACTTTTCCCACTAACCTTCTCCCAAGCCCACCAAAGCAACCTAAGTGCTATGCTTCACTGAGAAGCATAACTGTGTTGTCACTTGCAGAGATCCACTGGTACTTATCCTGAAACACTTTGAGTTTGCGTGCATTTTGGAGCCCTTCAACAGAGCTTTCGTTCTCACTGTGTGCCCACAGGTAATGGCTACAGTAAAACATCTAACGACTGTGCAACTTGAACTGATTCAGTAAATTTGCCTAAATTGTTAAAATGCAGACTTAATTCAGTGTTCTTCATTGACGTGGCCACTAAGCAAATAAGTCATGCAGTTTCATTGAAATGTCCTGCAGATGGGTTTTCCCTGACAGAAGTATGAATGGATTGTGTGATTTTCAGAAAACTATAGGAGTTTTTGTGCCTGGCAAAGCAGTGTTTTACCCAGGGAATCGGAGTCACACTCAGTGCAGAGGCTGAAGCTCTCGTCTGTCTGCCTGCGTGCCTCCAGCATTCCGATAAACCCTCAGATAAGGGGCCCGTGTGTCAATATCAAAACCCTCTGTGATCTGCACTGCAACTGCAGCATCATGCTTCCGTTCAGAATGTTTGCACTGCACTTGCCTGATTGAAGGTTAACTGAAATGATGAGCCAAATTTCATGGCTTAACTAAGTAAACCGAAGCACTGGGAGATGCAATGGCCTGGTACCTTCAAAGTAAATAAGACCGGTATTCCACTTCCTTGTGCAGCGAGTCTGGAAGTGGTTCTCTGCATCGTTCATGTTATGCATGATGATGCTGGCTTAAACAGGTGGAGATTCTATATCTCTGACCAGATCTACACATAACACTTATAATAAGGGCAAAGGGTGACATTTTGTCACCTCAACCCTGTCCAGGATACACAGTATGGGAGACATATGGGGAGGCATGGTGAAGCAGTGGGTCACATTACTGCTCTACAGTTGGCAGTTTGAAGTCAATTTCTACACTCTCAAATACAAGTGTGCTTCCCTAACCATCAAGCCACCACTGCCCACTTAGAGACCCCCTTCTCCTGATTGGGTATGATATATACACCCCATCCTTAGTAAGCATGTTCCTACATGCCCCATAATGCACCTCAGTGGTGGTATTGGACATCCAAGCTTTTCTTTGGAGAGAACTTCAAAAGTATTTAACAGGAGAAGGAACAGAGAAAACAGTGCCTTGCTCAGCCCACGCATGTGCTACTGTTCGTAGAAGTAGAAAAGTGAATGAAAGGTCGATCAAATCGCAACAGGAAAAGTCTGAGATAAGGGTGAACAATCTGATAATGCAAAGGCCGTTTTTCAAACATAGTACTACAAGCACGACTACTAATTACAGTAATAATAGTGCAATAGTGCATGACAAGTGCGTGACCTTCCTTCCAGCAACAATGCTGATATTTAGTGCCACTGCATGTGCCTGGGTATGTTTGTACTTAACCCTGTATGCACACCAGGTTTCCTCTCCTTGAGGCCAGATAAGACACTTAAAGTCTGCAGGCTGTGGATTATCAGAGGACTTTAGAATCATAGGGTTTTAATGCCCCCCTACCCCCCGTCCCCGTAAGGATGGTGTCAGCAGGGAGGAGGGGGCTCTGCCATCAAGACTGGACAAAAATTCAGAGCTGGGACTGAATGGGTGTTGCAAAAAGAAGCAGGAAATGAATGAATGTCAAATGCCTTTCACGGCACAAATCTATTCAACCCAATCTGCCAGTGTCTGCTGTGTGATGACTGAGTTACAGATGGCAGCTAACTCACCGCACACCCTAATTCTGAGGCCAGTACCCCCACAGCATAATCATCTCTGTCTAAATGTGTAATTTCATCCTGATAAGCTGTTAATAGCATAATCAGTTCAATAACAGGATTTGCCAGTAGACAAGCACCCGGTCTATGGCATGTCTGTAGCTGAACTCCAAAATCTGATAATTGTCTGTTCCGGTGATCCCCCTCCTTCCTGTCTTTCACACCGGGCAGCTAACCTTGAAGGGGGGAGAGGCGAGCAGAAGGATAATTCTCAGCTCCACCTCCGGAGAACCATGTTATCATCCTTACCACATTCTTCACACAAACGTCACGGCGTAAGCCTTAATTAAAAGCGGATTCTGCTCTCTGGCTCAACCTCTAAACTCAAGCCCATTAACACTGAGATTTATTTTGAGGATCCTTAAAGCAAATATGCACAGCAGCAATTTTAACTTTGATTTTAAGCAAGTACTTAAGGAGGACAGAAATGCTGCAGGGCTTCTAACCTTGACAAACTGGCTGTAAGAACACATGCATAACAATTAGGAAGTACTGAAACCACAAAATAAGTAATGGATTACAGCATCAAAAATGCGTCTTGTGTTTCTTTAACGGGCTTCCCCCAGAAACTTCTGAACTTACAAATGGAAAAGCCTAATTTCGACAGCTGACGTTAAATAATGGATTTTTTTTCCAATGGAATTCTGAATATTTGGGTGTGTTAAGTGACTCTTGAACTATAGCACGTAACGCATTGGTTTTACTGGAGCAAGCCAGCTGTACAACAGGTAAAATTGCACTAGATGAGTAACTAAAATAGACCAGTGCCATTTCATTAAGCCCTACGGACAGCGGGTTCATGGCACGGCAGCCTTCCTTTCAACCCAATTATACACTTCCCTCTCCAATTGTCCTCAATACCACACATACCAGCACTGTACTTACCCAACAGCTCCTTGAAACACCATAATTTTGATGACTTACACCTCTGAGATACACAGTGCTGCAACCAGGCTTGTTTTTCTCCTACTCTTATATGCGTATACCACCAGTTTAACGGTAATATACAGAAATATGTACACATCAAGCAGTATTCAATGGAACGGCCTGGTAAAAGACAAATACAGATGCATGCGTGAATGCAACACTGAAATATCGTAATCCAGTGACATTCGGTTTTCATTGGCTAGTTGGTGGGTCAGCATTTTGAAATGGTGCACTATCCTGGCCAGCAGATGACCGACAGATTTCACAGAGGCAGCGAGAGAGAGATCACATAGGTCTCTGAAGTGAAACAGGACTCAAATTAAGGCTAAAAAAATTTATTGAAACTGTATAAAAAATAATTTTGACGTATTTACAATTCTAATCCAATTCAAAAGAGGGGAAACGAACAAGCTGCAATCAAGCAACTGCTATTGAACACATATCTACAAAAAAAAAAGTAGGGTACAATTTGATTGCGTAAAAAAATCCTGCTCACCTTTTAAATAGGCATCCAGTACATCATGCACTAAAAACAAAAGTGCTCTGGAAGTTATGTACACAAAAATCTGCTTGAAAAACCCATTCAATCCATAAATATGAGATAAAATATATATTTAAATAATCTGTGGGCCCTTCAATAAGTGTGGAATGAAACTTGAAAAACTCTTTATAAATAAATAAATAATCCCACTAATTTTTTGTACAGGAAAAAAAAAAACTTTACACAGCCCAAATTTTAAATCAAAAAAGCATTAAAAAAAGGCCAAGATACAGTACATATATACACAAATTAGAAGTAACATCATGTAGCATTTTGTTACTGCGGTTGCATTGTTGTGTGCATTCATGACTAAGTGAGTGGTAGTTTTTTTAGGAGAAGTTCGAGGTAAGGGTGGAAGAATGCATTAGTGAGGTAAGGCTGCTATCAGACGGAGTTTGCACAGGCTGCCTGAGGTCATCTGGTTGCTGTTCACAATGGGAACATGGACAGAGAGCCAAGAGACCCCAGTAAATGAAACCGATGCAAGAAAGAGCAAAGTTAAGGAACAAAGTGGTATAATTGTAATTTTAAAAATTCAAGTATTTCCGCAGTCCCCAGTGATTTAACTCACGCAAGGCACTTATGTTAATCTTTAATCTGCATTATAGAAGTCCAGTACTGTAATCTGCTTTAGTTCTCTTTAGTTTTTGTCATAAAAAGTACAGTGGCTGTTTTAATAGCTGCAATACCGTAAGACAGCCAATAAGGAGTGTGCCCAGGACGTGGTCACAGGCTTGGATATCGCTGTGCAGAGCACAAGGCTCACCTGGACTGGCCCACTAAGGCCTTTTTCTTTTCCTTACAAAATTCTCCGCACCAAAGCAGATGAACACAGTGGACACCTTAGGTGGGCCACAACCCGCGGACGACACCGCCGGCCCCCCCGCCCAGATCATACTGGCATCATCCACCTTTACATTGTTTTTAGACAAAAACAAATATAAACCGGAACATTCTCCCTACAGTCCAATTTGTCCTCATTGAGGAGAAACAAAAAAAAAGCAACCAATAAAATGTCAGTGCTTCTTTATCTGAAATTGTCCAAATGTCCTTCTTCCTGCAGCTGGGTGATTAATTACTGGTCGAGGACTCATGGCTGAGACTGTGTAGCCGGATGTCCATGGGCTCTGACGGGGTCGACGTGCCCTGCATCCAGGGGTGGTTGATTATGTCCTCAAACGAAGGCCTCTCTGACGGCCGCAGTGACAGACAAAGTTTTATTAACTGCTGACAATCTGTAAAAAAGAAGAAAAAAATCATAAGTGCAAAATAATGGACAAACAATTGAAGGATGAAACATTGATATTTTAGTAATGGATTCTGGTTGTGTATCCCAAGCGTACCTGGAGAGATTTTCCTGCGGAAAAGAACTTGACCCCGCAGTATTTCTTCATCTTGCTCAAAGGGGATGTCTCCACACACCATGTCATAAAGGAGGACACCTAGAGACCAAACTGTGGCGGACCGGCCGTGATATCGGTGATACTTAATCCATTCTGGTGGGCTGTAAACTCGAGTCCCTGTTAAACACAAAGTAAAACACATGTTAAGATTCTAATTCTACTTGGTTTTCTCGCAAAAGCCAGCACACGCCATCAGAAAACTAAATTTAAATTTCACAGCGTAGCATAGGAGGGACTGAAGGATTAAAAAACCTCCAGTGTCCTGTCCTGCCCTTTGTTGACTCATGTTCACGTGAGCCTAACAATGGCGTGCGCACGCGGTCGGCTCGGGGTTGCCATGTGACAGTGTTTACAAAACACTGTTGTAAAAACGCCGATTCCCTCCGGAGGGTGGCGCTAAAAACGCAAAAGACCAGTCTGACTCCCCGCTTCTAGCCTCAAACGTGTACCTTCGACAATAAAATGGAAATATCCAGACAAATGTATCCCAGACGATTAAATGTGGTGCGACTCGTCCCGCAAACATGCTGGCTTTCCGATTTCCGTTTTTAAATACAAGCATCCCAGAGTCCTTCAGCATATTCTGCCAACAGCCGTGCATACGCCCATAAACAAATACTACAAATACGGGTTTGCGTAATTCTTTCGGTGACAGGAATGCCGCCGTGTGGGCTTGTACAGTCAGGATTTCAAAATATTTCGGCGAAATGTCAGAAACAGTGGAATCGCGGCAACTCCTTTGCTCGAGGCGGGAGCTTTTGTTTTCGGACAGATGCTACATCGGGCATCTTTCTAGCGGATGAACTTGTAAACACGAGATCGAAAACGGAACGAAGCTCGGGACATTTTTTTTTTCTTCTTGCCCAAACGCGCCGATCGTTTCAGCTGCTTCTGCTCGGCATAGTAATGACCGTCAGAGGCCACTTTAATCCGTAATTTCCCCGTAATGCGAACGATCGCTACTGAGCGAGACACCGCGCTGCGCCATGGCAATAAGCGGCGAAGGGGGAGACCTCTAGCGTTAGCTGGAGACCCCCCACCCCCCCAACCACCATAAACAAACCACGCTTCCACGAAATACAAAAAGAATACATCTAACGACACGCTTAAACTGCAGTTTATTTTTTTAAATAGTCTATATTAGGATGCCGCATTCGCATATAATAATTATAACAATAATAATGACAACCGGCTTACCGTCAAAATCCGTGTAAACGGTGTCTTTGAGCAGAGCTCCCGAGCCAAAATCTATCAACTTCATGTCGCCGGTGCGCAGGTCGATCAGGATGTTTTCGTCCTTGATGTCTCTGTGCACCACGCCGCAGTTGTGGCAATGCCGCACCGCCTCCAAAATCTGGCGGAAAAAGTTCCTGGCCAGCTCCTCGGGAAGCGCTCCCTTTTCGGTGATGAAGTCGAACAAGTCCTTAACGTGCTCCGGTCTTTCCATGACGATGATGAAGCTATCTGGCCGCTCGTACCAGTCCAGCATTCTTATCACACCCCGGAACCCCGTCCCGACTTTCTTCAGCAGCAAAATCTCCATAGGGACCCGGGAGCCATTGGGCTGAAATCAGAACCAGGGGTTAAACATCGTTCCAGACGATAATACGCAAGTCGTCTGGTTATTCCGGCTCGTCGTGCATCCTTACCAGCTCTCCCCAGTCGGAGACCCGGTCCTTGGCCACATGCTTGACTGCAACCTGCGTAACAGAAACACAACACACGGTAAATCGCCTAGAAACGCAGCGATCGCGGCCAAACGCCGCCGAGCAGTCCATTCTAAATGCTAAACTCTCCCATATAAAACTATATAAGCATCCAATATCCGCATCAATTTAGATTTATTAGACAACGAGGCGAATGGCTGAGACATACCGGCACACCGTCAGCAATTCTCAGTCCTGCATAGACTGTGCCGAAGCCGCCGCTGCCCAGCACCGAGCCGACTTGGTAAACCTTCTCGAAAGGTTCCCTCTCCTTCACTGCAGTTATAAAAATATATAGAAATCATTAATTAGTAGCATGTCATTAAAATATCCTCCGATTCCAGTCCCAGATGCCAGAAAGTGCCGGGTGTGCTTCGTCAAACACACCGCCTTCCTCCCTTTTCCCCCCCAACAAACCACATTGATAGGAGAGGAAAATCCAAACAGAACATTTCCGCTGGCTAACCTTGCTGAACTTGAAGCTGGATCTTCGCCGGCATGTCCACCGTAGAAATATGAGCAAATGAGTTAAACTTGGATAGCAGCATTACTTAGATCTGTTAAAACGCGGGGGGAAATGCCTCCGATAATCCCAGAATGCGTGCCGAGGTCTCCCGTCCGCCTCTACAGATCCAAGTAGAGACCAGCGAAATTGATATCCCTTTTCATCTAGCAAGAAGATTCAGTTTACGCTTCAGTTTTAACCAACTTGTTTAAATGCTGAATACCAGTACAAAGGATAGCACAGGTATCCCGTAAACAAATACAAATGAGATAGAAATGTAAATAAATAATGATTAAGATATTGCCACCCTAACCTATCAACAATGACACCGGCTTCCTCTGATGGGGCCGAATAACACTCTCTATCTATATATTCATCCATAGTAAAGGCTGAGCTTACGAACGACCTGCGTCATCGTGGCCCCGCCCCTCCACCAATCATCTGCCGGCATCAGCGTCCTGGGCGCAAGACAAAATATAAGACAAAATAACCGACTAGACTTGACGTGGCGGGAATTAAAACGCGCCAAAAAGAAGAAATAGGCTTTTTCTTCATTTTTTTTGAGGAGGAGGGGAGGGCGATAGACGTATTCAAAAAAGGAGTGTGCATGAAACTACATAATGGGCGCTCAGGCAGAACCTTTACTGTACAGTTTTTTTTTTTAATAAAAAAACTATATAAAAAACTGTATATAAACTGTATAAAAAAAGATGCATTATGAATTATTGCTATATGTTATCAAATGCAGTATTAAATTGTAAACCTGTATATTCGCTGCATGAAACCTTGGGTAAGTTTCCGCACACGAGCTACACTTAATTCGTATTCGAAAAAAGTGACTCCTTTTGGGAAACAACTGGGTATAAGAGGGAAAATATCCACATAATTTACAGCCATCTGCATAATATGGCTGATCAACATGCAGTTATTTTTTTTTATCCTCTGACAATGTTCTGCTTAGTTGGTTAGACGAACAATGAAGCCTGCTGGCCCACAATGAGTTATGGAAAAGAGGCGCATACCATGCATTTTTTCAAATTGGGTGGCCGCGTTTTCATTTGCTTGCAGGATGTGGGAAACGTCAGATAAAAGGGATCGCTTACACCCCCACCCCCCATGGTTTCCCGCGCGCTACATTGTGTAACGGCTGCAGTAATCAGACTTCGCTCACTCTATACGCTTCACATAGAGAGAGAGAGAGAGAGAGAGAGAGAGAGGGGGGGGGGGGGGGGCATT
>JAODJX010000109.1:10272596-10288725 GCA_026776945.1 Isichthys henryi
TACATGTACCATTTTTTACATGCACCATTTTTTATATGTACCATTTTAGATGTACCATTTTTTACATGTACCATTTTGTACCATTTTCTACATGTACTATTTTTACATGTACCATTTTTTGCATCCACCATTTTTTACATGTATCATTTTAGATGCACCATTTTTTACATGTGCCATTTTTTACATGTACCGTTTTTTTTCTGTCTCCCTGTTTCAATAGAGACATTGCATGATCTTTAGTAATGCTTCTGCTCTCATTTATACAATCTACACCCATTAAGCACTGCTCTTTAATGTCATTAAGCTAGAATTCCACCTTAGGCATATTGATTTCCGAGAGGTGGATGAGAGACAACCAGGATGGGGGAGGGGAGGCTGGCTTGGCTTGCGCGGTGTTACCGTAATACCATATACTGTGGCATTTTCAGCCCCCGAAAAATATCAGAAGAGCACTGCTTTTAAAATGCTATCAAAATATATACAGCATACCATGTTAAAATGACTGGACAAATTAGACACCACCCAAGCCTGGACTGGCTGGTGGGGGGTGCTGTCAGTAATATTTGCCCACCAGGTTTACAGGGTGGTGATAAAATTTACTGACTGGGTGGGGCAGGGTTCTGGCCGTAATCTCACTGCCACAGAACAATTAATGCTGTCAATTTGCGTGAGACTGGGACAGGTGGGATGTGTATTAAGCTATGTGAATTTAGGGTGAACTGAAAAAGGTACAGGCCTTTACGAGCAGTGGTACTTAAGCTAATACAGTCCCACATATGCCTTTGAAAGTACAACCTATCAAGTAGGACATCGATATAACGTTTTCAGTCTGGCTTCACCCTGATTCAATAAGTTTCTCCGTACATCCATATTTAATTCCTTAAAGATTGTACATCACACCTCCCCCTAATTCTACAGACTCTTCAGTTGACGAGTAGCTCCAGGAGTCATAAGCGTTGATATTCTACGGCTCAGCCAAGAAAGCAGATGTTAATGGCTCCTTCTTGCAGGGAAAGGAGACAATAAGTGGCCTGAGATGATGAATCAGAGTGCATCCCTCCGTGCCTTTGTGTGTGGTGCAGGGCCCGTGCCAGCGATGCCCCCAGCTACCCTAACCAAACGCACATGTGCCCATTGCATTGGCCCAGTAAAGAGCTGAGGATCCCCAGCAGGGCTGGAATGTGGCCTAATGTTATTCCAGCATTTGGTAACAATTAACAGATCAGACAGTTATATTCTGAAGGTACGTTCATACTGATTCGTGCACAAGCCCAAACTGACTTACCGGGGGGGGAATCAAGCTACTTTTATAGAACCCCCAGTTAACTGTAATGTTTTTAGTAATGTATCCATAATCATTGAGTGGTTGGGGTGCTTCAAAGTTAAATGTGGAAGCAATTAAATTTCATTTAGCAGGCCGGTGATGAGCCGTGACCCTACATAGGTTTTTGCCTAAACCAGTCCTTCTCAAACCAGCCCTATCGGGAGGTGTCAGGGGGGAAAAAAGTGGACTGTCCGGGGGTCGAGAAACACTGTCCCAAAAAGGGAAGCTGCAGTGATTCCCCTGCAGGAGCCGGTGCCGTTAGTGACCTACTAAACCAGGAATCATGGTGGCGACTGGGTCAGACTCTAGGAAGAACCACAGAAGAGGAAGTGCTGTTATTAAAGGGGAGCAGACAGGGGATTTTACAGCTTCCTTTACAACGGATTATTCAAACAACGGATACTGCAGACTGCAAACAGACATCACTGTTCGTGCACTGCTAGGTGTGGCTGACCAGAGTTTGCTTTGATCAATGTTTGAATCATTTGAGCATGACAAACTATGACTCATCCAGATGTTTGCAAAAATAAATATTAGTATGATTATTGCTCTGTTCAACAAATTGCATCTTGCAATATGTGCCACAGCGAATTATCCCGTATGTGTCACAATATATAATTAGTTCTTTATTTTTGCATGCCTACATTTATTTTTGCATGCCTACATGACTTCCCCAGTGTAGCACATATAGGCCTGTACAGTGTAAGGATTTTTGGTGCAGGGGGCTTATGGCTGTACATTGCCTATTACATTTGAATAAATCAATACTTAGACTAAAAAAATAAATAACCTTTGATATGCCAACTGCCAGTAGTATTTATTATGCATCTATGTATTTGCGTCTTTGCACCCCCTTCATAGAAAGCTATATAGGTCTCTTAGAGTATTACTTTACCTGTTACAAATCAAGCAATATTAGCAGTCATATGAGATTATTATAGGGGGAGAGGAATAAGCCTTAGGGACAAAGGGACATCTAGAGCAGCTTTTCATTGTTGTAGGGAACTGAAACGACGAAGTTGGTCTGTCACAAATTAGCATGCGCCGTTTGTTGGCAGTGCTACACTGCTAAGTGACAGGCATGTAAACAGTGGTGCAGATTCTTCGCGGGGATAACACAGTAAATGCTAGTAATGCTAAAATAATGATTTAGCCCCATGGCTCATAATAAGGTTCCCAACGTCGCTGTTCAAACAATCCCGTCCCGGCTCTGGGACGGACACACCGAAGCCTGGTCATGACGCACCTGCACTGCTACACCTGCATATCACTTACCCTCAGATTCCACCCTTGGCACACACACATACACACACTGAGCAGCGGACAGGGCGTGGCTGCTCTGCAAACAAGGACCTCTTACGCACTGAGCATCCGGCTTAGAGCATCGCAGAACAGTTCCGCTTACGCCCTCGCTGTCTGTGGCTGGATTTTCTTGACCGTTCTCCTTCTAGGAAGTAGAGATTACAAGGGGAGTTCCCAGCCAGCCCCCTTTTGGCAGTGGAGGCACCACGCCATTTTTACACAAAGCACGCACGCGAACTGCAGAAGGGCCTAACCCCTGAGGCCGGTCATATATATGTGTGTGTGTGTGTGTGTGTTTACAAAAGCTTGCTGCCAACTTGCAGTTGATTGCCGAGGAGACATGTTGGGGAGGGGCTTATCAGCCACACTGCCAGCCGCATAACCCAACCAGGTATCAGCCCCCCCCCCCGCCTCTTCAGGTGAAGTGAGTGCCTAGCCCCCACCCCAGGTCTTATTTCATAGCCTGGGATGTGCAGGCAATAAAACAGACCCTTCACCGTCCCATGTGCCACGAAATTAGCGGTAGGAGGGAGAGGGAGGGGTTATGTCAATAGTTGCGTTTCAAATCACCCCTTATTCCAATGCTACACTCTTAAAACAAAACGTTCCATATAGAACCTTTAAGGGTTCTATAGCTTGGTACATATATGGCACCTTCAAAAGGTTCTATATAGAACCATTATAGAGGGTTCAATTAAAAGAAATAGCACCTTTTTGAAGGCAATGGGTCTATTTCCTAGGGTTAGAACCCCTACAGTTCTATATAGCACCCCCAAGAACCCGCCTTTCTATGAGTGTATTCTTAAAATGATAGCCACCTCATTGGTTGTCCTCTTTTGTAAGGATCCTGAATTGTCCTCCATGCCACAGAGTATGGAGCCGTAGAGTATAGTCTTACTGTACCAAGTTACAGAGCACAAGTTGTCTCAGAGCACTTTTTAAATGAAAATCTAAAGAAAAACAATGTTTTCATATTGCAGTTATAGTGTTCGCATATGACAAAACAGAAGCAGTTGGAACAACAATCTGCAGTGTGTCATGAAGCTCAATATATCCCCATAACTGCTCTGACCTTTGCTTTGGGACTGAAATGGCAATGAAAAGTGACTAATGACCCAGTGGCCAGTGTGGGAAACCCCGCCAGTGACAGACAGCTTTATTCGGAGCCCAGACATGCAGCAGGATCTCCATGACTACGTACGGTGATACAAAGAGCGGGAAAGAGGCCCACAACATGACGAGCACACTCAGTGTCTGAGAGAAACAGCAAGAACGTCATAAGAAGAGATTTGTATTTTTCCAGAAATTTCTGCCTGGCTCCTTTTATGGGAGACAAAAGCAGAGATCACAGAACAGACAACATGGCTGATGTGGAGTCAAGAAGCCAGTCATTGTGGAATGACTTGCATTTAAAAGATGAGAGAAAACTTCGTACTCTATTATTAGCTAATAAAACCTGAGGTATCATCACCACGCTTTTTCTCTTTTCTCAGTATTTTTTTTGCAATTTATTACGCGCAAACAGTCTACTTTCGTCTGCCAGCAATTAGCACCAGTCAATGACATCACTTTCCAAAACAATCCTGGTCACTCCCCAGTTTCCAAAAACATCCAACCCTGCAAGGAGGTCCTCCAAAAGGAGGTCCATTTGGACTAGTCTCACCCACTGCACTCAGGTTCTCATCCCTGAGGCGGTTTGTCATGTGGCAACATGCTGTAATTGATGCATGCTCCTTACCTCTCTCTCTCATATATAAGCACTCTCTGATAAATATCGCATGCATTCTACTGATACTTGTCAGAGCTTCTTTCAGTTACCATACCCTATGTTTACATTGAGAATGTTCACTATGCATTCTTATGTGCCCTTTGATATGTCTGGCTAGATTCAAGAGTTGCAAGGCAACTGTTGGGGAAGTGACTTGGGAAGTGACCCGTTTGACCTGGGTGCTGCTGACTGTGCAGATCGCCACCTGCAGGCACCTAACAGGTATGCACCACAGACTCGGAATCAAAATAACAACAATAACATTCCGTGAAGTGGGTGTGGTCAGGAATCTAACATAATTAATAAATACTTCTGCGAGGCAAAGCTAAAGTCAAAGGAATAAGGGAGAGGATGGGAGGGAAGCCAGTGCCAATGTGCCATAGATACATCAACCTTTCTAAATGAGGGCATCTGAGTCTTCCGTACGATTATCAGCAGCATTGTGGACAGCAAGACTTGGAGCAAGTGTAGAGTGGGAAGGACAGGTTATATTGTAACAGTTATGTCACCTTTTACCTAAATACCTCAGCGCTCAGTCAGCTACATATAAGGTGCTATGAATGTACAGCATGATGTCCGGTTGTTTTAATAACTGAGGAACAACAACATCTTGGGTTTAGTTTCCTTTAAAACAGGTGGCAAAAAACAAGAATTGAGACTGACATTTAAAATATGTCAATTATTCAAGTTTGTTTGAATGATCCCAGTACTGCTTTATCAATTAACATTCTGTACATTCTGCACTTTGTTGTATACAAACAACTGGGCGCTGGGTCCACTGTAGCCTCATGCCTACCAATTCCTTGGGGCTCTGTGTGGAATTTTCTCCCTGTTCTTCATGGTTCTCATTTGGTACTCAGATTTCCTACTGCAGCCTAAAGACTTATAGTTGGGTGAATATCTGATGGCGTGTTGCAGGGGGTCTGGAACCTATTCGGGAAGGCAGGGAATAATCCAGGATGGGGTCCCAACCCGTCACAGGACACACTCACACACCATTCACACCTATGGGCAATTTAGTAACTCCAATTAACCACAGCATACTTTTGGATTGTGGAGGTGAAACCGGAGTACCTGCAGAAAACCCCATCAACAACACACAGGGCAACATGCAAACTCTACACACACATGGCAGAGACTCGAACCCTGGTCCCAGAGGTGTGCGCCACCATGCCACCCAGAGGTGGAAAGTCCAGGTTCAGAAAGTACAAATCCAGACAAAGATTTTGTTTCAACCAACCCGTTGAGTACTCTGTGAATGTGATTCTTTATACTCAAGTGGTTGATTGAAACAAAATCTAGGTCTGGATTTCCATTTTCTGAACCTGAACTTTCCATCTCTAGTCCCATTCGAGATCTCCTCTGCCAGGATGCCTCCAGTGCGTCCTAGGACAGGCTCCTGAAACCCTGTGATCCCGCATTAGATAAGTGGTTATGGAAAATAGACTGAAGACAGGATGGATGAATGGATATATGCAAACAAGCCATTTCTGCAAAAGAATGTTTAGCAGAAGCTCAGCTCCCGCAAAAATGTGGACTGTTGTGAGTTCCCAAGGACTGGATTGTGAAATACTGCTGTAAATTAATTGATTTTTTCTTTGCTGACTTAGTATGTCATCATGACGGAAGCTGCAAGCACCTCTAATCTCCCATATACATCTTTCAGTCACTTAAAGGGCCCTTACATTGCTGTCGTGTAACGCGAATGTTGGAATAGTGTCCGTGCGTCCAGGTCTCACACTTCTACGCCCTCCAAAGCTCGCAAAATGCCGGGCAAAATGCCCCTTGCGAGCAGTGGCAGGATGAGGATGTTACAGTCATTGCTCAGCTTGGACAACCAGGCTTGACCTTCAACACCCCCAGACCTAGTCTTGTCAACATAGGCTTTCAAATGAAATTTCTGCAGAAGTCACGCCCACCACTTATCAGTTTTCCAGCGAAGTGGCTTCTCACCCAGGACGTGCATAAAGAGGAAGCTCCAGGATCTGTACGCTCTTTTTATATGGGACTGCTGCTCTGCCACTTTCTGCTCTCTTTTTGGGGAAGGCTACACATCTGCTTTTCAGTTAAAGGGCCCTCATTTTGCTGTGGTGTAACACCAGTAATGGAAGGCTGTCCCTTGCTTTTACACCCTTAGCAATGTGGGCATGGGCGAGACATTTGTTTTAATTTGTGTTTTGACTGACTCGATGCTGATGTGTATCGCACTACAGCAGAATGAGCCATAAATGAGCATGGCACGTTCTGATATCTGGATATTTTATCTTGCGTGACGTTTAGGACACCCTACAAAAAACGAAAGCATTGTTTATTACAATACTAAATTTAAAAGAAGTTGATTCATAAGGCAGGTGACTCACCAGTCAAGCGTGGAGTAAATGGGGCCATGTCTATGTCACGTACTGACTGTTTGCAAGCCAAGTTTGCAGCTCTTATGTCCAGGAGCACAGAAGAACCAGATTCTTGCTGGTGTTTCCCTCAGTGGCCCCTCTGGCAACCTCACATTGGTCCCTGTTGGGAAATGATCCCAGAAAGAGAGAAGTAGGTCAGATATGAATAAACAAACACCCTTTATAAGACCTGGTGTCCAGACTGGGTTTCCCCTCGGCTGTGCTGTTGGCCTTCACTGTTTTAGGGCAGAATACAGAAACTGCTACCATAGCCCCAAACAAAGGACATCGGGATCTACATTATACTGCTGAGGGAGGATGCAAATGTCAATAGCCATGGACATATAGGACACATCTCTTATCTGCATGATAAGGACAGGTTGTTGACTCTAGTTAATAAGCTCAGGCAAAGCACCCTATCCTCTTAAGACTAGCAGACCTGACACGATGTAGAGCCACAGGCTGTGAATCACTTCCATTCAGACCGAAGTCCAATCTGTTGCATCACTACCCAAAAAAAGAGAAGAAAGTTGACTGTTGGCATAATGAATGGGTATAATGGAGCATGAAATTGAGCAATTCTTGAGAAAATTTTCGTAATTTCTGTTTCTGTATGAGAAAGATGCACATTAGATAGGGGTGGAAAAAACCTGTAGGAAGTGATTGCCATGCTGTTGGTTAGGGAGTAATAACCCCCCCCCCCACCCACTCCTGGTCTTGGGACAGCTTGCAACTGAAATCATCGCATTCCACTGCTTCATTCCGCAGGCTGCCTCCACACACCTCGTCTCCTTTTTCCCCTCGCTGCTGGTGGATTCCACCCGCTGCGTTCATGTTTTTGCACTAACCAATCACAGTGGTCCATCAGCATTTTTGGTTCACTATTTTAAGCAGCCTGACACCTACTCCTCTTAACTTGAATTTTGTCACGAGAACCATTTTGACTGGATCATGTTCTGCTTTCCTTACTGCTTTCCATCCTGCCATTTTTTTTTTTTGTTCCATCAACGTATTAACGAGCTTCCACTAACAATGTAAGAGAAGAATTCCTGAAACCAGAGCATTGACAGGGAGCAGAAGGTCCCCCAGCTGTGAGATTTCAAGCTTATTTTCTCCCATCGCTACTTTCCACGTCTAGCGGTCAGCATTGCTACATTTCGGGGCTGTGAGGTCAGAGCCTCTGTCTGGGGTTTCCCGGCAAGGGTAGGCCACCATTAGCCAATACTCAGGCCCACACATTGCAACATGTTAATACTGGGAGGGAAGCAGAGCTGGAGGTAGGAGGGCATGGCGGACATTTTGCAAAACGTCCCATTTCATTGGAAGGGTAAATATGCACATCGATATTTGCATGGTCACACACTCACGAATGCAGGAAATTTGAAATTCAAATGCAACATGAATTTTTATTTTCATTTTTTTTCGCAATTTAACATGTTGCACCTACGTTATTTTGCAATTAGTTTGTATTTCGGGTGTTACGTAGCAAAAATGAAAAACACTCCTCTTTCACCTACTGCACAGCAACCAAGAGTTTCAGAGCAAAACTCGCAAGGGTTCTACAAAACAAATTAGGAGAAAAAAATGGTTGTATCACTTGAGGCACAACTTTTTGCATGCTTTATTATGGCTTAGTAATACCGAGAATAGTAACCACAATTGCTGTTTTTTCTTTGAATGTGGGCTCGCAGCTATGTCGAGATATGGTTTTCACACGGCTACGCCGGAAACATAGAGTGAGCCGAAGGACGTAAACAAGCTCCGTCTGCACTCGCCTTGCTTGCCTCGACACCCCCCTCCCCTCAGTAGCTGGTGCAACACACACAACTACAGAGGAGGCAGCGTTATTTACTACACTTGTGTTTACCATTCGGCAGTTTGTTGTTACGGTGGCTCAGCTTAGCCTTCTCAGCTGTGCTGCAAGCCTTTCATGGTGAAGGTAGCCTGAAATAATCATGGCGGCACCTTGGCCACACAGTAGCTCAGTGGTGGCTCTGTTGCTTCCCACTTCTGTGGTTGCGGCTTGAAATCTACCTCGAGACATTTGTGTGTCTGTAAGAGTTCAGCTAACGTCCCTGGGTCTAATTCCACAGTTCCGGTTGAAAGGAAATGTATTTGTGGTTAGGCTTGTCTTTTGCTGTATCATCGCGTGTTGAGAGTTCCAAGAACTCCTCAGTTATATCGCCTTGCGTTGCCATGGATGAGCTACGGATGGCTGCAACCCTAATCTGATAAGGTGTTCGTAGAAGAGAGATGATGAACCATCGCAGAATTTATCCAGCACCGGGAATGGCATGTACCATTCTCCCCAGTTCCATTCGTCTTGCCATGGAAAAAATTGGTTTAACTGATATCATTGAATGTTTTTTTTATTCTGTTAAACTGAACACATACACACATCTAGCAAAAAGAACCAGCTGCTGCATCAAACAGAGGCACGTTATCCTGATCTGGGACGCCTGGGCTATCATAGCTCTCAGAGGGCCCCCTACTACCCCTGCTATCGCTTTCAGCTGGGTGGGGGTGATAAAATTTGCTGAGCAGGGTGCAAGACTTTTGGTCCGGAGATGAAAATTCGGGACGAATCACATCCCATACCGGTTCGAAACAGGACACAGCATTTTGTTTATTAAAAGGGGACGCTCCTGTAAAATATGGGGGGGGGCAACACTAGGTTTAAAATATTGTTTAACAAGGTAGACCAAGGCCCCTTTTTCCTGTAGCCCCCAGAGCGTCAGCCTCGGTACACTCATGCATTACAGGCCCCTGCCATTGAAGGTAACTCTAAAGTAAAAGGCCCCAGGCTTAACCTATAGCACCTTAACCTAGAGCAGGGGTAAGCAACCCTGATCCAGGAGCTTCGGCATCCAGAGCAGGTTTTCCATCCTACCTGGTCTCTGACGAGCCACATCTGATCTTAGGCATATAGTAACTCATCTGGTAGGATAGAAAACCTGCTGTATTTTGAGGTGATATTACATAAAAAAGAACAAATTGCAGGAAAAATCAAACATGGCTGCAGTGACTTTGTGGCTGCAAACCGAGGCAGAGAGAACCGAGCACAGCGGACAAGATTCCCTGTCACTTAGCAGCAGACCCACGCGAGGGGCTCTGAGAATGACCCGCATCCTCTAGGGATGAGACCCAGCAGATTTATTGAAGGGCCCCCGCCATTGATAAAGCCATTTCCAGAGTAATAAGCTTTGCTGACGATTACTGGAAGAGGCGCTGAGAGGCACCCAGCCAATGCAGCTGTGGCGTAGAAGCTGCTGACTTCCCCGAACGCCACCGTCGGCTCTGCCTGCCTCCCCTCCAGCCCACTGCTGATGCACATTTTTGTGTCGAGGCGTCAGATAGTTCAGACTATCCATCTCATGACTGTTTTCCTGGAAAGCATTACCAAAGCTTTCTTTGGCTCGCTGCCCATCTCTCGCACCCAGCTCTGGGGTGGTGCCAGGACCACAGGTGGGAGTCCTACCCAGTCCCCCCACCCCTCCACCTCTGGGAGGAACGCCATGTCAGGTCACGAGACAGGGAGGCATGCGTAACATTTCCAAATACTCCGTCTGTGTCTCCCTGAAATGTGTCGACGCCCTAGATGTTCCTGTGGAGTCCTCCTCCAGCACAGTGTGAAATTCCAGATAGTTGGAGCATGCGATCACTCGCATTAGTAATTGGTGAAGAGAAGGGCCAAATTTACTCAAGTATAGCTCACCTTCTAAAGTAAGAAAACTACGGAATGCTTGGACTGACAGTTACAGAAACAATTATCAGGACAGTTACAAAACCAGGTTTACTAATAATATGCCATTTATTTATATTTATAACACAGTACTTTTAAAAAACTGATTTATATACATTTTCCAAATAATCGCATACTGCATTAAATTTCCGGTAGAGTTCAGTTTATTGAAATGTAATTTCATGTTTTAAAGCGTGTCGTCGTCACAGAACTCGGAAATCTTCAGACTCTTATTCCAGGGTTCTGACGTGGCCGAAGCTGACGACATCGGCAGGGAATCTCAGACTTCTCAGCCGTGCGCCCGCCCCAGAAATGAAACAATCAAGCCTTAGCAGCTCCCGAAATAGAGGAGCAGTGTGGTCTCTACCCCTGCCGTCTCGGAGGGTTCGGGGCGCCGATTGACTCAGAGCCGGGGCTGAGACACTGTCTGGTGGCTGAGGAGGAAAGAACCACCCAGAAAGAAATGTGAGGACTGACAATGAGGAGAACAGCCATAAATATAGGGCAAGGCATTCATGGGGTTGGGGGGGGCGGCTCCCAGACAACCTAAACCACTCTCCTAAATGATGTGTTGTGTAGGCACTTAACCACAAGCATCTTGCGTACAAGTACTTGGCAAAATGGGGTCTGTAAATGATCCTGTCTGACAACAGGCCCAGCCAAAGACAGCATTCTTAAGGAAATTATTTACCGCTGTGTTGCCCCCCCCCCAAGTACCTCTACAGCACTGTGATGTGAGACACGTAGGTCTTGTGGGACAGGCTTTCCGGTTTATGGGGTCCCATGTGCTGCCAAGCAGGACCAGCCATGATGCGCTTCTGTTCCGACGTTCGCGGTCACATTCGTCCCCTTAGCAGATGCAGTCGGAGGTTCATAAAGGGGACGGGAAAAATGAAAGTGTTGTGAGGGACTCGGCTGATGCAAAGTTCACAGGAGTTCAGCGAATCGGCGCTTTGGAATCCCCGGCTGCACAAACAACAAACAAACCCAAAGTGAAACGCAAACACATGCCATCTGACAGGGAGCTTTCACAACAGGAATTGGAGGTGAGGCTGCAAGCTCGCATGCACGCCGGTCTCACACGCACGACCCACACCAGGCGCATTCCTCCGGCTCTGCGGTCGGGGAAGCGACGAGTCGCCGGAGTCGCTGTTTGGGTTGTTGTATGGTAAACAGGGAGCAGACGTGATTGCACTTAGACGCACTGGTGGGTTCACAGCCGCGGTTTCCTGCAGAGAGTTACGATGCACGGCAAGGCTGGCATGACCTGGGCTAATGTTACCTGTGAGGCGCACACCGGCGCACGAGGGCCCGGGCACATGAGGGTGGAGCGGAGTCGTCGTAGCGACGGGCATCTCTACTTTCACTCGTTTAGCCGCCTGAGTCAATCACTGTTGAGGGACATCACATGACAGTGCCCATGGTAGGGGAATTTGTTAGGGGAGAGGGGGTAGTTTCCACACACACACACACACATTGTGAATTCTAAAGCATTTCAAGACAGCCAATCAGCAAAATCCATTTCAGCCAGGCTTCCACTAAAGCTATTTCACCCACCGTACATGAGAGAGTCAATACTCAGATTGCCCGGGCAAAAAAGCGATATCAACACTGATGGGGGAATCACCCTATGCTGTAAGCTGACCTCCTCCGTGCCCATTCAAGTCAGCAAGATCACACACGTTACCAGTTCCTCTGGATGACTGGCGCTTCATATTGTATATCAGCTTCATCCATCCATCCAGTCATGCATTTATCCGCTTGATCTTTACAGGGTCACAAGGGTTCAGAGCCTCTGCCACCAAAAGTAATCTTGACACCAATAAGTGCTCCTTAATTCATTGATTTTGAAAACTAAATATATATTGTATATTTGGATATATTTGGTGGCTAGTGAGTGTCTGGGAGTTTTGCGTGAGGACACTTGCATTCCATTCCGCAGTGCGGTTTGTCCTTCTGTCCAAAACGGCGGATGCTGAAGACAGGCCCCTTTTCCTGGAGACCCAATACTCCACAGTCTGTGAGACAGCCGCCGTACCGCCTTTATCGCATACTGTAAACCTGCTGCACCATCTCATTCATTTTCAATGAGCGCTCAAGTGCCTGCATCACCCCCCCTAAAGGCAGTCGCTTCCTCAGATCTGCTGAAAAAAGCCCCCCCCCGAATCCAATCCCCGCCCACGTTCCTGTACAGTCACACTTTGGCTGGGAATCGAACGCTTACATTTATTTAAATGCCTCCCATTTCCTGGTATAATTTCTTGACAGCCTGCTCTAGGAAGGCATGCAGGAAACTGCGCGGACCGGAATGTGGTGGGGGGAGGGGGGGGGGGTTAATGGGATAAAGCTTTCTCTGGTCCCATTCTGACCAGAAGGATGTACGCTGACTGCATAAGTGTGGGGAAGAGATAGTAACAGGATTTAAATAGATTAAGTACCTGGTGATACAACTAATGACCTTATTAAGGCTTGGTGTGGTCTGCACTGGATCAACATACCTACATACATGCTCCTATTTCACAGTGACAGTGCTCTGGACGTGGATGTATGCAGGCAAAGTCATGCCATCTGTGGGCTACGAACAACATTCAAATCCCCACCCTTTCACAAGTGTCCCTGAACAGAGACACGTGCGCAAACATGCCCCCCCCCACGCAGCTTAATTTGCAGGCCTGTCTTGCAAGAATGGAGGGGGGTGCGATGCAGCTCGACACTAATACTGAACGCCAAAATTGCCCTGCCCCCAATCGCCGCCACCCTCTCTTATACAAATGCCAACCACCCAGCTCCACACATGCATATTAACAGTCTTCCCCCCCCCCCACCCCCAGTGACAAAGACACATACCACACACGCACATTGTCAATAACAAGCACGTTCTAATGAAGACAATGGACAGGCCACTGTCTCCATTATTGCCTTGAACTGGTGTCCGTATCATACTGGCCTCCTTTGTCTTGCCCTTATTGTTATTGCATAGTAGGCTTCAGGCTACTGGACATGCCACATGGTCCAGAATGTAAGTGAGACACAGCGAGCCAGACTGAAACCCCAGAATGGTTATCAGATGGGATAATACACAACCCATCCCCACAAGGCCAATCCGGCTGTGCCTGAGCCAGAGCTGGAGCTGGCCTTGTAAGCCTACATTTGCCAAACACCGCCATGTGTTACTAAGTCAGACACTGACAGAGGGCATCACACACACAGTGGGTGTTCCTCAGGTATGCTTGACATGAAGAACACCGTCCGCGGCTGGCCAGCCAGTTCCTCTGAAATGGCACAAACCGCATCCTTCACACGGCTTCGTGGCATGCGTGGGATAGGGTCGAGGGAGGGGGCACAGTTTGATTTTGGCCACATCCAGAGGCGATGACCTGGTGTGGGACTGGGGCACCAGCAGAGTTCAGACAGGCTTAGAGGTGCCTCTCAGTGGCAGCTGTAGGCTGTGAGAGACGTGGGAAGAAAGCAGGGTAACAGGGGGGCCGAAACGTGAGCACAGGGCCATGCTGATCCGGAGCAGGAGGCAGCTAACGCTGCCTGTACCCCCCTGACCCCTTGGGGTGCTGATAAAACCTTAATTTGCCTGTTTGAATATGCAGGGTGGGGCTGCTGTCACCCCCCGCTGTCACCCTCAACCTTCTTCGTTTCTGTTTATCTCCAGATTTCACATTTTCGGAACTCACCAGGCAACTAATAATGTATCCCTGCTTTGCTTAATTGGCTTTATAATGTCTTGGCTCTTTTAAAGAAATTATTCCTAATTAGTAAATTCTCTAAGCTCTAAGAATCAAGTTTTTCGTATCTAGAGCACAGTAGTGAACAGCAATGAATAATAATTTTTATGACATATATATATATATATATATATACACACAAAGAGACACACTCACTGGCCACTTTGTTAGGTACACCATGCTAGTACTGGGTTGGACCCTCTTTTGCCTTCAGAGCCTTAATTCTTTGTGACATAGATTCAACGAGGATGGATCCATGCTTTTCATGTTATGCCAAATTCTGATCTTACCATCTGAATGTCGCCGCAGAAATAAAAACATTTATCCAGTCATCTATTGCTCCATTTTGGTGCGCCGTGGCCACTGTAGCCTTAGCTAACTGGAGTGGCTGATATGGTCCTCTGCTGCTGTAGCCCATCTGCTTCAGGGTTTGATCTGTTGCGCATTCTGAGATGCTCTTCTGCATACCTTGGTTGTAATGAGTGGTTATTTGATTTACTGTTGCCTATCAGCTTGAACCAATCTGCCCGTTATTCTCTGATCTCTGCCACTGACAAGCCTTTTGCACTCAGTGAACCGCTGTTCACTGGATATATCAGTGAACCACTGTTCACTGGATGTATTTTTTTTCTTTTTCTGCTCATTCTCTGTAGACTCTCAACATAGTTGTGCGTGAAAATCCCAGTGGAGCAGCAGTTTCTGAAATATTCCTTCCAGTCCATCTGGCACCATCAACCACAGCACGTTCGAAGTAACTTAAATCACCTTTCACCCTCTGGTATTTGATGTCAACATTATCTGAAGCTCCTGACCTATATCTGCATGATTTGATCACATTGTGCTGCTGGCATGTGATTCCCTGGTTAGATATTTGCTTAAAAGGGCAGTTGAACAGATGTACCTAATAAAGTGGCCAGTGTATGTATGCATATACATCGATCTACATACATATATCATACATACTGTTGTCCATGATGTACATTTTAATCTCTTTATTTGTATGAAATGGTTTCAGTTTTGCAGGTTACAGTTGTGTGCAATTTCATCAGAGCACACAGGAAGTGTGAAAACTCGAGAAATTAGTGCTGCTGTCACCACCGGAATGCGGAATGCCATCTTTACTCGCACCAGAGGAGTGAAGCAGAGGTGGGGGGGGGATGAAATTCTATTCCTTTTCTGACCCTTTTCTTTTGGTCATGATGCGCGACACAGTGAGAAGTGACTCAGATTAAGGATTCTGGATCGTTTGAGCAGAAAAGTAACATATTTGAATTATGTATAAATTTGGTTCTTTAACATATTTTTCATTAATGCACATAACATGTATGCAGAATACCATAGGCTGGATGCCACTAACTAAGAAACAGTGGTGGATCCTGGCAAGGGCATGATGGGCAAGGAGCCAGGCTGGCATCTTCTGAATTTAGCAAGCAGCAAGCGGGCCCCCCTCCCCGGGACAGGTTGAAACTGGGTGGTGAGGCTTGTGGGGGGTGCGAGGGGGTGCAGGTGGTGAAGCTTGCCTAGGGCTTCGACTGGCGCTGGTTACGAACTGAGCATGACTGCCAGTGCCTAACAGGATTAATGTACATTGCATGGCGAATCCTGAAACGTCAACGCGTCCATATTGTCAGCAGTGAAACAGCCATGCTCTTGCCACTAAGTTTTCCCTTTATCTCAGGTTTAATCTGATCTAAAGCAATAATGCTGAAAACCTTCTGTTTCAGTTTTAAAGTTCTTAAATTTTGACATCATCCTTTTTTATGAGAAAATTCCCTCTTGTGGAATCATCCATCCATCCATCCATCCATCCATCCATCCATCCATTTTCCAAACCGCTTATCCTTACTGGGTCGCGGGGGGTCCGGA
>JAODJX010000109.1:10324178-10345085 GCA_026776945.1 Isichthys henryi
CCCCACCCCCCTGGAGAGTGCACACCGCCCTCAGGACTCTGAACTGACTGCACCACGCTGCTACAGAGAAAGTCTCTGTTCTGTGAGGGCTGGAAATGCTGGCAGAGACGGAACATGGCTGCACAGCTTTGAGAAATTAGAGAGAATGAATAAAAGTTCCCCAGACCGTTGTTCTGGCTGGAAATACTGAAAGTGTCACATGATCACGTCTGATCTTCCATGTCACGCTTATTCCTGGGAACTCTGGCCCACGCCACTAACCTTCTTAGATGGAATTTCTTAGCAGATATATTCCTTTTCTTACCCAAGGTCTGAGAGAATGTCTAATATGTCATTACTGCAAGGATTCATCTATCTGCAGATGTATATGTGCTGAAACACAAACAGCAGGAACGTGCTGATGGTACAGAGTTTGCAGTGATAAAATAACTTCCTCATCCGGTCATTTTCTCCCTCACTGCTGCATTGGAAGCGCGTGTCGTTTCCGCTATCAGAGACTGATTTGGCGGGCAGCCGTCATGGAATGAGTACAGACATCCAGTGTGTTCCTCAAGGGTGTGTGTGTGGGGGGGGGGGGGTGCAGGGGCTGCAAGGGTTGCAGGTTCATGGTGACGCTCTGCCATTTGCCCACGTTCTGATGATTGGCTCCATTTTTCGCCCTCTTCCTCATGCTCCCGCCCACTCCCCTCATCCCTGGCATAACACACACGCTCTGTCGTACGCTGCTGAGGTGGGCAGACTGAACACTTGCCCAGAATGACCCCCCCTAAAAGGCTGTTTTTACATACTATAAATCTACAGTGTTTCCATAAAATATACATAAATATGGCCACATGACTGTAATAACGCCGGAGCAGCGGAAGGCAGGTTACGAGTGGCCCTCTTTCCCAGTGGCCATGTGCTGTGTACGGGTGCCAGTGTATTTTCGTGATGCGTGTGTATATTTAGGTTCCTGTCTGTGTGGTGGCGCTTGGCACTGCAGGGCTTGGCTGCCAGCCAAAATCCCACTGTTACCTTGGAAACCATTTACTACAGCTTGATATCTCAGGGAAAAAAAGAGAGAGAAAATCCACGTCCGGCCTTCCAAACGCAGCAGTGGCTCGCTGGGCCGACGTCACACCGAACGAACCCCCGAAAGCCGTGCGTCCGTGCTTGCGTCCGTGCTGTGAATCACGACGACGATGACACCTGTGGAAAGTTACCCTTTGCCTCGCAGGAAATGCGGCTGCAAATGCGATCGGCCTCGTTATGAGTCGAGACAAATGAACAAGGTTTTCGGATTCACATTCTGGAGGAGTGAGGCTTCAACGCAAGGAGCTTAAACTGGCCAGTGGGCTTGATTAGCTCCAGATTACTGCCATATCATGGGGTTAAACCGGATGAGTTCAACTACTCAACTCGGATTTTAAGCTCACTTCAAACATATGTACATACCCCTGCCACAGGGGGCGCTGTGACGGGGATGGTGTTTGGGGAAAGGTAGCATTGCGTGCAGTTGGGTTTCCTCATACTGCAAGCACCACACAATGATCGGTGGCATGATTAACGTCCCAGTGGACCTGAGCAGGCCCCAGCATGAGGGCACGAGGCGAGCTCCAATCAGCAGGTCCCTGGCGAGCCGCTCGGCAGCCTGGGGCCGTCCTCAGCCACACCGCAGTGAAGAACACGCCGTACCATGTTGCGGCCACAGGGGCCTCGGCCCAATGGATGGAAACGTAAACAATAACACTCCTGCACGTGTGTCCCTGGCTGGGAGGCGGCGCATGGCCGTGGCGTGGGGCGGGATGTCACGGGGGGATCACGCCAGCGGAGTGTGCTCACTCCAGGGACAACTCAGCCAGGGTGCTGCTAATTAGGGGACACAGTACACAGGAAGGAGCTGCTGTGGGAGGCACAGTTGACCGTTAACTAGAGCACTTCTGCTGGGATCACGGAAACAGCGGGATCGTCAGCGACAGAGTAATAGCCCAGCACCGAGCATATAATACATCTCATTTTACACAAAAAGCCACGCAAGTGAGCAGAAATGAGAGAGCAGGACCTGGGTTCGTCATTCCTCATTAAATATAACTTAAGCTATCTTAATGCTTAATAAATACCCAAGGCCTAACTCCTGAAATATTATTAATATCACCTAGTTAGACCACAGGAAACAGCATGGCAGAGGAAAACATTATGACCATCCTTATGGTCATAATGAGCTTATCGTATTCAGGGTCGCGGGGGGGGGCGGGGGTCCAGAGCTTATTCTGGAGGCTGCGGGTGCAAGGCAGGACATTATGACCATCATTAATAAAAATCAATTAACGTAAAGCAGAGTGTGTTATTTGTGTTGAACGCAGTATAATAAAAATTAAGAATGACCTGTTACGAGAAGCGAGTAAACAACATCCAACAAGTGAACAAAAGGTCAGAGGGCTGAGTCATTATGGGTACCGTGTGAGAGGTTCAGCCCAGACTGCATTTGCTTAACGTGTTGCATTATCTCTTGTCGCCCCCTGTAGGCCTCTGATGGGAAAATCCTGAATGAGCGTTAGGCTTTGGTGTCTGGTGTGTTTTCAGCGTGCATTTGGAAGCCATTGGGCAGACTGCAGATTTTCACAAAATTCCAGTTTTGCACTGGAATTCCAACTGCACTTTTCTCAGTGGCCATGCCAGCCTACCTCTGCAGAGGCTCACAGTCCAGACAGAGGGACGGTCCACCACTGAGACTCCTGCTGGCTGCCCTCTGTAACTTCAATGTCAATGGGGAACTTTACTCTTTTTGTACCATTTTAAGTATCAGTCTAGATTTCAACTTCTGGGCTCGGCACTAAAAATGATGCCGGCATTTCATTGTGTCATAAGTGGAACTGCCACTAACTGGAAGTGACTGGGGCTTTTTCAGTAACAGAACGGGTCACTTCTCCTTTCTTGTGAAGAGGAACCACTTTATCTCACTTTCCGAATTTGTAAATCCTTCTGCTTCTCATACAGTTGCTTATCGCTGCTCACTGAACTCCTCCACAACAATGCAGCACTGACTTTGGGAAAAACACTCATGTAGAAAAATAGGGCCAATTTGTTTTCTCATAATGGCTGTTTCCGCAGGTTCTTGCAAGACCAGAAATGAGCTCTTCGATTGTGAGTCATAATCACACACATGAACACCTCAGCCCTGACGTCAGATGCAGGGTCTTGCATACTTTGTGTGATTTATTACAGCCTGCTTTAGTCACTCGCAGAGTCATGAGATGCAGATTACAGTAAAGTTGGAGGTCCGGTTTTGAGGGAGCGGGGGAAGGGGGGTCTGCTAAGGCTTCTCACACTCCAGCCTCCTTTCTGTCTGCTAGAGAATGAGAGTGGGGGCAGCACTAATGACGAGCTTTGAGGGGTACCACACACCCAACGATGCCTGCACCACCCCAGGGTGACCCCCGGCAGAAAGGGAGCGCCTGTATGAGCTTGTGTCAAAATCACAGCAGCATCCATAACCCTATGACCTCGTCGCTCGCGATGATGGTCCTCAAGGACGAGGCCACCCCACGCACCTCCGTGATGGAAACACTGACACATTCATTGTGACATGCCATTTGCGGGCACGACTCAAGCATTAGTAACGATCCCCACGTAACACAAACCCAGACACCGAGAGAGATCCTTTGTCCTTCAATAAATAAATATTACTGGGTAAAAGCCTCACCTTACACTGGCATCACAAATCGTTAATAGCAGCTAAAATATATATGATGACCTTAATGGTCTGATAGCCTATTGCCAAATTAAACATTATTCATGTTGTTATGCTGACTTATGCGTATTTGTGGTCCGTACTCACGGGCCGCTTATTCACGCTAATGCATGGCATATGCAGCTGGACTAAAAAATAAGTGATAACGCAACTCTTCCTTTCGTTTTTCATGAAACAAGAAAGTGAAACTGTAACATAGAACCACTGCCCTCAGCTGGAGTGGTGACTCTTCCATGTGGACTTGAGTAACCTTTTGAGAGGGCAGGGTTAGCTGTATTCGTTTTGAACTGAAGTCGTTCTAAAGTGCAGTGAAAGGATTGGTGAGTAAATTAAATATTCCTCAAAACAGCTAAAATGTGCATGTTTGCATTCCTCTGCAAATTAAGCACGGCTGCATATTCACTACGCCAGTGGCAAAAGTTTAATCCATAGTCTATATTAAACTAAAACCAGATTTCATTCAGAATTTACCGGAGAAAGTTTAAGTTTCAGACCTGAGGGATGACTGCCGGATGCTGAAGTACAGGCGTGTCTGACATCAGTGAAGCACAGGGCCTGCGGGAAAAGCGGAAACAGAAGGAGGGCATGTGATGCCGCGTCTGTCGGGATGTGGCTGTTTCATTCAGTCTTTTTCAGACATGCAGCTCCACCATCCATCCATCCATCCCCAGCAGAATGTACATGTGCGCGCGCACACACACACACACATACACACACACACACACATACACAGACACACACACACACACAGGTTAGAAATTTTATTCTTGTGGGGACTCTCCATTCATTTCTATGGGGGAAACTCTAATCACAGCATTACAACCTTAACCCCTACCATGGCATAACCTTGCCCTACAGTAAGTAACCAAACAAAATACAAGACTTTTGGCATTTTCAGTTTTTTGATTGGATTCACAGATTTTTTTTTTATAAAATAGAGTTTCAAAACCTTGCCTAAGGATTACAAGAGGAAATGAAGGGCCTTGAAATTTTGGTTTAAATGCATAAATCATGCTTTTTCTCAACAAAGAGCAGGTGGATGTACATGTACTGTATGGCAGCTACGATTACATCAGAGGGTGAGCATCACAGGCAACTGGTACAGTACATAGAAATACTATTACAGTGCTACCTCAGTTCTCGAACTCATTAGAACTCGAATTTCTTACAAGTCGAACCAAACAGTTGGAAAAAAAAATTTCGAACCAATTAATTGGTTTTCCATTATTTCTTATTGGGAAAGTTCTATTAGAACACGAACTTTTTAGGATTCGAACCCAAGTTCTGAACGGAAGTTCGAGTTTGAGGTACGACTGTATTGTGGAAAATATTTTTGTTGTTTTGTTTCCCCCTTGTGGCAGACTTCAGTACTTCACGTATCTAGGCCAACGATGGTTAGTGTTGATGGTTAGTCTATTTTTCATTATAATGCTTTAATTAAAAGACATTAATGTGTGTTTAAAGGAACAGCAAAATAAACTTTTTAAAATGTCAATGTTACAGAGCTAACCAAAAGAAAAACATTTCTAAAAATGCCTGTACCTACTTTTAACCTTTGTCCTATGTTAGCTTTCTGTTCCTATCTCTTAACATGTTAAATGGGCTGGTGCCGACCCGTGTCTTAAATCAACCATAAATCACCCTCAAAACAATACTTTATCACCCAGTTCTTTCTTACCTTTTAGTTACCTTGTTAGGCTTCCTTATCCTTGAAAAGATTGTTTTTAATATTTTTGGCGTGACCTTTATTTCTGGACCTTTCCTTTGACAGCATACCTCTCATTTTCAATTAAAAATAATGGTAAAATAAACCTCAAGAGAATTATATAAATAAACTGAATTGGTCTCATCTTGCCTTACATGTATGGACATGCCTTGCCTTGATTTTGTTTTAATTTGATTTGTTTAAATAGAGATTCCTGACAAAGTCAAAAAGCCTTGATGCTGTACACAAATCTATGTGGTGCTTTAATGCAAACTTAAAAACGGGTCGGTGTCGACCCAAACACGATGGCAAGGTTAAGTTACGCATGCATTAAAAGGCTTGTAAAAATTCTTTTACTACCAAAGCAAGCTAGGAATCAGCGCTAAATGAGAGAAAAATGTACTGCTTGTATTGTAGGTGTGAGCAGAGTTAATATTAAAAATAATTCTTCATACTATTACAGAATACGCGGATTTTAAAAGGAGTGTATTTTTTATTCTCCATTCCAGCTGGGAATGCGCATGCATCAAGAAAATTATTAAACACAGATGTAGCACCTTAGCGTTTGCAGGATTTTGCATTCATGGAACCGCAGGTCATATTGAACACCCCAAGAGAACGGTGACACACAGCTGCCTTGTTACTTAGGACTGGTTCACAGTAAAGGTTTTTTCACTTTTATTAGTATAAGGATAAGGAGGCTTATACATACAGCATTTTACGTCATCTTTTTTAAGATTACAATAATAACATTTTATCTTATATCACAAGAGGGCAGCAAAAGCTTGCCGGTGTCTTTTTTACGTTTATCAATCATTGCCGGTAGGCTGCTTACTATAAGCGACTTTGGGATTCTTTCTAAAATTGCTTATAATTTCATTCAGGTGCTGCCGGCAGTTTCCAGGCTGTGATTTTTTTATATTTAGGTTTTCAGAGTTGCTGTTCTGCCCCATTCTTCTTTTGATTCACACGTTATGCGACTAGTTTCCTTGCTGGCTAGTTTCTGCAGTTCTTACTAGCTGAGGTGATGAAAGCATTTGCATAATTTTACATCAATTAATTAAAATTTCATTTTTGACCAGAATTTTATATTGAGCTTACGTGACAATTCTCATAATTGGGGCTGAAGGGGGGTCCAACTCACTGCTCACAAAGTGTCGAACGTGATTGAGTATGATCCTCTCCAAGCACTTCGTCAGATGGGACATCAAGGCTACCGGCCTGAAGTGACTGGGCTCCCTGAGGTACGCAGTCTTGGGGACAGGAACCACACCACATGGTAGGGACTTTCTCCAGACTGAGACTGAGGTTGAAAGTGTGCAAAATGACCCCGCAGAGTTGATCAGCACAGTCTGCAACTGATACCATCCGGGCCCTTTGCCTTCATCTTCCTCAGCTCATTCCTCACCTGATCTGCCATTATGGAGAGGCTGAAGGGGGAGGGGCTGAGCGGTGACTTCTGAAGATTTAGGTGGGGGGATGGTTGTGTTGATTCCCCTGATGCTGGGTGGAGGGGGGTGAGGTAGCCTGACGAGGGTTTTTCTGGTGAAAGTGGGGGGGCTGCGGGGGTAGGGAAGGTGTTGGACAACTGGGCTCTGGTTGGTGAATCCTGATGACTTAGTGGGGGCAGCATCAAGTCTGTTAAAAAACAGATTCAGTTTGTTCGCTCCCTCCATGTCACAAGATTCTGGACCCCGTCCACTGACATTACCATTGTCTGAAATTTTCTTCAGACCCCTCCAGACCTCTCTTGCGTTGTTCCCCTGAAGATGCCCCTCCAGGTTCCTCCTGTAGGTGTCCTTTCCCTTCCTGATTTCCCTCTTCTGCTCCCTCTGCACTCTCCTCCGCTCCTCGATGTCTCCCGATCTAAAAACCCTCTTCTAAAAGCGATGCAGCTTATTTGAAATGACCAACCTATTAATGCAGCATGACGAGTCTTAAGAGATCCAATATACAACATTTGCTCTTTGGTCTCATGTTATAATTTCTTACCGTATTACCTCACAACACTATCATAGCCAGCAAAAATTGCAGTTTTTATATAAAGCCTGTATTCTGGCAGAAACTAGCGCAGCTCCACCTTGGGGAACAAAATTAGCTACTAGGAGAGATGGAACTATTCTTTTATTCCAAATACTGTACAATAATTTGATCCGGACTGCAGTTGGTCGCCCTCAGATGTTTCCCTCCAAGCAAAATACTCCAGCTGGTCAAAGTCCAGCACTGGTGATTCATCGCATTGTCCCGAAGGTGCCAGCTGAAACAAGGAAATCCAGGCCGTAGTCAGAATGGCGCTCGTTTAATCCCTAGCACTGAAAAATGTCTTTCCACAGGAAGCAATCTATAAATGGCAAATGATTTTGGAAATTCACTTCACAATAGTGTCATAATTCTGTTTGGGGAAATAAAAAATAGCTAGATGTTTTTGATTTACATTACATGAATGGCTGAAAATTAAAAACCAATAAAGTTGTGGCAAAATTCATCTATCCTGGTCATTTATTAAGATGTGGACACACAAGCATTAGGCAGCAGATACAGGCCCCCACTCATATACCACAGGCCCCCACTCATATACCACAGGCCCCCACTCATATACCACAGGCCCCCACTCATATACCACTAACCCCAATCCTCGTGAATTGCGGAAAATGCATAATCATCATCTACTATCCCTTACAAAAATCTCCTTAAAGCAAGTTCTGTCTGGAAGGAACGTTGTAGGATCAGCTTGTGAATCACACACACAAAAATGAAAGACCTTGGGTGCGAATCTGGGAGTTCATCCTATGAACATATTGCAGTCTTCCAAATTTTTATAAATTGGATCCTTTATTTACCATTTGCATAAGTACATTAGAAGGCTTTTGCTCTCCATAAGACACACAAACAGGGGAGAGCAAGCTTGGAGGGGAAGACATAGCACAGGGCCTTGCTCAAGGCCCCACAGACATCTGACTGTTCTGGTAAAACCAGCAACCTTCCAGTCACAGCCCTTCCATTCTTAGCCCATTCAGCCACTCACTGCCCTCACAGTTACATAACTTGGGGTCTGCCCTGTTTTTTTTTCCTGATTGCATTGAAATACACATATTTCCATTATAGGATAAGATTTTGGGAGCGTCGATGGATAGGGCGGGCAGGGGTATTCCTCTCAGAACTCCAGGAACCAAATGACACGCCCATCGCTCAAGATTTCCATAACACTCACGGGCACCTGTTCAGAAGCAGTTAGATCACAGACAAAATCTGTTCAGCAACAGTTACATCACAGAAATCTTCAAAGATGTTGCATAGATGAGCTTTTTGCCACACTGTGTCTCACATTTACAGGTGGTGATGTGTGAATCAAACTGATTATACTAAACAATGGTGCATGTTAATGATGTCCAAATCATTAACATGCATCATTCCGAGTTTAGATGTTGTGAGTAAGTATGTTCATTGAAAATGCTATTAAAATATGAAATATTGACATTGGACATTGTATGTAATAGAGTCACATGCTAGTGAGGCTGGCATGGTGTATCAGCGGGTTACAGTGTTACCTTTCACCATCCGGGCTGGTGGTTGGAATCCTGCTAACGATGTGCATGTGGAGTTTGCATGTTCTCCCTGTGTCACACGAGGTTCCAGCCAGTAGTCAAATTTCCTGCTCATTAAATTGTGTATGTGTGTGTGTCTGTGTGTGTGCGCGCGTGTGTGTGTGTGTGTGTGTGTGGAGAGTGATGGCCTGCCATTCCAGTAGGGAGTATCCCTGATCTGTGGCCTGCATGTCTTGGAATAGTCTCCAGGCCACTGCCCCCCAGCCCCTGTGATCCTGGCCAGGATAAGCAGCTGGAAGATAGATGTTTTTTGTAATAATTACTAAATCAATTTGTGCAGCCATTAATTACAAACAGAATAACTGCGCCAGAGTTTAACGCCAAATCAGCTTATCATACTTTTCCCGGCCTATCAAGTGAATAGACTTCTAATTGTTAATCTTATATAAAATGTGTCTTTGGGCTTCTTAAAACTTGTGGTCACCGTTTCAGCCGCGCAGCGTGCTGAGAAACTGAAATGCGTCATTTCTTCCCAAGGTTGTTAAATGCATACTTTCGCTGCAGTGTTTTGCTGTCGTTGCCTTACTTCTCTGCCTTCAGCACCATTCGCAGGCTTCTCTTCTGTGACTCAGTCTGACACGCAGACCCCTATCGGGGAGTGATGCAGATACTGGCAGCGTCTGGGTGCCTCGTCGTGTTCATCGTTGTCACTGGGATGATCAGTGTCAGATACTCAGTGATTTAAAGTCTTACCCCAGTCTGTGCTGTTATAAAGGTTCATTCCTTTGAGGATTTGGATGCCCCCTGACTTTCATGGAGTAATTGAAATCACTAACTGAGGGACTGAATGACCTGAAATCAACAACTAGGAAACTGTTCGTTTTCTGACTGACAGCCAATTTGTGCAGATGGCCGCTTTCCTATAACAAAAGGCACTGAAGGCCTGGATGAAGGCAGCCGAAAGTTTTACATCTGTATGTCCATCGTTTGCAAAATTACATTGTATTATAATATCTTTTTTCGATAATATGTGCAGGGTAGGATACGAAGGCCAAAAATATGAATTCAGTAAAAATAATGTTATAATTGACCACTACAGGAAGTGACATCTTGCCTGGGTCACCCGGCAAATGTTCACCGGCTGTTAGCTTTGCTGTCTTGGCTTGTGAACAGGAGGTGAGGTGCCACGTTAGCGAGTAGGCTGACTACTGGGCACCCGTGAGGCGGAGAAAGTGGAGGACCGAGGCCCAGACACTGGTCGGGGCGGGGGGTTCAAGGGCCTGATTATGTCTTTGTGCAGCCTGAAAGAACAAGGAGCTGAACTCCATAAAACTCCAGAAAAGAAATGTTCCGGTGATGAAGGTTGGATGTCAGATGATGTCAGAAGGTTGGATGTCAGATGATGCGTTGCCTGTGGCTTTGGCAGACTTGGCAGACCTGCACTTGATTTAGACATGTATACAATTTCAGTTGCACGGCTAGCTGTATTTTCTTAACTGACAAAACATTCAGTACTTTTAAACAATGAATTCGACAGCTCAAAATGAAGCCTGTAGTCAGTAGCAAAGATGCTAATAAGAAATTAGCTAAACTAAAAGAAATATACAGAGAATCAAAATATACGAAATTCCTTATTATTGGCCATAGTACGGTGTGGTTTGTGGCTCAGAATGTCTGACGCAACAAGCAAAAGTACAGGCTGTAAATCCCTCAGCCTTGTTTACAGAAAGCAGCCCAGGCAAAAACAGCTTTTGTGGTAGGAAACAATGAACGGTATGGGTGAGTTCTCTCACCTTGTAGCCAGCATGTAATCGTCTAACATGTTACAGCATTTCACTTGTAACTGCTGACCTTTTAAATGACAGGCTCTCACTCTAACATATTTAGAGGATCTGATGTGATTTTGTCCATGGAGAAGCAATTATCCAAAGTCGTTTTTTTAACGATAGCTAACCACTGTCAAATATAGCCCGATTGAGAGCACGTATCTCTCTCTCTCGCTCTCTCTCTCTGATTCTGTCTTTCTGTATGCACACAGGCATGCACAACATATGTGGAAAATGTTGCCTAACCAGCGCCATCCATTAATAATCATCAAAGTCATTTGTCTAGCAGTAAGACCAAAAAAAAAATGTTCCTTGACATGGGTGTATTAATAGAATCGAGGCGTGCACCCCTTAATGACCAGTCAGCATTCATGCCAGGCAAATGCTTAATAGTTAAACACTTAATGTCACCTTTTTTGTGTCAAACCAAGGTAATCCTGCTGTGGAATTAATTACGCTTGTTTCACCACAGATGTCATCATGTAACACTCTCTTAAAGAGCTTAGGCCTTTGACTAGCTAAAAGATAAAGCATCAGTATTTTCGAATACCTTTAATCTATTAAGAGTGTGGTTGGACCAAAAGCTGGCGTACATGAGTCCTCAAGAACAGGATTAAGATGTGTATTTTTAAAAAGTTACACCATATCCCAAGGGGACAGTCATTTTACATACAAACACTCAGGGGCCTTAGGACATCAATTCATCACTGAGGACAGGTTCCACTAGTGCCAGGAACACTGGCAGGCATGCTGAGCTGAAACTGTATCCCACTGGTCTGTGCTCACACACGCTGTCTACACTCTGTAACCCATCTCCCCCACCAGAACTGTTTATTAACCTTTCTATATTAAGCAAGCGGCTTCCTCTCTTTAAACCCTTTCTACTCTCCATACAACAGCTCTAGCTGGCAAACATTAAGCTCCCTGCTATTCCTAACCGACTTGAATCTATTTTTATGCTATTGTTTCGAAAAGAAATTGTCTGTATCTTCAGTTCATTAGTGATTAGGTTGAGGAAAAAGAAGCAGGATGCAGTTAAAGGGAACAAGCATAAAAATGATAGAAGTCAATATGATAAGTAGCCCTCGGAAATTCCAAAGCACCAACAAACAAATCAAAATCCCAAACCTAATAAAGTTTACTCTTTAGCTAATGACCTGGAATGCCATTAAACTTACAGTTTTAATTAGTTTATTAGCATTTCCACCTGTCTGTGACATTTCTAACAGACCTGCCTACTGGGGAGAGGGAATTGAGGCCCTATTTTACTCTGCCGCAAAGCGCAAGGCAAAGTGGTTTTGCCAATCTCGTAGCAGCACATTGCTCATTTTCACGTCATGTGCACCTGCTTTCCATGTCTCCCCAGGGCTCCTCCAGTGGTCGAGCTGCCTGACCATGGCTCCATCCTGATGTTGCCTGGCCAGCTTGTGCACAGTCTGTACATGCTCTTGTAGTCACCAGCGAGCCGAACACCAGCTCCAGCGGGGTCCACAGCTCACAGCTGAGGGTGGAGCGGGGTGCAGCCAGTGCTCTCCTGCACCACTGCACGATATGCCAACAGGACCAGGGGAAGGTAGGTGTCCCAATCATACTGGAGTTCACCTACGAGGATCACCAGTCGTGCAACTAAGGTAGGGTGGAACCAATGGACCAGCCTGTGGTCTTCGCAACACCCAGCCTCCAGCAGACCTCGCCAAACACCTGTGCCTCAAAGTTCCACCCCTGGCCTCTGTTTCAGCTCCTTAGGGGTCCCGAACCTGCAAAAGTACTCCTTGACCAGTTTAGTTGCTGTGGTGGTGGCATTCTGATATGCCTTGGGCCACTTCGTAAAATAATCCATGGCCACGAGTATGTAGCTGTTCCTGACCTTGGTGTGGGGGATGGGGCCCAGGATGTCCATCCCCCACATGCCAGGTATGGCTGCAGGGGACCCTTTCCGAGCTGTGCATGTAGTGCATGAAGTGCTTGGTGTCCTGCAGCTTCCTGGGGCGATGCTGGACCTTGAAATCAAACTCCGACAGCACACCCAACTACCAGGGGACGAGGGGTCCGTACTCACCCAGAACTGCTGGCCACTGGGATAGGGACGGAACTGCTTACATGCCTACACCATGGCTAGCAGTTCCCGTCGGGTCACACAATAGCAGTGCTCATGCCTACTTAGCGTTTGGCTGAAATACGGAACCACTCTCTCCCCTCCGGCTGCAGCCCGCTAAAGCACAGCGCCGAGCCCCTCGCTGCTAGCAAGGATGACATAGCTCTGGGTACACTAGCATGGGAGCATCAGGAAGCGCAACGCGGACACGGCACAGACATCCATCCACACTAAACCACCTCTGTCTTCTCCAGGTCAATGACCACACCTTCCTCACTGACGACGTGATCCAGGAAGCACATTTGAATGTGGAGGATGGAGCACTTCCAGAGGCTCAGCCGCAGTCCTTCCTATCAGATCATGGAGAGCATAGTTTTGAAGTTCCAGGGTGCCCCGGTAAAGTCAATGACATGCATGAGCAGACTGAGAAAGACAGTGCACATGGTCCGGGGAATGTTAGCCAGGATGCACTCCGTAAGCATCTTGAAAATGGCTGGAGCATTGCACAGGCCGAACAGCATCGACTGAAGTGTCATAGTCCGAGGTCCGAGAAGCTGAATCACGTCGAACCGGCACGTCGTGAATGCACAGCAGCGAATAGGAGTCCTTCCTCATCACCACGTTGAGCTCTTGGTAATCAACACAGAATCGTCATGACCCATCCTTTTTGGCACCATGGACTACTAAAGCCACCCAAAGGCTGTCGAATGTCATATCTTGGATTGTCTGCTCTGCCTCTTGTCGCTTTGCCAGGGATAGTCTGCGCGGATGTAGCTGGATGGGCGGGGTGTCTCCTGTATTGATGTGGTGCTGCACCTGGGATGTGGTGATGGCACTCTTTCTCCCTGGCAGCGACGATGTCCCGGAATGACTCCAACAGAGCTTTCATCTCATCTCACTGCTCCAGTGTCAGGTCCAGGCTGCTACGCTGCCATAACTCCTGGACAGCTTGCACCATCTTGGGAGACAGCCCCGCTGCGATGTTACTGTGCTCCCCAATCCGGGCAGGACACGGAGTTGTGTCACCAGTGATCTTCCTTCAGAAGCTTCCTCTTGCCCCTCAGCGCTGTCCATGGCCGTCACTATCACACTGGAGGGCCACCACGTTCATACTATGGTGGAGAGCTGCCCCCGGAACATCGATGGCAACCCCGAGACGAACTAACAAGTTCAGCCCAATGATGCAGGGGTCAAAGATGTCGGCCAGCCAGACCTTCTCGGACAGCATGCAGCCTACTATTGGGGGCCCGCAGCTGTCTCTTCCCCATCATGGCTGTGTGGACACCGGTCACTAATGACAGCTGGTGCCCGGCCACATGCCCAGGTGGATGACGGTGGACCCTGTGTCCACCAGGTCTTGGCAGGGAGTTCCATCCACCAGCAGTCGATGTTGTGGCTACTAGCCTCACCAAGGCAGCCCATTCTTGGAGTAGCTGTAGGGGTTGGACTGGCGTGCGTTGCGGGTGGCGTCCCCCTCTGAGCCATGCCGCCAGCCGGACCTGAGTCAGGTAGGGTTCCAAGTGCGCCTTTCTGTGGGACAACTTCAAGGGGGTCTTGATCTCGACCTGGTGCATCCCCGTTCCGCCCTGCTGCCGCTTGGGTAGGTGTGGGGTGCTAGTGCCTTTGGATTGCTTTGGGAAGGCAAAGCTCTCAGTTCCTGGAGCTTCCCTCTGGTTGACTTTGCCCCTTATGTGTTATGTTCTTCAGAGTTCTTCTTGTTCCATGTTGAGCTCCTCGATGATTGCCCCCTGTTCTGACACCCCTGTAGTGAACTGACCGACCATGGTATCAGAGGGCATAGTAGAGGGAAGAGGCAATAGGACTCAACCACAAGGGGGTCCAGCGCTATGTTTAGAAATACACTTTTTTGCAGTTCATTCAATGCATGACATTTCCAAAGTAATCGTGTTAAATTATAGTGACCTCGATATCGACTAAAACAATCATGATTATGATTTGTGCCATAATCAAGCAGCCCTTATGCCAATCTTCTTGAAAATTTCAGCCTATTCTGGATACAGTGACTGCTTTCTCTCATAATGCGTAGCTATCATGTGCATCTTTTCAGCTCTACAGAGATTCTAATTAACATTTGATAATAATTCAGTGTCCCGATAACAATAAGATTTTGGGTTTAAAATCACATTCTGGGATAGGGTTAGTTTCCCATTTCTGTCGAAGTTAGGAATGAAAAGATAAGTACGGTGACACCTAAAATCAAACTGCTATGTAATGACCCATTACACTAAACGATGTATTTTCAGTAGCAGCACCTTCATTTATTTTAATGACTCTGCTTTTATGTTTCGATTCTGAGATTCAACACCAAAGGTCAGGCCAAGAAAAAAAAAAGTTTTAGCTCAAGGTGTTAATCCAGGCAACAGCTGGGCCTCAACATTCTGTAGTAATGATGTTTTGTAAACTAGATCCGGATTTAGGTGCCATAGTAGTGCTAGTCTAAGGATCACCCCCTGCGGCTCTGTAATTCCATGCTCAGACTAAACTCGTGGCTTGCAAGGCGAGATGAATGCAAAAGGGGTGAAATGTGTCACAAGCCAATGTCAACGATGGAGGCCGGCATGCAGAATGGACACCAAGTCACTCCTGTGTGTAACCATGATACCAATTGCTGGCTGTCAGCTATTTCAGGGTGTACCCCTCAGTGTCTGGAAATTTATTTTGCTTTCGTGTTTCTAATTAGACTTAGTGAGATATAACTTGACGTTCGCACTGCAAAGTTTTGCTGGAGTCCTAAGCGAAAAGACTGGCTTGCAGGATGTGTCCCATGGCGGGAACATTACGAGTTGTGACAGGCTTCTGTTTAATGTTGCAGTGTTATATAAATGCCGCGATAAGGATCCTTAGTGGTGAGTGACAGAAAGAAGCAAGTGTTCGAATATTGTCGTAACGGTAAATACTAACTGAAATTTCATGTCGTTTTGCTGTTTCCATCTTTGTTATTGTGTATTTCAGATTTATAATCATAATTCATATTATAGGAATACAAGATAATAAGTGTTTGTATGTAATCAACGTAACAGTATAACTGAGCTTCTGCTGGGTTTGAGGACATCAGTAAATATTTTAAGGTATATAATGTGAACAACTGTATAGTAAAGACATGTAGAGAGGATTTAATGTCTGTCCTTGAGGTTAGTAGACCTACCTCTTCACAAGAGGCCTGCATGAAGATAGCAGGCCACAAAAAAGCCATCGCTTGTCTACTGTACACCTCCTACAGGAATGCAGTCATAAGCGATGTCGGCAAAGACAGAGGAGCTGCCTGCCGCAGCGATTCATCTCAGACTGGCTCATTCAGAGCCCGAATAGGACAGAACGTCCCCCATCTCTTCCCATAATTTGCAATAAATCCCAGCTGAGATCTCAGAGTCCATTCGCCCCATTTTGTTCCCAGAAAAGGTTTCAGTATGAAAGCCCAGAAGGTGCATCGCTCCCATAGTTACCAAACTGATCTGGTGCTAAAGGACACAACATCTCTCTGCTCATCTACTTTGATATCTGCTGCTTCTCCATGAAGGATAACTACCTGAAATTTTTTAAGATGAACCAGAGCACCATTGCTTACACCTCAACACATTGTCAGATACTAAAAATACCAAGTTTACTCAATCTCTGTGCAAAAGTATTTATAATATATGTAGATATGGGATTAGATATCTCTATAGTGTCCAGGGATCTTGTTTTACCATATTACCAGCCATACTGCTGGACGGCAGCTGTGCACGGGAGTGTTTTAGGATGCAGAGGGATGCTGGGTGCTGTTCCCAGTCAGTGGTGGGGTGGCGCCATGCTGAGGCAAAGATGCCTGGGCCATATAAAGCCAAACCCATGCCCTCGGCTGAAGCCAGACTCCAGTGGTAGTGGTGGCAGAGCAGAGACTCAGGTGACACTCCATGTGTGGGACTGCTGGTCATAGAGGGACAGCGGGACAGCTGCAGCACAACTCGGAGAGAGGCCCGGGGGAGACGCAAGCAGAGGGTACCTGCTCTTAGTTAATACATGCCTGCACGCTTTAGGAAAAAGAGTGTATGTGTGTGTGAGTGTGTGTCTGCATGGATGAGACGGTGAAAGGGACAACAAATATTCATCATGACGTCAAAAATCATTCGACGTACTGACTGTATCAGCAAATACTTTTCCCGGTTATATTCTGTAACCTTTCTTCTTTGTTTCCTTCTTCCTGATAACGTGAATGTATTTTATAAAACATGCACAGATAAATATACACTCATTTTAGTATTTCATTTCGGTATTATGGTTATAAATATGTAAAATGAAGATTTTTGTAAAATCTCTTAGAGTATTGTTACATTTAAAATTGGTGCTTAATTTTTAAATACCCTTAAGATTATTACATTTCTTTCTGTATTTATATTTACTCTTCTATACATTGCTGCATCATGATCAGATTTAAGACAAACAATAGACAATTGTAATCCCAGAAAAGTATCGGGACATTTACTTAAAAGGATACAGATTAAGTGCGTTTGTCGCTGTATAACTGAAGCAGTGTTTATTTAAAATTTATAATTCCCAACATCCCTATACTGAATAAGAGTATTTTGGGACACTATCTTGTAATACTTTGTTTAATGGGTAACCACGTTTGTAGCTATGATATAATATGACTTATGGCTTTTTTAATAATTTTACAAAATTACCATATTCTTCATTTTCCTTAAGCGGATGTAAATGTTCATACTGAATGAATATAGTGAAACTGGTAATAGACAGCTTAACATATATACATAACAGATATGTCTATTTTAATATATCCAAATACTTGCAATGCAAGTGGAAATTCAAATTATCCAAAAAGGACAGATTATTTACATTGTCAAAGTTCTAAACGGGAACATCACTAGCGAATTATGAAATGGGGGGATAAGCCTTCACTATTAAGTTACTAATGAAACTGAATAAGAGCACAATATTTAAACTCAATAACATTACATTTATTGGTGCGGCTAAAGAATATTTTAGGATGGTTAAAGTCGCCCCTAAAGCAGGCCTAGCAATGCCCTTCATTTGACAGGTGAATTATGCATTATTTATTGTGATCAGTCACAAGAATTTAGGCTTTAAATGAAATGTGCAAATGTGCAAACCTTTTAAAATTATGGATGTTCAGAACAAACTTTGTATCGCCAGGCATTCGATATAAATAAGTGTGGTTCAGTGTTGACAAGTAAGATAAAAAGCATCTCTAAGTTCAAAATTAAATACATGCTACAGACCAGGTATTTACCTAGTTTAATAATATGTTTATTTGATGAACTTCATACATTTTATGATATAGTTCATTAAATTTCCAGGTAACACCATGTAGCAACCTGTAGCTACATCTTAGAACTGCTTGTTAAATGTGATGTCAAATTAGTAAACAAACAAGACCAACAGCTTGCTGGTATTTTGCTTACGTTACTGTGTTTATGATTTCCATGGAAAATTCCCCCCAGATCTAACGTCTGACTCTCTCCAGAATCAGCTATGGCAGATGGCAGCCATATTGACGAACTGATGGAGCTGACAGCCCAGAGCTTAAGCTACCTTGAGATCAATGAGCATTTTAACATCATCAAAGAAATTGGCCGTGGAAAATATGGCAAAGTGTTGCTGGTTACTCATCGCTGCAAAGGTATGTCTGTGAAAGATGTCTGTGAAAGATGTCTGTGAAAGATTCGTTCATGTTTCATACTCATAGCATGGATGTATCTAAATATCTTATCAGTGATATGATCTTATCAGTCATATTTAAAAATGTATGTTTATTTGTTTTTAAATAAAAGAAATTGCATCTAGATCTAAAATCTTACCTGATCTTACCTGACCAATACTAGTAATTACGATATTACAGTACTAGTCACAAAATGTTGCTAACTATTAATTGTATAAGGCTTACTCATTACAAAATCTTTCCTTGTGACATGTTGCAGGCCTGCACGTATTTTCTATAATATGTGTGACCGTTTATTTGATCATCTCTTTTTTCCTGTTGCTCTGCAGGTACCCCAATGGCCCTGAAAGTCATGCCGAAGACCTCTACCAAGCTGCAAGGCTTTCTGCGAGAATACTGCATCTCACTGCAGCTGTCCTGCCACCCCTGCATCGTAGGGCTCTTCGGAATCGCCTTCCAGTCTGCGGAGCACTATGGATTTGCGCAAGAGCTGGTGATAGGGAGGGACCTGTTTGCTGTGATTCAACCGCGGGTGAGTGAAGGACTAGTATTGGGACATAGCCTGTATTTTGTGTGTCATGTTCTATTTTTACATCAAACATTTAGGGCCTTAAATTTTGATAGAACTCCACAAAAGCTTCCAATTCTTTGCTATGGCAATTTACACGCCTTCACTATGGTAATTTACACACCACTTTACATATTAGAATTTTTGGGTGGTGTCAGTTTCAGTTCAAGCTGTAATTTCAGAGATAAAATCTTTTGAGATCTGTGACTAAGCAGCCTTGAAATCTAAATAAGTAATTACAGACATGCTCAGATCATTTTACAGGAAAGTACCTTGTTCCACACTCACAATTTGAATATCAAAGCAATAATGCAGTTATTGCAGTTTTGGTGTCTGGTTTACTTTGGGATGAAGCAGAACATATTCCACATCAGCATGTTCTGTTACTTCCTTGGAGAATAAGGTCTGCTATTCCAAGTTGCAAGAACGATAAAGTGATGAATTAAATTCAGATTCTGTCTGAATGGGTCGCATTGCGGAATTCAGAGCAGCATCACTATTTGCTTGTCACATGGTGCACTTTCTTCATGCTGATAGGTGGGCATCCCAGAGGGGGCTGTGAAGCGCTGTGTGCTGCAGGTAGCCAGTGCGCTGGAGTTCATCCATGAGCACGGCCTGGTGCACCGTGACATCAAGCCCGAGAACATCCTGCTGTCGGATCGCCACTGCTGCCGTGTCAAGCTGGCCGACTTCGGTCTATCCCAGAAGAGGGGAACACTGATCCGATTCATCTCAGGCACCTTACCCTATATGGCCCCAGAGCTTTGTGCGATGACCTTGGAAGCTGGGCAGAAGGCTCCCAGAGCTGCCCCGCTGAGTGTAGAGCCAAGCCTCGACACCTGGGCCTTTGGTGTGCTCATCTTCTGTATCCTCACCGGCTTTTTTCCATGGGAGCACTGCACCGCATCTGACAACTTTTACCAGGAGTTTGCCGATTGGTGCCAAGAACCCACTGGGGCTGAATTACCATCTCAGTGGAAAAGATTCACACCAACCTCAATGGAAATGTTCAGCAGGCTGCTGGCGCTAGATGCTAAGACAAGGTGTAAGGTGACTGAGGTGAGAGCCTATTTGAATGAAGACTGGGTGAGGACAGTACCCCCTGATGGACAGACAGTAGATCATACCATGATCAAGGCTAGGTCGACCCTCAAAGTGTCCAGGAGCAGCCCAATAACGGTAGAGGTGGAATAAAGAATCTCAGTCTCGATAACTAATTATTTAGTAATTAAGCTTAATCATTAGTTTTTAGTTTATTAATAAAAGAAGTTCATACATCAAAGTATATTAAAAAAAATCATGTATAGTTCTTAATACCACTAGCTTGCTGTTTAGAGAGTGTACTGCAATTAAGAAATGATATTTTTGTTATCATTAATATACACCGATCAGCCATAACATCAAAACCACAAGCCTCATATTGTGTAGGTCCCCCATCATGCCACCAAAACAGCTCTGACCCATCGAGGCATGGACTCCACAAGACCTCTGATGGTATCTGACACCAAGACATTATCAGCAGATCTGTTAAATCCTGTAAGTTCCTAGGTGAGACCTCCATGGATCGAACTTATTTTTTCAACACATTCCACAGATGCTCGATCAAATTGAGATGTGGGGCACCTGGAGGCTAAGTCAACACCTTGAAGTTTTTTTCCTCAAACCATCCATCCATCCATCCATCCATTTTCCAAACCGCTTATCCTTACTGGGTCACGGGGGGTCCGGAGCCTATCCCGG
>JAODJX010000109.1:10345185-10365715 GCA_026776945.1 Isichthys henryi
ACATGTGACCCAAGTGGAGACTCGAACCCGGGTCCCAGAGGTGTGAGGCAACAGTGCTAACCACTGCACCACCATGCCGCCCCCTTCCTCAAACCATTCATAAAAAATTTTTGCAGTGCGACAGGGCAGATTATCCTACTGAAAGAGGCCAGTCGGGGAATGCAGTTGTCATGTACTTGGACTGCAACAATGATTAAGTAGATGGTATCCAAATGAATGTCAGGACCCAAGGTTTTCCAGCAAAACATGGCCTCTGGCTTGCCTTCTTCCCATAATGCATCCCGGTGCTGTCGCTTCCCCAGGTAAATGATGCACACACACTCAGCTGTCCACATGATGTAACAGAAAATGTGACTCATCAGACCAGGCCACCTTCTTCCATTGCTCCATGGTCCAGCTCTGATGTTCACGTGCCCAGCAAGCAAGCTGCCATGCACTGTGTGATCTGACACCTTTCTATCATAGCCAGCATTAACTTCTCAGCACATTGTGCTATAGCAGTTCTGCTGTGGAATGGAAGCCAACAGACTAGTCTTTGCTCCCTACGCGCATGAAGGAGCCTTGGGTGCCCATGACATTATCACTGGTTCACCAGTTGGCCTCCCTTGGACCATGTTTGGAAGGTACTGACCACTGTATACCAGGAACACCACACAAGACCTGCAGTTTTGGAGATGCTCTGACCCAGTCGTCTAGTCTTCACAATTTGGCTTTTGTCAAAGTCTCACAGATTCTTACACTTGCCCATTTTTCCTGCTTCCAACACATCAGGTTCAAAAACTGACTATTCACTTTCCCAGTATATAATGGCTCCCTTGACAAGTATCATTTTAATCAGATATTCAATGTGATTCACTTCACCTGTCAGTGGTTTTAATGTTATGGCTGATCAGTGCAAAACGTTTTGTTTAATAATAGTCATTGTAACCATCGTAGCATTGTCAATAAAAATGGCTTAAAAAACTTAAACAGAATGTTGTTTTTTTTTACAACGGTAAATGCAGCTGGATAAAATATAAGATGCATGTCAACAACTGAGCATTTTTTTTGCATGATGAGAGCATGTCGGTGGTTTTCCCTACAATTTGGTGTGATTCATTCATCTCATCACCATTTTAAATGGGCGGAGCTGTCACGATTGCGTGGTGTGGGTGGTGCTTTCCTGTTACTGAGGAAAAGCAAAGGTGGCACCACCAATCAATTAAGTAATGATTATCCCCATCCAGGGACGCCAAGTGGCTGCCAAGCTGTTTAGCTCAAGCAGTCCGTGCTGCTGTAGAATTTACCTCTCCTTGTGTTTGAAAGCTCTTAGCTGTAGTTTTGTTGGGTTTCTCCATAATATGGCTTTGGAATAACCCTAACCCCCCCATTCTGACTGATTCTTCCTCCTTGGACGAAAGACCAATGCGACCAAAGGCCCGGAGCAGATTTATAACAATCTGATAAGTGGTCTGGAGGCGGCTGAGTCCAGATGTTGATCTGTGGTGGGTCTCCATGCGACAAGAGCACAAATGACCTCAATGGGTAAATGTGTCAGTTCACAGTTGACCACCAGGGCACAGATCAGATTTCCTTGTTTGCAGCCACCTCCGCAGCGTGTCTGATTGCGGTGGCCTTTCTCCCGCCCAGGGTTCAGCACTCTCTACCAACACCCATTTCAGCCTCAGATAATCTCCTGGCAGCTGGTCCTCTTTGATGGATGCTGGCTTTTGCGTTGGCCATGCCTCAGCAGGGCCGTTTCTGGATCAGTATTGGGTGTGACAGCGGAACAGCGGCAGTTTGGCCAGGGGCCTGGACTGACTCATTCTGCTGCTTTGCATTGTATTAACCAGCTAATCCAGCCAAGGTTTACCCAACACAGTGGCTAAGGAAACCACTGTTGTGATTTTTCTTTACCCCGTTCCATCCTGGTGCTCATTCTGCCCAGGTCTGCACATTTTGTGCTTCACAGCATTCCGCCATTCTCACACATTCCCAGTCTTAAGGCATCATAGCAACATCAGGTTCACTTAACTTCATTTTCATCAGCCAAAAGTAAAAAATAATCTTCAAGTATGTAACGCTGATTGTACCCCCCACCCCCCAATATATTGTGAATACACATATGCGGGCATTTCTTCAGACAGTCAATAATGTAAGATTTCCTGACCATTACTGGAGGTTTTCGTATTTTCTAGTATAAAATTAGATGCCCGCTACATTTGAATCTTTCCCTTTTCGTGTATTACAAATGTTACAATGTTACAGAAAGTTTTGAGATGTAGTAGCACAGTGTCCTTAATATCTTGCATATTAATATATAATATTTGTCATATGTTTTATTACAGTTGTCATAGATGATGTTTTCTTCACTGGAAAAAAGAAAACTTTACACATGACCACTATTTCACAGTAGTACTTCAGCAGATTCTCAAACCATGAGATGATGTGTATCGCCTTACACTTACCACCGAGTAACTGTATCAATGGTTGCATGAATGAAAGTCTATCCTCTATGTCAGTTTTCTACTATGTCTTGCCTCAGTTGAACCCTTTCTAAATGTCACCTGTTCTGTCCTTCTAGGGTTATTTCTGAGCAAAAAGGAAAGTCTTAGTGGAAGTCTTGTTTGTGTCAGTCAGCTGTGGGCATGTTTTAACGTTTGTGAATGCGGGTTTGCACTACGCTTTAAATTTGCGGACTTTAAAGAATTGCTGCCCGCGCTTGTATGGTCACATATTGTCCTCATAAATCATACTGAGGACAGTGCTTGCTTCAGCACGTGGCGAGTGCGAGTCAGGGCTTAGAGCTGCCACCCACCACACACGCAGAACCGTAATCCTCTTAAACCTAGAGCATCCATCGATGGCCGCGTCGCTGCACGGTTTGAGATCAAATGTTAGAAAGGCGGCCAAACAGAGCGGAGTATAGAGAATCTTGGCTTAAATGTTCATTTATCTTTACATCTCGGGAAAGTGCAAGAGCAGGTAAACTCCTAGAACATTTCCGTTTCTTGTAGCGTGATCTTTTTCTTCCGTCTGCCTTTTTAAGAGTCTGGCCGTTGCGTAAGTATGACAGGGTGGTGAAAGGCAGAGGTGCTTGCCTCAGGGCATCTGTGACGGTTCAGACGGCTCTCTGTCCTCGCACCGTATGCCACTTTGGGCAAAAGCATCTGCTAAATGTAAATAAATGAAAATGATGGAGGGGATCCCACAAGCTAACTGAGTTGCCTCTCCTTTTTATAGAGTCATTAATTTGTCAGGGTGTTATGCAAATGAGACATTGTCCCGATCTTTCAAACCCAAACTATGCCAGAGACAATCTTCACAGGGCACAACCTGCAATAAACTCAGCTGATAAACAAGCACCTTGTTTGAATCCCTTCATTTTTTTTTTGAGGCTAACGATGCAGGATGAGAGTGTGTGTCTGATTCCTGAGTGGTTATTTAATCAGTGTTATTTATTTGGCAGATATTCCAGCTCAGTAAATAAACAGGCATTTTCATACATGGTTATGGTAAATATTATGCACATAACATGGGGCCCAGCATTCCAACCAGCCTCTGAACTACTAGGAATAGGGAATTCTTCAGTATTTCTGTAAGATGCTTTTAATGATCTAGGTTTCCTTTATTTAAATTGTTACTAAAATACCTCTTATATCTGTAAATTCATGGTTTGGAATTATGAGGATCCATCTGGTGTTTTCCCTGGCAATTTATAGCCAGTGCAGATGCTTAGGGTTTGAAAGAGCTTTCGAAATGCGAAGCCATCTGTGGTGACAATGTCAGAAGGATTAAGATCAAAGTGACCAGTTTTATAAAAGTGCTACAGAACATGCAATCAAAACTGGTACAACTTGGAAGGAATTCACTGAAGCAACAGTGTCTGCCTTACTGGCAAGATGGAGAACGGTGGAGGTACAAACCAACTATCTACCCAACCATCTTCCAAATGCTTAGTCTGGGAAGGGTCATAGGGGCTCTGGAGTCTCTCCCAAGCAGCATAAGGCAGGTGTAAATCTTCAACTGGATCCCAATTTGTCACGGGGCATGCAGACACTCATTGTGTGCAATTTTTGAGAAGCCCATTAGCATAAATGTAGAAGGAATGACATACGACAGATAGTGAACATGCAAATGGCCTTTAGCTTAAATGCAGAAGGAAGGTCACGTGACACAGAGAGAACATGGAAATCCCCCGACCCCCACACATGCAGCATGGAGACAGCAAATGGACCCCCAACCCTTGAAATGAGGCATTCAGTCACCAGGCTGTCCTTGATCAAACCACCTTTAGACTTAACAAGTAACTGCATCAACACCAGTATCATACTGAGTAAATTATGTAAAACTTTGAAGAGTATGATCCACTGCAAGCCTTCATAGAAAAGATGCTAAACCAAGTCAGGAGGAAATTTCTTTACTCTGAACGATATCTAAGTTTACCTGGATTTTACTCTTTCTCTGATGAAGGAACATGCTGCATGAAATTAAACATCTGCTTATCTTCACCGCGAAATCTCTGTTTTTGGACCGGCCTTCAACAAAACATACCAGTAGGTTAGATATGTTCAGATTGCTTCTATTGTACTTTTTTAGGCTTATTTTAGGGCTCATAATCTGCGCCCTCCTACTCCTGCCCAGCAATTCCCTCAGCGCCCTCCAATCCCATTGGCCCCATAGCGCCATGCTGTTTCTGCTAAGCAGTCTTCTTGGCACTCTCCTGTCCAGCAGTTCCACGGCGCCCTCCTACTCCTGCCCAGCAGTTCCCACGGCGCCCTCCTACTCCTGCCCAGCAGTTCCCTCGCTGCACTGCTGCTCCTGCCCTGCAGTTCCCTCACTGCACTGCTGCTCCTGCCCTACAGTTCCCTTGGCACTTTCCAACCCAGCTGGCCCCTTGGCTCCCTCCTGTCCTGCTGTCCTCTCAGAGCCCTCCTGGCCTGCAGTTCCCTGAGTTTGGTCTCCTTGGTCCCCTGCCCTGTTCACTCCGGCCACACTTATCTGAACATACTTGCACGCCTGATCCTGATGAGCTGCATCTAGTGCTTGTTACCTCTCATTTGTCCTTGATTTAAGTACCTGTTTGTCTTGTAAGCCCCAGTGCGGCTGTTGACGTCAAACCCTTGTGTTGCCTGTGCCCTTCCCAGCTCCACTCCTCCTGTTTTGATCTTGTTTATTTCCCGCTTATGTTCTTTAAATTCAATAAACCCTCTTTCTGTTTCTTCACAACGCCTGACCTCGGGTCATTCGCTCCTCCAGCCCTGACACACCATTTCATTTTGGGGAATTGAGTACCTCCACTATGTACTGGGGGGCATGAGCTTTATTTTATAAAACTGTATATATTTTTTTCATAAACATAGTCTGATACCACCTCATGTCCATTGCTTCTGGGACCCCCTGTGACCCAGTAGGATAAGCGGTTTGGAAAATGGATGAATGGATGGATAGTCTGATACCAGAGGTACCTTATTGAACATGCTTACTCAGGCTGAAGCCGGGGACTCAGCTAAATGGGGGCCTTAACCAGCCCTGCGGTTTAACCCCCCTCAACATCTATACCATCATAGAAAGTAGTAGGGGGCATCTGTTGATTCTTTTGTTGCAAGAATAATCTTTAATCTTTTCTGAGAGAATGAGTTATGTTGCTCCATCTCAACCCTCTTATTCATGTCAGCTATAATATCCACCATCATAGTGCCACATAGGAAAACACCTATTAATGAGATTATAAGATAAGGCTAAGTGCTAAAGTAACACATTATTTAAATGGCTTGTAGCTGCATATATCTAACCCCACACCGACTGTCTATGTGTTAGCGCGTTGTCAGTCTATACACAAGAAACTGCAATGCTGACAATGAGATCTTCTTTACTTACTGTTCAGGCACAGTCAGTGTCTTCTTGGCTTTCAGGATCTATCATTGCAAGTTCTAATTTCCCCCATACTGGTGCCTAGTTGGTCTAAGGCAGTGTTTCCTACCGGGGGGTCCCCGAGGACCAGGCTGCGAAATATCTGTCTAAGGAATTCTTATTTTCATCTGGAAACCTATAACTGGCCTCACTCCATGGGTTTGGCTTTCACTGCCTTATATAGAGTGCAAACACAATATTCCACAGAAAATGTAATCAAAAAAAGAACTTTAAATGATGATGATGTTTTCAACTTAGAGTCCCTAGAAGGTTAATGTTGTATAATTTCTGGTTTTATGCTATATGTTTATAATACAAGGCATGTTTGTCCATATTTTGTTTACCCCTTAATTTTGATTCCAATCACTTGTAGTAATTGGACTATAATAATAATAATAATACAGTTAAAATATATAAGCACAAAGGATACCAAATTGCAATGTTCTCATTGTACTTTAAATGATCCTATTATTAATAATTGGCTTGGCGACCCATCCTGTGACCATGCATAGATGTGACACGCAGGTATAGAAAGTGGATGGATTGATTTTTGAGAACCACAAGATCTTAGAATGAAATGGCAATAAAGGGCCTGGATGAGAGAGATGGTATAGAAATGAGATGGTCTGAATGAGGAAATGAGCTCAAAGCACATGAGCAGTATAACCATAGAGGCTGGTGTCCTGCTATTTCCCAGCTGTCCTGAGCCAAGGCAAGAACATTAACTGATTATGTTATTTGTTGCCCTTTTACATTACATCACCCTTCTAGGTCCCATTGTGCATTCAGACAAATAGATTCCACAAATGCTGACACCAACCCAATGAAAAAGTCAGGACTCATATGTGGGGTAGTTTGCAAGAACTTCGACAGATTCGACAGATGAAATCAACTGATTGAATTGGAAAATTCACACAACGGAAACTTCAATGAGCCAAGAGCTCCACCTTACAGCACTCCAAAGGTCTGTGGTGATGTAAGAGAGTAATGGAAGCTTGCGTAATATGTCCCCCCCCCCCGTTCCTAAGAGGCAATACGACAGAATGTCAAATGTTTAATGTTAAAAAGTTTAATAGAAAGTGAAGTTTACAGTTGCAGCCACCTTTCTCCGGCCCCGCCACTCCCAGGCCCCACCATTCCCAGGCCCCACCGCTCCCAGGGTCCACTGCTCTTAGACCCCGCTGTTCCCAGGCTCTGCCGCTCCCAGGCTCCGCCAATCCCAGGCCCCACCATTCCCAGGCCCCGCCGCTCCCAGGGTCCACTGCTCTTAGACCCCGCTGTTCCCAGGCTCCGCCGCTCTCAGGCTCCGCCGCTCCCAGGCCCCACTATTCCCAGGCCCCGCCACTCCCAGGGCCCACTGCTCTTAGACCCCGCTGTTCGCAGGCTCCACTGCTCCCAGTCCCCACCACTTCCAGACCCCACCATTCCCAGGCCCCGGCACTCCCAGACCCCACCGTTCCCAGGCCCCGGCACTCCCAGGCCCCACCATTCCCAGGCCCCGGCACTCCCAGACCCCACCGTTCCCAGGCCCCGGCACTCCCAGACCCCACCATTCCCAGGCCCCGGCACTCCCAGGCCCCACCGCTCTAAATGAATTTTAAATTACAAACTTCTAATATCTAACATATTTACAATATACATTAAAATTGAGTGTGATGCCAAATCAAATATATAGGAAATAATTTATTTGCCTTGAATTAAGTTTATTTAATGATATTTAAAGAAACGTGTAACCATGCCTCATTCAGTAAAAGTGTGTTCCCTACCCCTAGACCCCAGAGGGTTAAACAGCACCACTATTTATATCTGTTGATTACTGGTGTTCATGTATGTTGAAAACTTTTATTCATTATCGTAGCACATGAAGTAAAATAAGTGAAAGTGAAGACTTTAAAAAATGTAAACATAAAAACACAGTACGACCCCCTTTGGGATTTGAACCTGCAGTATTTTGGCAGTAAGTCCCACTGGCTGCCTGTTGCTCCATCTGCTACCAGCTGCTGCAGTGATCCATGGCCATAAAAGCCAATGCAGTGAGTGAAGGGTATTGCTATGTAAGCCACACGATGCTCTTCTGGGAACAGGAGGCACAGCAGAAGTGGACAAGTTGCCCCTTCGCTGGGGCTTTGGTATGCGAACGCGGCTCTTTCCCTATCTGCCCCTTGAGACATTTTAAGCCTGCATCATTTTCCAGAACAAACGTGAGGTTGCTGGGATGTTGTGTTTGTATTGTCCTGTAGGACGTACGAGTGACAGATTAGCCCCCATGGGTGTATCCTGTGACCATAAGGCTTTACTCCTGCCAAAACGTCCCATGTAAAGACCATGAAAGGGTTTGTTTCTTTGGATTGGCCGTTGACAAAAAATGCTACTCCTGCCACACTTTGAGATCCTTCTGAAACGTATCATGAAATGATGCACGCACATCAAAAATATACAGCTTGTTATAAAATCAAATCTCAGGAAGCTCCGGTGTGGAACATGGTGTGAAGTGGAAATCCATTTCTACTTTAAGCACTTTTTAAGAATCATAATGCCTTGAAATTAAAAGTAACAAAAAAGAACATTTATCACTTAAATACTAAGCTCAAGTGTCTTCGCAACTGATTACTTAATAAAACAATTACATTAGAATAATTACTTAATAATTACAATTATCTAATCAGACTGGGTGTATGTGATGTTGTAGAAAATTGCCCTTTGTGCTGTATATCAAACTATAGAAGCACATGTAACATACAGTTTGATGAACAACACCAACGGAAATTCCCAGCTAAGAATGGGAAAAATTAAAAATTTTGCTAATTCAGGCTCTTATGCGTTATTATATCCTACAGGACTATTATTTGCTTAAGGTAGGGTGTGTTCCCTACATTTTCTTAATTTAAATATTTATAGTATACACGGTAAAATGATTCGCAAATGTTTACTTTTATTACATATTTTCACTGCTAATAAATATTATGCAAGGAAAACCATAGATACTGTATGTATGACTAAGACCGCATTTTTTATTAGTTCTGTCAAAAAATAATCCCAAGCACATTTTCAAAAGTTTCATATAAGAAGATCCAAGATGGCGTCTCTCTTTCATTGTCTTCATTTCTATATGCACAAATGTTTACCGATAGCTAAAAAAACTAAGAGCAGGGGATTGGAGTAAGAAGAGAAAAGTGACATGTTCTGTACAAGCGGTTATCAAAATAAGAAAACAGGCAGTTTAGTAGAACAGAACAACAAATGAAGGTAGCCTTAGATAGCCATAGTTTCACAAGATACATATCTAAACCCAGCCAACTGACCACTTCTGGCTGGTATTTGATGTGTTGGGGATAATTTCTGTCATTCTTGCTCCCCTGGTTGACCCTCATTACTGTGCTCCTGAGAAGGCAGTGACCTTTGAAGTACAGCTGTCTCGTCCTCACACTCAAGAGGTGCGACATTGTCGTAGTCCTCCGAGGGAGCGGCCTCTATCTCATACACCACAGCTTCTCCTTCTACAACAAACAGGTAAAAATTGTCACACAAACAATCACTGATGAACAGTATAACATGCATTTATCAGCATGCAACACAGAAATGACGTTACAGTGATGACTACAGGACTACAGGAGTGGATCATGCATTTTTGGACTTTACTGTGCAAGAGGGGCAAGCCTCAGTCGTCATACCAACCTCCTTCATGCATAGTCATGCTCATCATGTCTTTGTCATCAGAGGCGACATCCTCGTATTCACCACTCTCAAAAACAGACGAATTTTGTTCTTTACGTCTCGCTGTAGAACACATCATGCATGGTGACCTTTTAGTATAGCCCTCTGACCTACATGTCCCATATTTTCGAGGTTAAGAATATTAAAGTCAACACATCACAACTGCTGAGCTCTGACCAAAATCATGTGTCTAAAGCTCTGTTTTTGATTGTGATAAAACATCTTAGTTCAACTATTCCTGGTTTTGAAGAAAACACTATAATTTACCCACCCACCCACTCTGAAGTCCTTTCATTCAGTTTCAGGTTTCAGTGTCAACATAGTTACTATGTTTTGTCTTTGTAGGGCAGAATGACACATCCAGGATTTTAACTGAATAGTGGTAAAATATATATTTTTGATCACAATACTATTTTAACCCCCCACCCCAAATTCTATGTATAATGATAATGTGTCAAACTGTCATAGTATGGTATTTTCATAAAAATGAAACAATGCTAAAGAAGCCGTCAAAATCTTTCATTTGCTTGAAAGTTAAATATTCCCTAAACTAGTAAAAAAAAAAAAAAAAAACAGGAAAAGCGCCCTCTGTTGTTAGTCTTCAGCTTTGTCTGTGATTCTCAGATGAGCTTAGTCTAAATGATAATTACATCATAGATATTTTCCTCACATGTTCATATACTCTGTACTCTACCGTGGAACTATGGTTCAGCCATAAGACAGGAAGTTCCAAAGCACTTCCTGTAACCTGAGTTATATAATATTTACTGAGGGTTACCCTTCGGTATTCCTTTCCAAATCCCATCAAATTTAACCCCTTCCTTCACTTACATTTTCTGGCTTTCTTGCGCTTTGCCTGCCAGAAGAAGGCAGCTATCATGATAACAAGCAAGGCGCCCAGGATCACTCCCACGATCAGACCAGCTGAGCCGCGGCGTGGATCATCTGTATAATCTGAAACCAAACACATTAATCGGGATGAGCTTCATCTTAACAACACACATATGAACCACACTCACAACCGTGTCTTAATAGGACGGCATCAATATCACAATTTATGGGTGTAGCTCATAGTTTCTTAACTCGGCCTTCGGGGACTGTAAGACGGTCCTTGTTTTTGCTCCATCCCAGATGGTGCCTGTTTTTGCTCCCTCCCAGATGATCCCTGTTTTTGCTCCCTCCCAGATGATCCCTGTTTTTGCTCCCTCCCAGATGATCACTGTTTTTGCTCCCTCCCAGATGATCCCTGTTTTTGTTCCATCCAAGATGATCCCTGTTTTTGCTCCCTCCCAGATTGTCCCTGATTTTGTTCCCTCTCAGATTGTCCCTGTTTTTGCTCCCTCCCAGATTGTCCCTAATTTTGCTCCCTCCCAGATGATCCCTGATTTTGTTCCCTCCCAGATTGTCCCTGATTTTGCTCCCTCCCAGATTGTCTGTGATTTTGCTCCCTCCCAGATGATCCCTGATTTTGCTCCCTCCCAGATGGTCCATATTTTTCCTCCCTCCCAGATGGTCCATGTTTTCGCTCCCTCCCAGCTCCCTCCCAGACGGTCCCTGTTTCTGCTCCCACCCAGACAGTACATGTTTTTGCTCTCTCCTTCCAGCTTCCATTTTGGACTATCTTTAGGGTCCCCAAAGACCAAGTAATCAGGTTGGGAAACACTGGTCTAGTTTAATTGATGGTGCCCGTACGGTGGTCTAACATCATCCTGCACTGCTGCACATAAACTAACTGAGTGACATATGAGACATAAGCATCCCTGCATAATCTTCCCGCACAGTCCATGTGAATGTGCTCTCAGAAACAAAAATAGCAGCTGCTTCACATGAGACATGTTAAGCTTAGATGTTTTAATCGTAGAAAGTAGTACAGCGGCATAGGGGACAGGCTTCAAATTCGGCCCTGTGGCGCTACGTCGGAGCTCTTCTTGAATGTGAATGGGTTTCTCTCCCATAGTCCAAAGATAGCAATTCTGATGATGTCGCCCTTAGTAAGCAGATATGTGTGTGAGAGTCCTGTGACTTGTCTCTCACCCAGCACGTATCTCGTTGTGAGTGCAATATCCCGACAAGCCCTGACTACGAGTGGCTACTGAATCTTGAGAGGAACACGTGTTAGCATAGCATAGCATTACCAACGCATATGTGTTGAACTAATATTTAGCCTCACTTTCGCAGTAGACCTCGGCGAATGTATTTGAGTGGCAGCCTTTTCTTTGTACACAGTACTTGATGAAGTTTTCAGGGCCTTTGCACTGCAGAGAATTGCTCATGTTGACAGCAGGAACTGAGGAAACTGGGAGGCTCTCCAATTTGTTCCGGACATTTCCGCACGCCAGCTCTGAACATATCATTTGTCTCTCCTTTAGAGAGTAGTGGCCGAGGGGACAAACGGGTTCACAGCTGTTTCCGTAGCAGATTTCAAACACCCCTCCACAATTCTTAGACAGCCGAACTATGATGCTACCTGGAATGAGAAAATGTTAAAAACGAATTAATCTCTCTCTACATCTATGTCTTCATAGTATCTTTGCACTTATTTAGGTCAGGAAAGTCATGTTAGTCCCTTTGAAGAGCATCTTTTAATCTTTAATAAGAAGATGGTAATAGATACTGCTCTGAATAAATTGTACATGTTTCATCCCAAATGCACAATCATTTAAGCAATTTTAACTGTACCCCTCCCAATCACAACATTTAATTCTGAGAAAGAAATACATCTGTTTTTATTCATTAAAAATAGTGGAAATAAGTAAAATTAAAAATTTTAAAAGTCTTTCATATTTAATGACTATTTATATACTACTTTAATGTCAGATATGCATTAACACTGTACATTTTTTGCATTCATTTTGCAATACTTTAAAATTGATTCACACTTTTTAAACTGAAATACATATTTTACTGGAAATAATCAAACTTAAGAAATTTGCTCCATTGAAAATTTTACATAAATAAGTGAAGTAGTGTTCTCTATCATTTGTTTCAACAGTAATAAAGATTAAGGCAAACAATGGGCAGTTTTATGACACTACCAAACAGCTCAATTACAGAAGTCCATCCAGGACTACATCCTGTTGAGTAAAAGCTTCCTTCTCGCTCTGGAAAGTTTTCTACACTCCTCTGAAAACACTGCTTCACTGAGTGGTAGCTCAAGGAGTCTCTCTCATTTAGGCATAGCTAGTAATGTCTTTTGGATTGGGTCACATACCTGTGCAAGTCACAGAGACCTTACTATTACAATAGCCCAGCTCTGATTTACACTGCCAGAGATTTGACTCTTCACCGATGCAGTCGAGATGGTAGGCCTGATGTTGAACTGAGAATGGAGTGATGTTGTAGAAAACATCTCCACATCCCAGCTCCTGGCAAACCAATCTGGACTTTGCCAAGTCCCACTCGTCGCCACAAATGTTCTGTATCGCATCATTATGGTGCATCTGTACTATGCCAGAGCAACTGCTGCCATTAGATACCTTCACGGTTCGGCTATCTGTGAAGGAGAAATGAAGCACTTTGCCATTAAAAGCTGGTCGGTGCTAGGAATCACTGTGACTGAGGGCTCCCCTCAGGTTTCATTTTACCTGAGCATTTGATATAGAGCTGCACTCCAGTTATGCTTGGCCTGCCGCTTGTTTTACAATCCCAGATTTTATCCTCCTTCCCAGTGCATGTGTATGTCTTGGGCCACCACTTTTCCATTGTTCGATTCACGCCCCAGTGCTGGATGTACGTCCCACATTGCAGGTTTCTACACAGCACTTGGAGCTCAGTTACATTCCAGCCCTCCACATTCACGGGTTGGAGGCTCTCCCCACTCACCACAAACGCCCTGCCCTCGCACGAACCTTTGCCGCCGATCAGCAGCATGCGGGCCCAGTCTGGGAGCAGGACAGGGGAAGACGGGGAGGAAAAAAGAATTGTCAATTCCTGCTCAACAGGATGTGGCCCTGGAAAAGGCAGCAGTAATTGAATCTCAGCCAATCATTATACAGTATATAGTCAAAAGTATTGGGACACTTGACCATTACAGCTACAGGACCATGACATCCCATTCTAAACCCACAGGTATCAGTATGAAGTGCATACCGAGACATTTGGGACAATTTTATGCTTCCAACTTTGTGAGCTGAATGGGAGTAGAATGGGGGTGTCATAAATGTATCTGTGGGAGCAATGGCCAGGTGTCCCAGTAATTTTTTTCATATAGTGTACTGTCATATAGTGTACTTACAGATAAAGGCAACTTTGTATTTTGCCTCATCGGTAATGTATATATATTTTATGTAGCATTTAAAATAAACACGCCGTACCATTTCTTAGGAAACACAGCAACATTTGTAAAAAAAAAAAGCTGTAAAAAGTATTACTGAATTACGAATTGATGTTAGCAGGGTAAAAGGAAAAGCTGAACGTCTTGAAGCAGTATCCACTTTCGGACAAGGTCATAAAGCTTGTATTGCACATGAAGATGAAAAGGTGAAGGACAGCACTGTGTCCCCCGGAACACCGACCGTGCGTCGGGTTATAATGAGCGCCACATGCAGGACGTACATACCGGAGCACTTTAGGTTGACTTGATTGCACTGATTCTTCCAATTTTCTATTTCACAGTGTTCTATGGAGGCATTACTGTGGCATTTAATTTCCACCAGTCCTACCCTAGATGACTTAATAGGGCTGACGCTCTTCTTTTTTCCACAGCCTGCTCGTTCACAGATCAAATCAGGAAGGCTTTCTTTTAGTGTGTCTGAGCAAATGGGACTCCACTGGCCCAAGTGGAAGATCTCAGGGGTGCCAGAACAGTGATCCACCGAGTCCCTCAGTTTAGCTTTTAAACTTGCTGAAAAAGACCCACAACATTTATTAACATGTTATTTGTTTGCAGCGGTTGTAAATATGACACACGCGCCTATTCACGCGTAGCTTCTGTAGCTCCACAAACAGAGCATCACATTAACACTGACAAGAGCCTGAGTTCAAATCCAGGGGAGCAAACGCACACTGTATCCTTCACTTCTACTGCGAGTCACTTTGGACGAAAATGGCTTAAAGGTGTTTAAAGCTTGAGAATAAAGTGTTGTGAAGCCTGTAATCAACAGGATGTGGAGAGCGAGTAGCTTTCAAGCAGTTTCCGGGGGATGGTGAGAATCCAATCTTTGTGGGGGGGGGCATGATAAAATTTGGTGAGCGAGGAGGTGAGTATCGACCAAAACACTGGTTCGGATGCAGTAGCAGGTAGATTTACCTTTACGTATGATACATTACAGACACCAGTTTAGGGGGATGGTGAGTTTTTGTCATTTTTTCCCCCACAGTGGGGATGCCATCCACATGCATCGCATTACAACGTGAAACCTGCTTTTAAGGAATGATTAACCTAAACACAAAATAGCAAAGATGATGCTACCTGAGCAGAACACACTGACGGCCTTCTTGCACGAAGAATTATTCTGGAGCTTAATATTGCACTGCGTTATGTTTTTAGTTGCTACTGGGCAGTAGATACTGTTATATAGGTCTGACCTATTCAGTCTGTGCTTGTCCATCACAGGAAAAGATTTTCTACAGCCCAGGTTCTCACACAACATCTTAGAGAGATCCAGTGTCCATGAGCTAGCACAGACTGGGCCGCATATCCCATTTTTGCATAGCTCCACCTGCCCCCAGCAAGTGTTTTCCAGACGAACAGACACACTGCCTGCAAAGACAGTGGGTGCATTAGAATTCTGACCGGGATGCGTTAAAAGTAACATTATAAAGAATCAGCAGATGCCCAAACACTTTACCTGAACATTTCACGTAAGCCACTGCACTTTGGTTGGCACGTTCTACTTTTTCACAGTCAAAGAGGGATGTCTTGTTTGATGAGCAGTTGTACAGGTACTTCCACCATGTCTGACTTGCCTCTCCAGATGGTCCGCTTTTAAAGTCAATGGCAGACCCACATTGCCTTTCTCTACACACCACGGCGGCCGACTGACTGTTCCAAGTCTCCTCAGATGCTGCGAGCCAATAGTTGTTGGCCTTGTATTCGACCGCCACTTGACCAGTGCAGGGCACCTGACCCTTAAGGTGAAGAGTTGTGTACTCTAACAAGCAGGGAATGAACAAAAAGAATTAGGCAAGATCTGCGTGTAGTAAGTCACAGAGAAATGCCTTTGCCGTTGGTGGAGGGGCACTGTGTGAAGATCTAATGCTACAAATAAGGTCTTGTTAAAATATGCTTAGTTTAAAACAGGCAAATCCCTAGTTAGGTTGTATGTAGACCATATTTCTACATTTATTGTAAACAAAAAAAAGGTGTGTATGATGAAGTCCTAAGTTTTTACAGAAACCTGTTTTACTTTTCTGTATTCCTTTCATTACGGTTCCTCTTTTTGACTGAAAATTCATGCGATGTGAGTTTTACATGCAATTCAACTACAAGGAAATAAGCCAAAAATTAAATATTTACCTGTTGACAAAATAATTGAGAATATGTTTCTTAAATGGGAAAAATACACAAAATAGCTTCATTGAACAGAATGAGTAGGATGTTTTTGATTGGATTTCTGTTGTGTTTGCCTGTCATCTGGAACTTAACACTCATTACTGTTAGCTTGGTAAGAGGATGAGATGCCTGCAGGGACTGTCCATGGAAAACACGCCCTACTTACCTTCACATGTTACTTTGATATTGTGGTTCCCAGCTATATCGGATTTCATTAAATTCTGTCCAATTGAAGAACCCTGCACATTAAGCCAAACTGGTGCCTCTCCCTCCATATATAGCTTGCCACTGTGGTTATAGCTGAGGCCACACCCTTGATTTTTGCAAACGAGATCTGAGTGATTCTTTGTCCAGCCGTGTTCACTCACACTCATCCAGGTGCCACCATAAAACACCTCCACGATGCCAGAACACTGGTCGATGCCGTGAGTAAGACGCACCTCTACACTCCCTGTACACATAAAACACAGCATATACCTTTATAAAACAGCCTAACTACCATCCATTACTTCCTTTTAACATACATGAAGGACCGGACATGAACATGAAACCATAACATTACATGACATTTATTAAATGATAATGCTGACCTTCACAAATAACAGTAGCTTTCTTGCACTTAGCGATCGGTTTATGTCGGGCTACGCAGTGCAGAAGGGAGGATTCCGAGCCATCACAATCCACGTGGTCAACCTGACCATCTCCCTCAGTCGTGGTTTGGCTAAAAGACAAACCTTCTCCGCATTTCAGCTCCCTGCAGACCACACTGGTCTCGTTTTCATCCCATGAATTAGCACACACTGCCTCGTACTTATCATTTCTTTTGAAATGCACAGCCCCAAAGCAGTGTGTCTCCTTTACATCCACCAAGAGCACCAGTGTAACATTGTCTGCCACAAAAAAAGGTGTTTGCACACTGTCATATCGCTGTCAGTTTATAATATAGAGAACCTGCTGTTCATTGCCTCATTTCATTAGACCATGACTACATGCAATATCAACTTACTATTATAAATCAATTATCTATATTAAGTGTTAACATTTTCAAATGGAAGTGACATTAAGAAGTAAAACCTTTGCTTTACCAGAACAGGTGAGACTGACGTCTTGAAAAGTATTACAGGATACATTTTGGTGAGGGCTCGAGGTACCACAATGCAGAGTTCTGCATATAGTGTCAGGATCGACCACAGGATAGCTGGTGTTACATACTGGTTTCCATGTCTTGCCCACTTTCCCCTCCAACTTGCCTGCGCAGAGGTTTTCCCCGTCGCTCAGACGCAGACGTGTATAATCTGTTAAAAGAAAAAATGTTTTGTTTTTCCCCCGAGTTGTTCCACTTTAAAATACAAGAGCAAACCAGTGAAATAAGAGAGGGGAAAATTCAAATGAAACTTAGTAAGTTGCTTCAAAATCACAGTTCTTTAGTTCCATTAGCTTTTCAAAAGGTTTCTAATAAGAACATGAGAACATGATAAATTTACAAATGAGAAGAGGCAATTCAGTCCATCAAGTTCGTTTGAGGAGAACTTAACTAATAGCTTAAAGTTGTTAAAATCTTATCTAGCTCTGATTTAAAAGAACCCAAGATTTTAGCTTGCGCTACACTAACAGGAAGACTATTCCAAACTGTGACTACACTCTGCGTAATTTCTACCTAATTTCTACCTATGGCCACGAGTTCTTGTATTTGAACTAATATTGAAGGAACTATTCAATATTTAGTATTAATAATTCTACTATTAAAGATCTTGATGATGTGTCCTTTTTAGTCTCTTTTATATATTTTGCAGGAAAATGTTAATATTTAAAAAGAATGGTATGAATGTAGTACAAATGATATCTCAGATATTTTATTATAATACAATAATAATAATTGTTGTTGCTGTTGTTAATATTATTATTATTGTTCTTGTTGCTATTAGTATTGTTATCATTACAACCATATTAATGATCACCCCTGCAGTTAAAAGGATGCTGGTAGCAAGGAAATGCAGCATTGGTCTGAAAAACAGGCAGAAACTTACCTGAACAAATGACTCCTGCGGCACTCAAGCAATTTTCTTTGATCGTTTTCTCACATTTCCAGAGGTGCTGCTCGTCGCCGGTGCACTTCACAGAGATCATCGTAGTGAGCCCTTCGACTGAAAAGATTCCGGCTTTTGGGGTACGGTCAGCCTCCCCACAGCCCAGCTGACGACACACTACATTGGCTGCATTTTCATCTAAACCGAAAGGAAACACATGGCAGAGAATGAGTGCCGCTCTTCAGGTAGCGACTTCCACAATAAAAATGCACAGTAATGCGATGCATGAATAGTGTGTGCAGTAGTAGATAAAGATTTCACATTAAAGGAACGTCTCTCTGGAGGAGGTTCATTGATAAGCTTATGAAATGAAAAGCCACTGACAGTCTTACCCCACGTGTGATCGTGACACACACGGCCAGTTCCATTTGAATTTGTGATCTGAACGGCTCCAGCACATTTCTTTGTTAAATTCAGCACTATATTTTCTAGGGTAAAATGAATAAACAAATAAACAAACAAACACCCCAATAGAAGAATGCATCTGGGGTACACCCTGAATGGGAGACCAGTAAACTTGAAACACACAGAGACAGAACTAGCTATTGAATAAATAAAGTCTACAAAACTTTCGTACAAATAAAAAGTCATTTGTTTGACTGAAAAGCATGCTAATTGGAATAGAATGCATTCCATAGAATGCAATACGTGTTGCTAGCATGTTTTATATAAGTACTCAAAATGTTAATTAGGTAGCACTTTTGAACCTGAGCATTCAACGTTGGCGTGATCAGACATTCGGCTGCATGCACTGATGCCCCAGCCAGGGAACGTGCAGTTCCACAGATTTTTTTCATTTCCCAAGCACTCAACATTATTCATCCACATCGTATCAGGTACGTCAGGGTAGCTGTATCCCCTGGAGTACGTCCGGGGGCTCCCGCATCTCAACATGTTGCAGACCACTTCCTCATTGGTCTTACTCCACTGCTGGCTACAGACGATGCCCCAGCTCCCATTGTATAAAACCTCTACACGGCCAGTACAGGGCTTTTCGCTCCCCTGCAGACGAAGCCTCTGGCTTTCTGTAAGAAAGAACAATGAAAAACGTTCTGTATTCCGAAGATTGCATAAATTCAGGATTGAGTATTAACATAATTAGGTGGAGGGGTCAAGTTTTTTTTTTTAATCAATGATAACTGGTCATTGGATTTTGACATAGTGTTATGCAGTCTGTCCATCGTGTTACATGCAGTAACACTATTACGCAAGAATTCTGATGCAAGAAATAAGCAAATAAATGGTGGTAACGTATGTTAACTAACAAAAAAAAGGTTACATTTTCATCTTTAATGAAGGGTGGCAGTGTTAGTCCAAATTTACGTCTAGGGCATGTACATATAGTTTTCCATTTTATATAGGCCTATATTATGAGAATCTAATGCAGAAATAAGTGGTTTTCTGTAGGGTTTGGCCGACCCACTTTTGTCACGATAGCACCAAAGCAACATTTAGCAGAAAAATGGCTGACCACATGTTCTGCTGAAACGTACTTCGCTCTTATCATTGATGAGTTTGTGATTATGGCTATGAAGATAAGTACAACTCAGTACGAATCTGACTCAGACTCATCAGTCATGACAACCACAAATAAGCTTTTAGATTAGAATATTTTTTAAGTTCAAAGTTTAAGGTAGTGGAGTAAAAAAAAAAACTGATGGAAAAAAAACTATTTATGATGAAGAGTTAACTATGGTGCTACCTGGAGATTTGAATTTATATAAGAGCCAAATACTATATATACTGCGTAGTGTGTATTTGCAGTGGGAAAAAAACAATTTAACATTGGAACATATGTAAATTAACAGTGATACAATAACAAATAAAGAAGAATTTCTTCTGTTCTACAAAAACTTTGTTGGATACCTGGATGGAACCCGCTTCTTAAAACAAGGGCACCTCAGTCATGCCAACCCAATTTCAACACTAGCTTAATTAAAATTAATGAATTAACTTAATTAGTTAAATTACTCAATGATGCATTCCTTAGCCAAACAAGGTGAGGTAGCGGTCAAGTCAAAAAATAGATGGACACTTATTCAACAGTTGCTGCAAATACTGGCATGATCTTAGGAGAAATTTTGAAATAACGAAACTAAGACACTTTAACAGATTTAATATTTAATATAATATTTAACACATTTAATATTCCTCGGTGGCCGGGCCCCGGGGGTGGATGAGATTTGCCCGGAGTTCCTCAAGGCTCTGGATGCTGTGGGGCTGTCCTGGTTGACACGCATCTGCGGCATCGCGTGGACATCGGGGGAGGTGCCTCTGGACTGGCAGACCGGGGTGGTGGTACCCCTCTTTAAGAAGGGGGACCGGAGGATGTGCTCCAACTACA
>JAODJX010000109.1:10419811-10433180 GCA_026776945.1 Isichthys henryi
TGCAAACTCCACACACATGTGACCCAGGCGGAGATTCGAACCCGGGTCCCAGAGGTGTGAGGCAACAGTGCTAACCATTGTACCACCATGCCGCCCCGTTGCTGGTAAATCAACAGTATAAAACGAGTGTTCTCATTCTTGCATTGTCCAAACCCAGCTTCCAGTCAGAAACCGACCACAGGAACCCCAAAAGGCCAAAAATCATAATGGTAGCGGAAAGAAAACTGAATAAATGCAATGTTCTGAACCCAAATGTAGCTCTACAGTAAGCTGTTTGAGTGAATACAATTGATAAGTCTTTAAATAATAATAATGCGTTATAATTTCTTAATCAATCACAGGCATTAGCATGTTAATTTTGACACTCCTAATACATATTGATCTATTGTAATGATGCTATGGAGAAATCAATTTTGATCAAATGAAGCATCTTCTGAGTAAGAAATTGATTTGACAATATGTATGTATATATATATATATATGTGTATGTGACCAAAATAAAAAGTTAAATTTAAATTCTGTTCCATGTGTTTTTAAATCTTGCACAAAATAACTTTAATATGTGTAAATGCTTATAAAACATGACAGCAGTAATAAAATCTTATTTTAAAACATGGCCTGAGATAAAGCCTTAAATGTCATTAGACCTTCTTGTTGCATGCATCTCTGCCTCCAATAGTCATCTTAGCCAAATAATGAATTATATATAGAAATTGGATAACAGATTAGGTTTATTACGCAAGAGAATGCAGAAATGTGTTTGCCTGTTTAAAACTATTTCTGTCAGAATTACATATGTTTCAGAAGATGCAGTAAGTAAATGTATGTATATGTAAAACATCTATAAACATGTCAAATAAATCCACTCATTTTCTATACCCTATGTAGGGCAAAATCTGCACTGTCAAAAAACGAAGGATGATTAATTCATAAATTTCCACCTGTGGATTCATTGGGGACACAACAGATACACTAAATGATATTTTTGTTTAGTTATTTTTGCTTTCCACTGAGGTAAATTTCTTGTGCAAACTTAACTTAATGCCCAAATTGCATCAACATTTTACTAAATGCTTATTAAATAATATGTACTTTTGGATGACCTACCTTTTCACAAGAGTAATTTGTAGGGATAGCTGTCGATCTACCCTATGAATTAAAGTTTCATGTTATTCTCTGTTGTCTTTCACTTTAAACTTGTTTTTGTCTTGTACACTGTCAGCGCAGGGCAGTCTTCTCCCCGTGGGTACAGATAAGTAAAAATGATTTATATTTCTCAGAATGTAGTGCAGTGCATCTTTTTTCTGTGGGAATGATACAGAGTGAGTCTTTCCCTGGTATTTACATGTTCCAGTGAATATGAAATTGCTGTTCGAAGATGATTACAGAAATGATTACAGAGACACCCTGAGGATATCTGCTAAAATGCATCTTGACAGCCGTGACAATAATGTGGTTAGTCAATAAATAAATAAATAAACAATAGAAATAACAATGGCAATATCCTTCAGGTCCGCATCTTTACCTGGCCTGACCAAGAAACTAAATTAATAGTCATTGTTATCTTTACTGGCACACGGGTGTCTTCAGATCAGCATAAGTATCTTTTTCATGAGTTCAAAGGAAATATTCATCTCGTTGTGCGTGATAGAATAGAAAATGCAAACATTTCTGGTGAGTCAGATATATGTGAAGAGGATTTGTCAAGGATCTATTTTAACTCTTTACTCTGCATGCTCAACGAACCATGCGTTACATTCAAAGGGCTCAAGGAACAAGTGTTTAAATCAGCTTCTGAGAAGCTTTCGTGTTAGAGCAGGAGTGAAAAGAGGAGAAAAGCGGGATCCTTTTGAATAATACGGGTGTGAGCAAGCAGGGGATCATGTCACTTCTGCATGGGTTAGATTTAAAGAAGCAGACCTTAATCGGTGCAGCTGTGTGATGTTTAGTCATTGCTGGGCATCCCATGGGATGCAGCACAGACACAACAGGGCCAGGAGGTAAGGAGGCAGGAAGACCGTCAGCTCACTCACTTTTCTGCACAGGCAGTAAATAGGTCAGCTTTAGAACACAGAAGGGCCACAGCGAGAGGCTGTCCGACAGAGAGAGCAGCCCAATTATTTTTAGAAATAAACACGCTGGTGAAAAGTTACCTGGATCGCAGGCAGAAGGAAGAAGACACTCATGACTTTGGAAAGGAAGACATGCACTTATAGAAACGGCCATAGACCCAGCTCCCGCACTCGACTCGTCACACAGTGCTATGTACCATTGGAGTCTGCCACTGGTAATCAACTTCATGCTCAAGTAAACCATCCAATAATCCATCTGACTGCCACCCCCACAGCTGTTAGCCGGTCAAAGGGCCTACAGCAGGTACTGACACTTTCTCCTCCTAGAGACCAATCATTTGTTGATAACGCACAAAACATTTCTTTTTCGCGTCCATTTAGCCTACTTTTCAAATTGTGTCCTTTCTATGAAGATGGTGTGTTGGTCTCTGCATCTGAAATTGTATGACTGTCATGTTTCTGTAGCCTTTTTACTGTATAACCGGATTATTTTTAATTTACATTGGTGCTGAGAGCTTATTACTGACCTTCAGTGCATTGTTTTATTATGAAGTGATAACTGGGTAACTGCAAATGCTGCAGTTACATACTTCCCAGGTTTACTTTCACGGCTGATCATTTTTTAAATTTTTGTACTTGTAAAATTAGCATTTTTAAATTATGAAAAAAATATCATCAAAATAAGCATTTCTCCACGCACCCATACTTGATTATATAGCTGTGTTACACAATACTGTTATGAAGGCAATCTACTATGCATCCAGGAGAAATTCCACATACACACAGACCATAATAAATTTTCTATCATTTTAATCCTGATCATTACCAGCTCTTCCTCCTTAATTTGCAATTGTCCTACCGCTGCTCTGGCCATCAGCTCTGCTCTGGCCATCAGCGCCCCAAGCAGTTTTTTAAATGTTTCTGCAGGGTTTGATGGGTATCACAGGGTCACAGTGTGTCATAACTCAGTCGGTTCTGCAGCAGCACCTGAAGCCTCCGATTCTTATAACATCAGAGGAAGCGATTCATCGCTGACCACCTGTACGGTGCATATAGCCTTATGCAGCTGTCAGCGTGCTAATGACATGCCAGGTCTATCAGGCTCATCAGTCTTTCATACTGTATCAATGTTATCCCACTTGTTAAAAATTTGTGGGTGGTAGAGACTTCCTGTCATCCTGCAGTATATTGTTCCATCATGTAGTGAAAGCTGGATATCTACCCATCTTCTAACCACTTATACTGGTCAGGATTGCAGGAGGACCCATAGTCTAACTTAAGCAGTACAGACCACAAGGCAGGGGTAGACCCTAAACAGGGTTTCAGTCTACTGCAGGGCACATTCAGGCACAAACAGAACCACACACCATGACCAAGGTACCAGTCAGCCTAGCCGCAACTCTGGAAACTGCCAAAGAAAACCAGGGTACCTGTACAAAACCCACATGACATGAAAACCTGCATGAAAGACACATACACACGCACACACTGGACGGAAGTATGATCGGACATTACTCGATCGGACAGTCGATGGATGACTTCATATGTGTGGTGTTTCACGTACATCACATACAAATTCCATACATTTTATTGTAATATATGCACTCCCCTTTTTTACTATTATTCTCAAACCAAATATGAATTTATGTTTGACCCTCTGTTTCCCCAAACCTGCTACACATTCGGAGGAGTCTGAGGTGCTTCTGCTTAGAGTAGATATGAATACCACGCTTAATTCCTCATGCTAAGAGCTACATGTCTGCCTGCCACATCACATCCCGTCCACACTCCACATCACATCCCGTCCACACTCCACATCACATCCCGTCCGCACTCACACATCACATCCCGTCCACACTCCACATCACATCCCGTCCGCACTCACACATCACATCCCGTCCGCACTCCACATCACATTCTGTTTTTTTGTGCCATTTCTTCCTCTTTTCTTATGCAGTTATCATTTGCACTACTCAGCCAGTCCTGACAATCAGAATTCCACCTGCAGATTGGCTACAAATAACATGTAACTTTAGGAGACCATTACAAGTCTCATAGTGACACCCTAGTGGCCAGTAGTTGACATAGCAAAGCATTTCCCATATAAATACTAAGGTGATATCTTAAAACTGTTTTATTCTTAATGATATCATGAATGATGTCTTGAATTGCATAGCAATCAGTATCACCATATACCTGCAGCAACTTTTTCCATATCAGGATTAATACTGAGCTTGGAAATCAGATCATGGAATTTGGATTTAGATCAGAATTCAGATCTTAATATCAAATACTGCAATGATCTGAGGGTCATGGTGTGGATTTCAGGTTACTATGTGACACTAATTTCCACAATGCAAACACTCAGAAGACCCTCATGGAAACATAAATCCCGTTATTTACAGCATGTCCACTTGTCTGCATTTCAAAAAAAGATTATTTTTGAGTCTGTCACTGCTTAACCAAAAAATTTGTATAGGCAGGCTATAATTTTATTCAAAGCAACTTGAAAAAATCTTCAAGAAAAAAATATTAAATAATCTTCAAGGTTTCCAAATAAAATTACATATAGAAAAGGTTTCATTAATGTTTAGCACGGGCTTCTGTCAGTCTCTCTCACTTCCCCTGCTCACTCCTTATTTTTGTGTACCGACATCCACCCCCATTGTGCTGGTGGAAAAGCCGGCTTTCGTAGGGTCAGACAGCCGTGACATTGCACAGCTCAATAGGCTGTCATCCAGACCAACAATTTTCATACAGATAAATAAATTGCATCGCGACCACAGCTAGCTGACAACTGTTTATTGCATGCGTTTAAAAATAATAACAAGCTGTCGTCAAGGCTGTCACCCAAATTAAAATGTGTAGCTGCTTGATGGAACTTTTTCATGCTGATGAATCTCTTACTTGTGGTGGATCTCATACAGCAGGCTTAATATTCGTCTCCGCCTGTGCTGAAGAACAAAGCTGCTACATTCTGTGTCTAATAAGTGATTGTGTATGTACTGTATTGTTTTTGCTCATATTCCTTTCCATTTTTCTTTTGTTAGTTTGTATTAATTATCATATTATAAGGGCAGGGAAAAGGCCAGATAATTTATGAACACCTGTTTTGACAAATGACACAAGAGACAGGTTCGCACTCACTCACATGTAAATACAGAGGCTGCTGGTACCCAGGGACGATTTCCAGGCCTCTTCCCCAGTTCTATTGCCTTGTCAGGGCTGGGGAGGGGGGTGGGGGGTGGTGTGCATCCTTGTAGTGTCAAGTCCTGTTTTTTAATTAGGATTATTTGAAAAGGAGTTTTTGTACTCTTGGGATGGTTGGCTGAGTACTGTCTGTGATCAGAGACAACACAGGGAGAATGTGAATTAGCTTGAAGTTAGGGGGGTCTTTGGATCTCACTGGGGGCTTGTAGTTTCTGAAGGCAACTACTGGGGTTGAACATTTATTGACTGTTTTGGGAAAGCGTCAACAAAGGGAGCACCTTACTACCACTCTAGTATGAAAGTTCATTTTAGACCATCTGACTGGGGAGAATTTAAATATGAGTTAGCTAGTGACGATGTTCTTCCATCACACAGTATGATTTAACCATGCAAGGTCATCCACACTGAACGGTCCGGAACCTGTCCTGGAAACAATGAGGACAAGGTAAGAAATAATCATGGGCGCCAACCCATCGCAGGATTATTTATGATTTTTCAAACTGCATAAATTAGCAGATTGGTTACAACCCGCAGTGTAATGAGATGACATGTGGGTTACAGATGGTCAAGGAGTTTGAGAGATTATCGTGCTGCAGTACGAATTTTGACTAAACATACAGAGAGGAATACAGATATAAAGAGTCAATGATGGAGAAATAGATACGACCGGCAGCAGAGGCAAAATGTGACGATAAGTCCATTAATCCATTACAGAAAAGCTGAAGTGGTAGAAACAGTGGACCAGATAGGACTATCACATACAGTCTGACGGCCATGAAAACAGTCTGACACATGAAAACAACTAATGATAACATTTAAAAATATCACAAAACTCTGCCATGTTAACTTTAAATAATAACACAGTCTGATTTAAAAAATAGCATCATTGTGTCCTTACCAATATTTGGGGTGGTTAACTCTTAAAAGAATTTATCAGGTGTGGAGTGGCTTTCCCCTTAATTATTCAATTAAAGGAATACTGACTGACCCAGCAGTAAAAGAAGTATTATTTTTCACGATTAACTGGATTTTCTTGTACTTGACGGGGTGGGGTAGGGTGGGGTGGGGGGGACGGAGATGTCGGCTCATTGGGTGGGACTGTTGCCACACACGCCCAGTGTTGGGGGTCTGGATCCTGCCACCACGCTGTGTGTACAGTTTGCATGTTCTCTCCATGTCACATGGATTTCCTCTGGGTCCTCCGGTTTCCTGCTGCTGTGTGAAGTCACTCGGTGTGAATCATTCAATACCTGTGGTGTGTGCCTACCCTGCAACGAACAGACATCCTGTCCGGGGTGTACCCCTGTCCTATTCTGATTGGGATCAACTCCAACGGCACCCCACGCACAAGTATTTATAATAGTACTGAAAATAATTAGCCAAAAAAATTATTCAATTTAAAATTTTACCAGCAAGGACTGTCAGTTGTGTGTCCCTTGCTGAGACTTTAGATCCATAAAGGCTGATTGTGTGAACACTCCTTGAAATAATACCCATTCCAACAAAATAACGTTTTATTAGCAAATGTTACAAAACTGGATTAGACGGTGCATTTCTATTCAGCCCATGGTAGAGGGGAGGGAATTCACACATCTCAGCTGTGGACCGGTATGACTTTTTCATTTTGAGTTAAATTCTCGAAACCCCATTAGTGGAAATCCATTAGTATTTCTACAGAGACACCCATTAGGATAACATAAGGGTTGGCCACAAATTAGAGTAAGCTCGGCACACATCCACCCATCCGACTGTAGAGATTTACGCATTGGTGAGTGGACAGACTAAGCGCGATACCATAAAGGACTGCTCAAATTGAGGCTCCACCTGTAGTGGATATTGGGTGTGATGTACATTAGGCAGATCGGGTTCAAAAACACTAGCTAAGTTTTATCGCAACCTCACCAAACTTTATTTCGTTAAACCAGCTAGCTGCTATTTGCGACCTGCTTTAACCCTTAGAACCCGACAAACGCAAAATATGTTGATGTTCGCACCCATTTATCTCAGGCTTGTAACTCCGCAGAAGTATAATGCACAGACAAGAATCGCATAACGTTGTAATCGAGTGAACTTACTCGATCCCATCATCTAAGTTGTGATGTTGTGTACTAAAGTATTAGAGAGTAATTCTTATTTCCCTTCTAGGAAAAAAAATGTATTTCTTGTAACCCTATAAAACAATTATTTGATATTTTTGTAAAATTTATCAGCAAAAGTTTGTTTGATGTTAAGAACATAGGAAATTTACAAACGAGAGGAGGCCATTCGGCCCATCAAGCTCGTTTGGGGAGAACTTAACTAATAGCTCAGAGCTGTTAAAATCTTATCTAGCTCTGACTTAAAGCAACCCAGGGTTTTAGCTTGTGCTGCACTAGCAGGAAGACTATTCCATACTCTAACTACACGCTGTGTAAAGAAGTGCTTTCTCAAATCCATGTTTGATATATATATACATACTATATATATTGCCAAAAGTATTGGGAATCATTGAATCCAGGTGTTCCAATCACTTTCTTAGCCACAGGTGTATAAAATCAAGCACCTAGGCATGCAGACTGCTTCTACAAACATTTGTGAAAGAATGGGTCGCTCGCAGGAGCTCAGGGAATTCAAGCGTGGTACCGTGATAGGATGCAGTTTGGCGGTTGCCAGGAGAACGGTACTTGCCTGACTGCATTGTGCCGAGTGTGAGGGTTAGTTAAGGGAGGATTATGGTGTGGGGTTGTTTTTCAGGGGTTGGGCTTGATCTCTTAGTTCCAGTGAAAGGAATTCTTAATGCTGCAGCATTCAAAGCCATTTTGGTCAATTTCATGCTCCCAACTTTGTGGGAACAGTTTGGGAACGGTCCCTTCCTGTTCCAACATGACTGCGCACCAGAGCACAAAGTAGGTTCATAAGGACATGGATGAGTGAGTCTGGTGTGGAGGAACTTGACTTGCCTGCACAGAGCCCTGACCTCAACCCGGTAGAACACCTTTGGGAAGCATTTTGGGTAACAAGCCTAAAATCAAAGGGATAGAAAAACGCTCAAATATGGATAGGGTTGAAAGGGTTAATCTCTAACCTTAAACCTAACCCTAAACCTAACCCTAGCCCTTAAGACTGACCTCATCTATGCCCTTCAGATTTTTGATCCCTAGATCATGCTCCACTCAGCTGTCTTTGCCCGAAAAGATTTCGCTCTACTGAGATATACTTGAATGGTGACCCTTTAAATTCTGGCACTATGAAAGCAATGACAGAATTCCCTGAGTGTTACAAATGCATGACTTTCGTTGATTTCGATTTCGCATGCATGCAAATATGGCATGAAGAAGACATTGGGGACAGTGAAGTCAAAATCCAAACGCTTCCCTTATGAGCTCTTACAGTACAATGTGCCCTCTGCAGTTTTCATTTTTCCAATCCTCTCCATAATTTTTGCATGTTATAAAATTCTTGCTGATCATTCTATGTCTGCAGCACTGGTTATTTTTGTGTCTTAAGCAAGATGAATAAATAAATAAACAAACAAACATGAAATAAATAAATAGATAAATAATAGTAGATAGATTAATTAATTTAAACGTACCCTGGAATTTCTGCATTTTAATGCACATCTTAAGAAGAGTTTTGACCCAACGCAGGGTCTCAGCGTGTGGTATTATTGTTAGGATTATTCGCTCCTGCGTGGATTTTCTGTTTATAGCTATGTACATTTACCGAAATTCCTGCAATCATCTCGACAGCCCAGCTTTTACAAATTTATTTAAACGTTTTATTAAAGTGCTCAAGTTACACATATCCTTACTGCCTCAAAAAAATATTAAAATAAGCACATGTCTGTGTTGACTATGCCATGCAGAATTCTTGCTCTACTGACAGCCCACAGCTTCAGCCTGACTTCCACAATCCGTCACTACTGTCCCCTTAAAGCAGACAGAACCAAGTTAGCTTTCATTTTCACACTGCTCCTACTGTAAATAGAAGGTACTTGCTCTTTATCGATGACATAGATTTGGATATTGGCGATAAGGACATGTCCCTACTAATATTGTGGGAGTGCTGTGCGTGTTTAGGCGACGGGCAGTTTGGGGGCTGAGTTTGTCCCTAACAATTTTGAAACCAAACCTTCATCCTTGCTCTTTATTATCGGACAGCACTACTGACTTTTGCCCAGACTTGTTATCCTGGTCTAATTGTAACAATGAATTCAGATTAAATTCTGCATTATCATTTTTTTCATTGCTTTTATTCTATACTTCAAACTCTAAAAAGGTAGTGATATTAACATCCTTCAAACAAATTTAAATTTTTTTCATGATGAATTTCAATATGATTTTTATCTCATGCAGGACACTTTGAGGGGACGTCAATGACAGCGGACACGGCAACGGAATCCATTGAAATATTTGAAATAATTGAATATTGAAAACACAGGTCATACTAGATAAATAATAAACTTTTAAAAGTATCAACATTTTATTGGAGAAAAACTTTCATAACAAAAGCCAATCACTCAAAAGTAATAAAGTTTACTGCTGTTGTTTATTTTATATGTTATATCTTTTTTTTATTTTCATTTTTGCTCCCTATAGGTAATGAAATTAATATATAAAATTACTTAATTAATTTAATTTGTGTAGTATCCCTCTGAATAGTTACCTAGTGCATTTTATTTTTCTGTTCTGGGTATTATTTTTAGAGCATTATTTCAGTACTTTGAGATATGCTATATTGTACGTATATATTTAAAGACACAGATATTTATTGTTATGGAAATGTTATTCTATTCTATTCTGTAATATGAAACATCCAGATGTCCTCTTAGAGCTGTATTAAAATATTAATACATCTGAGTCTGTTTCACTTACAGCAGTGGGAACCTGACAGAAATGGATCATCACTTAACTAGGTTACTGTCAGCTTATCTTTGGGGGGTTATTATGAAACCGAACCATGTGTGATTCCACGGCTAAAAATGTGAGGTATGTGTTTTTAACTACTTTAAACAGTTAGTATTTGCCACTGTAGGTATTTCTTCTTTGTTACATCCAATGAGAAACGCTCTTGGAAGCCTGTATGTCTCGCACAAAATATGAGTTAATTGTTTGGTGCTGTTTTTGCACTCAAACTGTCTGTCCAGAATCTGGCCGGCTTCCTATCGACATTTATGACTGATGCACGCTGCTGTAAAAAAACTAATCTGTTGTGCTATGAAGCTTTGTGTTGTTGAAGAAAATGTATAAATATATAGAAGAGAGTTGACACATTATGCAGTATTCGTGTCCTTTGGATCAGTGGAGATTATAAGAAGTGTTTTATATGAAGCTTTGCTTTAAAGGTAAAATATATATATATATATATATATATATATATATTTGGTATTCATTTTGTGATTGGTGGATTATTGGGAAGTTATACATTAATCGTTTGTAATCAAACACGTGATACCTTCCGTCACAAAAGAAATACAGAGGTGTCTCTCATTTAACTGGCAGAATGCTTTCAGTCTCATTTAAATATGTCAACATTCTGTGCTTAACTCAAATGACTTCATTCCTTGAAGATTATTTGCCTGGGTCTGGAAATAGGCCCAAGGTCAAAAGAGGAAGAAAAAAAGGTAGATATTAAGTTCCATTAATGAGAAATCAAGTCAGCCGCCGCCAGAGACGGGGTCATGTAATTGCAAATAGAAACTTGCGCTCATTGCGCGAATGTCTCAGAAGAGTCCAGCTCTCCCACTCCACACATCACACATTATAGTCCTTTCTGTCCTATGCACAATAGCATTGGAGGGTAACGCTTAACAAGCATTAATCAGTGAAAACATAATCAGGGACTAGTTTAACAGAAATGTGATATAAGTTACACGTAGTCATGTTAAAGTAATGTGGGTCTGACACAGAAACCATAATGCAGGTATTAAGATAGGAAATGAACAGCACTGAGCTCGGTGTCATAATATATAATAATATAATCTGGCAGACAGAAAGGCAGAGGTCTCTCACCTCTCAATACATTTACCCATACGTATTATGCTTCTTTGATGTCTTCATTCATATACTAGGTTTTTGTTTGATGACATTCGTAGCCATTTCTATAGAAATCGTGTGTTTCGTTTTGCTTTTTCCCTCTTAAACTGTCAGGGTCTCCTGGGTCAGGCGGCATCTGGGATCTTTTTGCTGCATCCTTCGAAAGGTCAATCCCCCGTCAAGACGATAATGGGTTGTTAACTGCATTGAGATCCCCTCAAGGCAGATACCTTACAATATGGTGCAATCTGTTATTCAAAAGCTTTAATATCCATCACGGGGACAATCAAGTGGCTGATGTCTTATTCTTTAAACCTCAGTGGGGGAAAAAAAGCTAATATATATACTTCCTGTGTAATGTTTAATTTTGCAAACGATCCGTCAACATTCTGTTAAGTCCCATTCTGTGTCACTAAGATATTACTAAGATATTTATGGACTTCAGATCAAGATCCGAGCAGATTGAGAAATTATAGCAAGCCATTTTTATCCAGTTAAAATTGTGTATGTACTGAATGATGTAATTCTGCAGTATGGAATAAGCCACCATTAATTTAGTGGTTTAGGGCCATAATAACTTCGCTGCCTGACAACATACAGAGTACCAGCAATATATCGATTCATAGTCATAATTTCCAAAAGTTTTATTATGCGTCTGTCCTCCAAACAGTATATACAGACAGTGGACTTTTATTGTCTGCAACTGGAGAACTGTGTACATTGTGTACAAATGTGCATTCATTGTGCATTTCTGCTTGCCTTACACTGCACTGTAATTCATCCATTTATCCATCCATTCATCCATTTTCTGCCCACTTATCCTGGTCAGGTTTGCAGGGGTCACGACAACCCAGGAAGCGTATGATACAAGGCTGGGGATCAGCCTGAAGAGGATCCATCAAAGAGTGGCATTAATTCCTCCATCAGTCTGAGAACAGCGGACTGACAGTTGATAGACATCTTTCATTTCCCACTAAAGTAGCTTTATGCGGCATGTATGTTAACCTGGAAAGACTGCATTGCTTATCTTCACCTTCTGTGCTTAATTGTATCTCAGTCTAGCAAAATGAGCAAAATAAGGAATTGCAGAAAAAAAGTCAAAGCTTAATAAAACAGAACTAAATGTAGTTGCCTAATGTATAAGCAGCAGGCACCATTCACCCAAAGCGCAGAGCAAATGACTGATGCTGGAGTGATGCTACAGATATCAATTTTCAGCAGAAAATCAACATCACTCTTAAAACCTTTTTCCACGTGCAAACCTGTATTGATTTCAACAAACATTTTAAATTTAGAACCGTTCTGTTCAATCTATAATTCCAGAAGGAAAAGCACACCCCACAATGCAGGGTCACACATTTTTCCTACATAACATTCCTTTAAATTCACATTTTGCTGCAGTATTGACAGCACGAAGACCATCACAAATGTACAAGCAGAAATGAAATGGAAATAAAAGTATTCCTGTTGACTGAACCTGTTAAGCGTTCAGATACATACTGATTTCTGTTTAATGGACTAGAGGATTGCCAACTACCAACAAAAAAGGCAGGGTGATTCAGGAAGTAAAAACAAAAAATAGGCTTGAGGACAGTGTTCATCTTCAATATTATTGTTTTTGAAAAATCACCTTTTTCATATTGCGTGCATCTCAGCTTCATGTAATCTGCATACACTCATATTGCAATAGGATTCACAAAGCCAGAAGAAAATAGAGTTATTTTTTTCATACGTAATTGAAATATGACTTTAATAATGTTGCTTGTAGCAATTTAAATTGAATTTTTTTTTTTAAATCATAATGTTAGGGGCCATAATAGTTTGTGGCATGTGCACCATGTATTTCACAGGTTTGTGTGATTTCTCCCAAATATCTGAGTGTGTCAGTCTAATATGGGAACATGATGATGGTACATAACCTTCTGATACTTCAAATGTGCTACTGTATCATAGCATCTACTATGACAAAACCATTACAATATGTAATACTGCAACATACGATAGATAGATAGATAGATAGATAGATAGATAGATAGATAGATAGATAGATAGATAGATAGATAGATAGATAGA
>JAODJX010000109.1:10433280-10449014 GCA_026776945.1 Isichthys henryi
AGATAGATAGATAGATAGATAGATAGATAGATAGATAGATAGATAGATAGATAGATAGATAGATAGATAGATAATGAATTATTCATATGACTTTCCCTGGTTCTGCACTGAACATTTGCTTGCTTGCTTATTTATTGTTGCTTCCCGTTTCATATAGCAGTGAAGACCATTCACTACACGTCAACAATAGCTCAACAATTGAACAATAAAGCTAACAGTAAACGCTGAAATGCTTAGTATCTGTCTGCTGTATGATGCAACAGTCTTCAATACTTCAATACTAGAAACAAGCCTTCAGCACCTTTAAGTGTTACATCGATTATCATTCGTGGCACACATGCAACCGAAGGGACCTGGATTGTGAAAGTCTTAGTCTTCGGAGCAGTGTAGCTGAGCACTAGTGGTTCTAACTTTGGAATACTCAGAGCTCCGTGGGATCTATCTGAGCGACTGTTATCTGGAGTAGGATATCCATGATTTAGCATTCACACCTTCTGAAAGATGTGTAGTCAAAGAGCTCACCTCACAATCTGAGATTAATATACTCTAATAAACGAAAGTAGAGTATGGAACACAAGAAACTTACCCAAGGGTAGTCATAGTAACAATGGTGTACCAGAATGAAGCAGGGATGCTGGTGAAGTTAGTGCCCTTGGTTCCCTTTTCAGCATAGTACATGACAGTGGCAAAGATGATGATGGCCATGGTAAGTGAGAAGAGCAGGAAGCCAAGCTCGGAGGCGCAGCTTTTCAGCGTGTAGCCTAAGATACGGAGCCCCTGGGAATGGCGGGAGAACTTGAAGATACGGAAGACACGGAAAACGCGCAAGGTGACAAAGGCTCCGCTCACATCCTCGTTTTCTGGCATGACCAGGCCGATGTAATAGGGCATGATAGCCACCACGTCGATCACGCTCATCACAGAGCGCATGAACTTGCAACGACTGGGCGCTGCAAAGAGCCTCATCAGGTACTCAAAGGTGAAGATGAGTACACAGGCGGTGTCCATGCAGAAGAAGGCTAGTGAGTACTTTTCCCCACAGGGGAGGTCCTTAACACTCCCCTTAGGTGGCCGGCAGGGTACGGTTTCCACCACATTGGCGATGACCGAAACAGCAATGAAGAAGCCAGTGACATAGTAGAAGACTAGGGCCATGGTGCTGGTGTGTGGGTTTTCAAAGGCCCTCCACAACCTCTCACGTGAAGTACTGTCAGGGGGCAAAGGGATGTCAGTTGCCATTTCAGCCTCTGTATCTTCAGCTAGCCGCTCTTGGTTCTCCTTCTTGCGGTCACGGTACTCCTCCATGCAGCAGTCACCAATGATCTCAGGTACAATGCCGTAGAAAGCCAGTTCCTCATCGAAGGCCTGTATGCACTCATGCCTAGGGTAATGAAGCTTACCCGTGCGGTAAAAGTTGAGTATGTGGCGAAACATCTCAGGGTCTCTGTCAAAGAAGTACTCTTGGGTGTCCTCATTGTAAAAGAACTCCTTTTCTGAGCTGCCCAGCAGCGTGTCGGGGTAACGATCCAAGGTGTTCTTCCAGGTCTGGAAACGCAACCCGCTTACATTCACAAACAAGATCTCATCACTGCGGCTCTTCTTATCCACAGGCGGCTTGGGCATTGATTTCTTAGCCAATGGGAGCCAGCCCACAGCAGCCGCCCGAGCAAAGGGGAGCCAAGTTGCCACTCCGGCCGCCATGTCTACTTCAGTGGTTCACCTTGTGACTGGAACCGCGGTCGTGATTAATGACAGAGTATCTGATGAGTTAAGGCCGGACCTTTTCGAAACAAAAGGAAAAGAGCCAGCCTTTGGGATCTGGTCATTCGAACAGCAGGAGATCAGCGGCAGGTCTGGCTTGGTGACTTATACACCTCTCTGTGTTTCTCAATGACACGAGAATTTAAAACGTGGGGAGGGTCTGTGGAACTTTATTGTGACCATTGGTCTATAATCACATTGTCAGAGCATTAGCTAGAGGCCTCTAGACACTAACTATTAAACAGCTAGTATGCTCTCATGTCAATCCAAAAAACAAGAAGGAAATTGGTTTATGCAAAATGCATTGAAAGGCTTCCAACAGTGCTTTGGGTCTCTTGGTTGAAGCTTGATGTCGACGCAGGGCTGTGGCGTTTCAGATTCACATGAAACCGTGATGGTGCGTTCCGAAGTTGCAAGGCAGACAATTTCCCCTCGTCATTCTCCACGGTCATGTAGCTCTCCAGGTTTGATTATACAGTTCCGCTGTCTCTCCCCTCTAGCATGTGTTCAGCTTTCCTGCTGTCTAAAAGGTTTTGTAAATTGAGAACGTTGTCGTTTAGACATCGCTATTCCTTGTATGGCTGTCCTTCTATGTACCTGTCAAGACACACAACACAGGCAGCTTAGAGACTGTGCAGCACAGGCTGGTGAGGGCTTGATGGAGACACTCTAACTGTTTTCATCAAAGTCTGTTTAAAATGTGGAGCCTCAAAGTACAAACACTGACGGCGCCTCTTGCGAATAAAAGAGCAAGACGTACTTACACTAAAATAGCCACATTCATTTCTGAAAAAGTTTAAGGCTGTTGTGCTAAAAATATAGCACAGACATTTCATTTAGCAAAGCCACGTAAAAAAAAACTTCAAACCACTTTTTAATTCAATAATATGTGTTCAGAATCTAGACTGGTAATAAAAAAGTAAAATATTTCTGGTAATTATCTCTAGCCTGCAATGCCTCAGCGGCCACACCGCAGATATGAACTACGGTAGGTTTCACGGTAGCTGCTCTTCTGCAGTTATATGTTACAGTTTAAGAAAAGCCAAACAAATAACCGGTAGCACAAAATACAGAAAATACTGTAAAAGTATTTCAGAAGAAATAAATTAGTTTAATTTCAGAAGGCAGGAATGTCGTGTTTTTGTGTCTTGTAAATAAAACTATATAGAGTATACATGATATATAGCAAATGCTAGTGTCCCTCTGGGTGTCCCTGTTGCACATACCAAAGTAAACAAGGCAAACAGTAGAAAGGAATACAGTCACATTCCCCAGAGCACGCTCTACAATCAGGACCCTAAGCATATCTGACAAAGAGATGGACCCAACCTAGTTATCTCCTTACTGCCTTGCACTCCAGCCTAAATAAAATATCAATGCGACTACAGGCAACACCGGCGGTGAATTTCCAATTTCCAAGACACAACCAACTCAATAAAAAATCAGCAGTTTGGAAATTGAAAACTAACTTTAATACTAGTGTGACTCCAATAGGTTCCTGAGCGTGGCTACAGTCCCGCTTTTACCAGATACCCTTGTCAAGACTAGGGGAGTCTTAAACCAAAAAGAAACTCTTTCTGTTCATGCAAGGAATTAAAAAATTACAATCTTGTTCTGAAAGTGCATCCATGTTTTAAGCATCTATTGTCTGTCAAACCCATATCAAAATATTTCAAATTTATACTTCCTGTTTCCATCTCCAGCATGAGTGCTGATATATAAGCATGAAGAACACATTTCTATCCATATATGCCCATTTACTTTATGTAGGTTTCTTGCTCCTGGAATCACTTATTAAAGATCATATAGTTACCTTATAATATGTCTGGATGTGGAGACGACTGGCCTGGAAGAATCCAGTTTGTCAGAACAGAGGAGGAACAGAATGTGAAGGCAAAATGCAAAGCGAAGAACGAGGGCTGCTGCAGCAATCGGACCACATCCTACACAGAAAGTATACGAGTAACTGCTACACTCTCCTCCAGCTTTTACATTCGCTCTGCTTCTCCTCTGTGCAGGGTTTGCTCGGCCTTTTCCACTCTGCCTCTCATTCGCTTGCTCGACCCCCCTCCTTATTGCTTAGTACTCTCTCTCTCTCTCTCTCTCTCTCTCCTCACAATGTTTGGCACATAACGGCACTCGGCGAATCTGATCATAGGAGGGACTGGGAGAGGAGTAGATGAAGTCAGTGTCGGATAAGTTTAGGAAGCACGTTTGTGATGTTTTGAGTTTATTGTAGAAGTGAATCACGCCCAGTAACCCTGAGGATATGTACACATTGTACATACACATTCTGCCATAGATTCCACTTGACAATTTTACACTTTGTCTTAAGAAAGTGGGAGTGAAACAGTAGGAGGTGATTGACACTTTGGCATGTTCCTTAATCATGATGTAAACTATGATGACAAAAAGTTTTTGTTTTTAAAAATATTTTTTTTTGTAGCGTATGCAGTAGGGATCAAGAACGGCAGATCAATATCTTACCTAAACATTTTTCCTGACACCAATCAGCATCAATTGTGAATGAAAGTGCATGTCATCCCTCATATGTCTCATCAGCATTTTTCCACCTGTGCAACACTTAAATGCAACTATAACTTCAACTGTGGCAAATGACTTTTTAATATAAAACACATATATGGAAGGACTGTTTGATTTAATGTTCTTAACAAAGTAAAATGTCTGAGTGATATAAACATCTACAAACTCCTTTCATTAACCTGTGTATGACAAGTAGCATTTTATTCTCATATTTTGCCGATATATAAACCACTGCTGAAACTAACAATGACACTGTTACTCCAAAATCAGTTAAGAACGAGCCAAATCCAAAGAAAGACTTGGATTTAGATGAAAAAAAAAACACTGTCCATAGTCTCTTGTTTGAAAGAGAACAGAAACAGAAAAATACAGTATTTGCCCACCATCTGAATTATTAACGGAAATTAAATCTTCATTCTGCAACATAACACTACTGACATGACATTTCTTTGACAAAGATGTAAGAATAGAATATGTTTATTGTCATGATATGGGTAGTCAGCACACTGAAATTTCCTTGTTGTCATACCTCATTTTGCTCTCTTTGAAACTCACACATGGTACAGTAGTTGCTGGTGGCTAACAGGCAGACGTGTCCACGCTAGATTACAATTGCCGTGATGCTACATAGAAACTATATTGTAAATTTTATACCTAACAAACTTACAGAACTCCATCCAGTATCAGTTACCGAAATTTCACCAGAACATACATACATACATACATCCATCCATCCATCCATCCATCAGCTTCCGCTTGTCTGGAGTTCAAGTTGGGGGGGGGGGGTAGCAGCTTCAGGAGAGATACCCAGACCTCCCTCTTCCCAGCTACCTCTGCCAGCACTTCGGGGGGGATGCCGAGGCATTCCCAGGCCAACCGAGAGACATAATCCCTCCAAGGCCCGGCTACCAGGCGCTCGTCAACGGGCCCCTCCCCCAGGCCTGGCTCCAGGGTGGGGCCCTGGTGACCTTAGTCCAGGTGAGGGGAATGAGACCTTGATAGAATTCTTTGTCATAAGGGTTTTTTCGGATTGCTCTGTCTGGCCCCTCACCCGGGACCTTTTTGCCTTGGGAGACCCTACCAGGGGTTATTGCCCCCGACCCCCCAGGGTCACTGAGGCACGCAAACCCCTCCACCACGGTAAGGTGGCAGTCCAAGGAGGGGTTTCACCAGAACAATGCAATGTATATGTTAGCATTCACATTCACATTTACACAATTTGAAAGGTATTAGTGGTTCCAGGTTCTATTTTCAAGTTTTTTTCCTCAACATAATGCATGGTATTGATTTTTGTACTGAAATGTTAAGATAAACTGCAAGTCAAAAGGCATCTGGGAAGTTGTAACTGATAACAGAGACGCTTCAACAATAACACAGCTGATCCATCATGGGACCATCTATTGATTTTTGCTGGCATAGTTGCCCTTAATTTTACTTCAGAATACGAAATAAGGAGAAAAGAAATCTAATAAGTGGAAAGATAATAATGTGTGTGTGTGTGTGTGTGTGTGTGTGTGTGTGTGTGAGCGGGTATACCTATTCTTATGGGGACACAATGTCCCCATAACGTGATAAATATCTTTTTTTTTCCTTATGGGGACTGGTTTACTTATGGTTATGGTTAGGGAAAGGTGGGGGTTAAGGTTGTCATAGTTAGCGTTAGCATTTTTCCCATAGAAGTGAATGAGCGGGCCCCATAAAGATAGGTATACCCTACATGTGTGTGTGTGTGTGTGTGTGTGTGGCCAGTTAACAGTCTGCTCCTCCAAACAGGTCAGTGACTACAACTGAATATATTAGCACACAGACAGGATCAAGATCTTCACTTACTGCTTTACTAAGCATTACAATGGCTAATATTTGTGATCTAAGCGATTCAGAATGTGGCGTGATATCTGGTGCCAGACGTGCTTCCTGCATCTCAGGAACAGCCACTTTCCTGGGATTTTCACACACAACAGTGTCTGCAGTTCACAGAGAACGGTGCGATAAACAAAAACCATCCAGTCAGCAACAGTTCTGCAGGCAAAAGTACCTTGTTAATGAGAGAGGTCCGGGGAGAATGGCTGTAATTGTTAAGGCTAACAGGAAGGCCACAGGTGCAAAGATAACAGCTCAGTAGTGTGTAGAAATGGTGGTCTTCTGTAGGCAAAAGCAGGTCCAGCCAAATGGCCGCTAGGTGTGTCTCCCAACTTTTAGATTCAAACATGCCAGAAATGAAATATTCAGGTTGAGAAGGTAATATCCTCTGAATGTTTTTGCAGAAAACTGCAGACTGACTTGCCAAATATGTCGTCTGGAGGCAACTGCCCTGTCTTCTGCCTCTTATTATTTTCAAAATAAAGACAGACAGGGGCCAGTGGTGTTTGCCCCAGGACTCCATGCATGTAATGAGACGGGAGCCAGTTCAAATCCTGCAGAATCCTGTAGAATCCTGCAGAATCCTGTAGAATCCTGCAGAATCGTCTCACCTCAAGCACGACCCTTAATCCCCATTTTCCAGGCATTGGCTGATCCTTCTTTCTCAATTGCACATTGCTTTGATGGAAAGCATCCGCTAAATACTGTTGATGTAAACAAAATACGAACATGAATTCACAATACCGGTTAATAGGGGAAAGTGATGATGTAACCATGTTACCTGGGATATGCCAAACCCACCTTTTGTACGGAGTGGTCTAAGTTGAATTTACTCTTTATTCTATCCACTCTATTGAATTTACTCTCTATGGATTGTTTAATTTTTTTTGTTTTTGTGTTGCTGTTTCTGTTCTGTCATTCAGTATAAATTGGGATGTAATTCAACTGAAATTTATGAGGATATGGGGAGTGAATAATGCATTTTTACACACGAGAAGGAAACTCCCATCTATCTTCATAATGTGCTTTTACTTACTGGCACGTAAACGTGATAATAAATTGCACAAATCCTGAAAGATGGAGCACGCACTCAAGATGCATAGTTGTACCTTAAAACACAACTAGGTAAAGTGTGAATGATGTCCCTCCATCAATCACTTTAGACATGGCGTGGTTGTGAATGCATGTTATAATGATGCAGTGCAATTGATTATCAAATAAGATCTGGTCTCCTCTGTCTGACATAATGCTTTAATGAGATTGAGTCCTTTGTTGTCTTTCGTACTGTTTCTCATATTCATTACCCCCCACAATAGCCAGAACTTTACGATTTACCCTTTTCTCAACATATTTGCGAATCCAGTTTCATCTGTGCCAGTTTGTTTTATCCTTAATCTTTGCTGTTGCATTTCTTGACAATCTGAAATTCATCAGACCTTTTTTTTTTTAAAATCATATCCCAGGTATCCAGCCTCATCCTTCATGTATAGAAATAAAAAACGAAGCTTTTTTTTACTCAGGTATGTTTACCAGAATTAACATATTAATAACTAATATTAATCTGTAATGCATCTTGATATTCAGAAATGCACACTTTGCACTTAAATGGATTGTTACACACACAAAAGATCTTTTTATAAATGAAACAGCAGATGTCCCTCATGCTGACTAGCACACATATTTGCCTCTAGGCTGACTTAGGCTTTGTTTCATGTTTACTTCATCCATGTTTTTTCTTTTTCTTCTATTCAAAGGTTTATGCTGGGCTGTAGTAAGATGTTGCCATCTACACCCTGGCCTACTGTCCTTTGCCAAATATATCAATAAAGTATCATACTATTCATGGTCATGTCGGCACCTGTAGCAGAACCTGAGGGAATGGGCAAATTTAACGTTTATGGGGGGGGGCACATTTCACCTGAAGTAAATAATGGTGCTGGATATATGAAAATATTTGTTATATAATACAGTTTAACCAAGAAGACCTCAATAGATAGTCGACATGAGTGTTTATTTGATGAAACAATTAAAATGAGTATGTGAACAGTGATTTGACGAAGCCCATCATTTGGTGGTCAGTTCCATCGGCTCTGAAGCTGACAGATCTGGCTGGGCGACCAGGCAGGAGGCGAAGGAGCCGACCCCAGACCAGGACAGGGAGCCGAAGGTGGTGGAGGGGTGGAGGCGGGCGAACCGAATAGCTGTAATGGCAAAGAGTGGGTTAGACTTTATATACTGTAAAACGTGGACCGATGTGATTGGATTCGCTTGCAGTCATTAGGTCTCCTCCTTTGAATTTTTGTATTCATTTTCATTTATACATACTGTAGGACTCTTTAAAAAATTCCCTTAAATATTTTTAGAATCATAATTAGGTTCATTACACAGGCATGATATTTCAAAAAGGCAATTACAGAACAATGTGACTTTAATTAAAATGTAGAGCATAACAAAACAGCCATAAGACTACAGGTAAACTACAACACAATTTCAATTTTTGTTTTTCTGCTCGAATATCAACATTTACAGACATTCCTTTTCAGATGAGCAGATCTAGCCAATCACCACATGCACTTTTTTATCATCAAGGCTCCCTGTGTGACAACAACTTATGTCATGGAGTTACACAGATCCCGCTACAGCAGACAAATGGCAGTGATGCTGGGGCATAAGCAGACTAATCCAGCACTGGTCACTTGTTGGAGCAGCAGACACTGTGTGGTCACACTTAAAGCAGATATGCTTAGGTTCAGCATCATGGGCTCACTGCTCAACCGAGACTCCCGCACCCGTCTTCATCTCCTTCAGAAAACTGACATATTGTCATCTTCTGTATCTGCCAAATATAAGCTTGGAGATTTCAGGCCTTAATTTCACATACACAAAATCCACAGACCTCACTGATGGCAATGGCAATACAAAAATATTACATGCAGTGCAAGAGGCTTTTGAATGTATGAAAACATGAAGTGATTAGCAAATTCACCAAACTTACTATGTGAGTAACTGCCGAGAAAGAGAAAGATTGGGCTTTAACCTGAGAGTTCTCAACAAGGTAGTCGAGATAATAATTTGCTATCCCTGAACCAGAAGATATGCAGAGCATGTTAAGCAGACATGACACTCTTTTTGCCATTCCCCATTAGAAAGACGAATGTTGCAACATCAAATTAGGTGTTGACTCTGCTGACCTGCACACTTTCAATACCCCATGGGGAACATATCAATCCTGCCATCTCTACTCCAGCATCACAAGGGTAGCGTTTCAGTAGATCACCTCAGATAAGCTTTGGTCACATTTGTGGAGTGTGTGTATTTGCAAGGACATGACAATGATGGGTATGACCATAAAAGTTAATGACAAAGCCAATCATCTCAATGTCAACTGGACAAAGATTGCCTGTATAGTGGATGTGGTGGAATACTGTATATGGCCTGTATTACTTTTGATCGTGTCAGGCATCACGCCTCTTCCGACTCAGAGAACGCGGCTCCAGTGGTTCTTAGGCAAACCTCCATTCTCAGCTCAAATCATATCAGATATAGCAACATTCACTACTCCCCATAGATTGCTGCTTCAGAAAAACATGCTGTCACAATAGCAGCTAACACAGCACCCGGCCTTTGAGAAACTAAAAGCTGTTCATTGCACCAGATCCCCACAACAGACTACAAGCAGATGTACCCATAAATACATCTACAGCTTTCCTAGTAAAGGGTTCAATGGATTGAATGCGCACTCTAAGTATCGTCTGTGGAGCAATACTGTGTTCAGCAGGTGTGTGATGCCTCTGGAGACCATCCTGACCAGACCTATGAGCAGGGTTCTAACTTGACTCCAGAAGATGTTGCTGCTGTTCCAGACATACAATTCAACCATTGTCTACACAGTCAGGAATGCAGAGGTGGGTAATTCAGGTCCAGAATGTAAAAGTCCGGATCAAGATTTTGTTTCAACCAACCAGTTGAGTATAAAGAGTCAAATCACAGGTTAAAGCAAAATCTTGGTCTGGACTCTTACTTTATAGACCTTAACTACCCTCTGAAACTACCTCTGCATGAATGATCTGAATATCTTATCCTTCAGAAGTAATGCAATCCAGTAGGCACTGTGATGGCGTTGACATTCAGCTAAGCGAAAGGACAGAATAGGTACAGTCCTGATAGACACATCATCATAGAAGGCAGGACATGACATTTGGCCTATTTGCACTTACGTTGAAGACGTATGGTTGGTATACTGAAAAGATCGCATTCACCTCGCTGAAACATGTGAAGGGAGAAACGTAAAAGGCAGATGTTAATACAAGTAAAACATGTGCACATGTGGGTAAAGTGTACAAGCCCTGTTAGGTATGTTTATTTACCAAACACAAGGAGCCATTACTTCAAACAGTGGGTGTCTCTCAATTGCAAGGATGCAAATATCATACCTACTGTATGTTCTTGCCAAGAGTGGTCTTGCTAACTTGCCTCCCAAAAACGAACTTGCAATGAATCTCATTGGTGAGGATCTAACTGATGCATTCTTGATATTTGGAACGGGGCAAGAACAACATCCGGGGATTTTTACCATCCTCTGTACTTTTGTTCTTAGTGTTGTAACTGGTCTTTGGCAATGGAAGATGACGCTAGATGGGAATGTGAGAATATGAGCACGGTCAAGTACGCATATTGATAAAGACCCAATATGCCCTTGGTACCAAAATGGTCAACAAATGGGCATGAAGACTACTCTTTCAGGCAGATACCAGAAACCAATGGTGAAGAAATATTATTCACTTAGCTCCACGCTTTACAGTGCTGGAACACTGGCCTTACATCTGTGCCACTGCCGATGGGTCATGCACTCCACTCCAGAATGCAAATGAGCAGTTCAGCACTCTGTTCCCACAGATTTTGGGGGAAATCCTCACAGGAGACAGCTCCTACAAGAACACCACATCCCATTCCTTTTTTAAAGGCAGCAAGTAAGTGTACATGAAAGTATCAAGAGGTCGGCAGCCATCCACGGTGCCTGAGGTCCATGATGAGCCGGAAGATTATACTATCATAGGGGCCAATTATCAAAGGAGCCTGCTATAGCTATCTGAGCATCGACAGGGCAGTTCATCACAGAAGCAGGAAAGGCGCCTCATCTGTCACAATCACAGAGAGAAACGCTTCCCGATGCCCCATTTTGACTGTGTTTATACCTTTCTCTTGTTTCTTTTTTGAAATGCTCATTCATTACAATATATTTTAAACAAGTTTGTTACATGCATTTAACAGAATGAATTGTTAACTCGTTATACATAGATCGTGAAAAGTGAAAAATAAATATTTTTGATTGAATGGAGAAGCTGGGTTGTGGATGTGGCATCCATCCACTCTCTGGATATGTTTGTCCTGTTTGGAAGGGGTCTGAGGGGCAATCACAGGGCACTGATACCACAGGGCCATCACAGGGCACTGATACCACAGGGCCATCACAGGGCACTGATACCACAGAGCCATCACAGGGCACTGATACCACAGGGCCATCACAGGGCACATACGCCACAGAGCCATCACAGAGCACACACGCCACAGGGCCATCACAGGGCACACACATTACAGGGCCATCACAGGGCACTGATACCACAGAGCCATCACAGAGCACACACGCCACAGAGCCATCACAGGGCACACACACCACAGAGCCATCACAGGGCACACACATTACAGGGCCATCACAGGGCACTGATACCACAGAGCCATCACAGAGCACACACATTACAGGGTTTTTTGGACTGTGGGGAGGGAGACCAGAGGAAACACCATGATGACAAAGGAAGAACATGGAGCCAGTGCAGAGATATTTTAATCCTGGTCTCTAGAGGTGCGAGGCAACGGTGCTATAACCCACAGTGCCACCGTGCCACCGCACAGGACAAGCAGGTACAGGAAATGTTTGGACAGATGGATGGACGGACGGATAGATAGACGGACCGACGGATGGACGGACGGATGGATGGAGGAGCCGTTTGGGTAATCTAAAACCTGGGAGCTGCCATTTGTCTATCTCTAGTCCATGCACTTTATACTGCATATTTTATTGATGGCTGAGCCCTCTGCTGTGCTCCCTGTTCACATATGGCCCTGTGGCTATATGCAGCTCTAATTCCATCATCAAGTTTGCTGATGATATCACCACTGTGGGCAGAGTGATGTCCAGACAAAAACTTCACCCCAATGTCAGCAAGACCAAGTGTCTTGTCATCTATTTCAGGAAGCATGAGGCAGGCTGTGGTCCCATTCACATCAGCATGGAAGCTGCGAGCAAGGTCAGCAGCTTCAAGTTAGTTTAAGTTCAACAACATTGGCACCAATCAAGAAGGCAAACCAACGTATGTACTTCCTCAGACACATAAAGAAGGTCCTGATGTTGGAAGTAGACGTCGTCAGGTTCTACAGATGCTTGACAGAGTCCATCCTTGCCACATGCATTAAATTTTGGTACTGTACGGCACTTGATAAGTTGGGGACATCAGTAGACTGTAGAGGCTGATGACGACTGCTCACACTGTCCCCGTAATACACCTTCCTTCACCTCTAAACATTTTCAATGCATGCTGCAACCAGAAAGACAGGCAGCATCTCTGCAGACCTGTCATTTCCCTGCTACTTTTGTATACTTTTTTCTCATTCATCATTTAGTGTTATATATATTATTTGTGTTATTTATTGTCTGCATTGCCATTTCTGTTATTATCATTGTTTTATGTTGCTACTCATTGTTATTCTTTGCAATGTTAACTGTAAGTAGTCAGGAGACACACCAGTAAGCACATTAAGTACATATGACAATAAATCTGTCACCTCAATGCATGAACCTTAATAATACTTACATTTCAATTATCTCCTACACCTGACTGGCTCTTTTGCCTTCCCATCTATGCAGAAAACATCAAAGCCAAAAATAAATGGAAGGGAACATCCTGTGACCCTCTATCCCTTCTCACCCTCCCATTTCCCCAGCCGCAGAACCGCTAATCATAACCAAACTTTAATTGGAGCCACCTAACCCTTACACTTGAAACCATCTATACCACAAGGCTGGGATACACTATGAAGATGGATGTTACTCCATCACAGGGACTCTCACAGAGTCAATCATTCTTTATGAGCAATTCAGAGACGTCAGTTAGCCTAACTGTATGTCTAGGCTGTGAGAGGGAAGCAAAGAAAGCTTCAATAATTTGCATTTTGAAGCCTTTAAGAGCAAGGTGTAAAACTCACTGACGAATGCAAAGCATACCAAAGTTTACTCTAAGGGCTCACACAAAACCTAGGAGAATTCTGCTGAAATTGGTATGTTAAGAGTGTTGGAATATATTCAGATATGTAATCGAAAATACATTGAACACCATATCCACCCCATATCGCACATTTTTGGGTAGACAACAAGTGAAGCATCGGTCCTACTACAACCTAGGATTACCTTTGCTTTCATCACACTTTACAAACCTTCATTTTAATAAAGGCATATGTACTACATATAGCATGAAACTCCAAATGAAAGGTACTGTAACCTGGAGGTAGCAGTTTCATCAAATTTAGAATTCATTGAGAATTGAAGTAAATAGGTAAAGGTAGCTAGCTTACCATGATTACCATGCCCTCCAGTGCCAAGTTTATATATAGATAAGTAACCAGCACTTTGCCGTCCGTCCGTCCCCCCCATGCCGTTATCTCCAGGAAATGGTTGGATATGGTCCAACACTGAACCAATAATGACTTTATCGTATTCGTCATCATAATCACATCAGACAGTATCTTTTCAAGTAAAGTGTCTAAAAGCAGTATGGTCATTCTGCTGTTTCATGTTATGATGTAGTCTTTGACCTTGGGGGGGGGGAGGCAGAACAGATATATTCAAATAGGGAGTCATGTTATCTACGCCACCATTCTTAGAACTGTAATTTCACTAACTGGATCTAAAATTCAAACTCATGTAGTTAGCATACTACCTGAAATATTTTTTCTTTAAAAGCATTGTTTGGCTGTGGGAAAAAAAAAAATAAATAAATCATTAAACCTCCTAGAAATGTGGATCATCTTGATTTTTCCAGGAACCTATTAGCATTTCTCATTTGAAATATTTAAATCTGAGGAAGCAACCAGAATCAGTGCACATTTTTCAGTAGATATATGTATGCAATTATTCCTGTGCAGGCATTTATCATGTCCCTGGAATAAAGCCAGATTACTTGCTAGTAAAGTGGAAGTGACTAGAATGAATTAGGCACCAGAGATATGGAACGGATCATGCGGGGACCAGCTCTGGCATGTAGTCGGATAAGCACAGGGAGACTTGGGAGCAGCTGCATTTTCATAATGGAAATTTGGGGCTTCAGCACAGCTAATCAATGTCTTTGACAGGTGAGAACAACCATAAATCACCTACAGACTATCCCCAATGCAGTCTTCCACAATCTGGCTGACAACAATGAAAAGAGTTTTGACAGAAATGTGGTTCCTAGAGAGACAGTCAAAACAGCTAGACATTAACTACAGTCGAATAATGAAATGATTGTTTTTATGTACTGGCATGAAGACTGAGCGAGACGCATTGTTGTTTAACACAGTAAATATTAGATGGGACTTTAAATGTTTTCAGATTCCTGTTGGATTCAATATATTGACACAAATATACTGGATATTGGATATGATCATCAAAGTAGGATCCAGTAGAAGATACAGTTTCGTACCTTGATCAGCATTCTGCTTTAATTTTAGACAGCCTGCTATTCTGTAAATATCCCAGTATTAGTAATAGGTCTTAAGATGTTTTATCGGGACATTCAAGAAACATCTCAAAACCCATCCCTTCAGGTAACATCTCAACTGACCGCATCCTATGACTGACCCTCCCTATCTCACTGTCTCCACTGACTGTTCAATTGAAGTGTTTTCACTTCTTAAGAACATACTGTAAGAACATAAGAAATTTACAAATGAGAGGAGGCCATTCGGCCCATCAAGCTTGTTTGGGGAGAACTTAACTAACAGCTCAGAATTGTTAAAATCTTATCTAGCTCTGATTTAAAGGAACCCAGGGTTTTAGCCTGCACTACACTAGCAGGAAGACTATTCCATACTCCAACTGCATGCTGTGTAAAAAAGTGCTTCCTCAAATTCGTTTCAAAATGTTCTCCCGCTAATTTTCACTTATGGCCATGAGTTCTAGTACTTAAACTAATACTGAAATAGTCATTTGGCTGAACAGCATCCAGACATGTTAGAATCTTATATACCTGGATCATGTCCCCCCTTAGTCTCCTTTCCTCAAGGCTAAACAGATTCAGCTCAGCTAACCTCTCTTGATAAGACATTCCTCTAAGACCAGGAATCATTCTCACAGCCCTACGTTGCACCTTTTCCAAGGCAGCAATGTCCTTCTTAAGGTATGGTAACCAAACCTGAATACAATATTCTAGGTGGGGTCTTACCAAGGAATTATATAATCAAAACATCACCTCCCTTGACTTAAACTCCACACACCTAGAGATGTAACCCAACATCCTATTGGCCTTTTTTATTGCTTC
>JAODJX010000109.1:10470262-10482593 GCA_026776945.1 Isichthys henryi
CATGTGACCCAGGCGGGGATTCGAACCCGGGTCCCAGAGGCGTGAGGCGACAGTGCTAACCACTGCACCACCATGCCACTCCTAAACAAAAGTCATCATCTTGATTTGGAGTTTTAATATGTCAATTAAAATTACTTAATCCAAGCATACTAATAAATCCTTTCTATTTTGTATTTTAAATTCCAATTCCACAAATATTGTGCTTTTGAAATTTTAGAAGCAAATATAATGGTAATTCCCCTCTAGCAGATTCGAGCATGCTAGGCACTATGGCATTTTTAAGGTATTTAAAAATTTTCGTTGATGAAGAATTTCTGTTTAATCCTAGCATTATATTTTATGACAGTTGCCACAGCACCAGTGTGAACTGTTATTGCCTATTAGAATGAAGGCATGACAGGATAAAATATTTTATAGCAGAACGTAAAAACAAATAAGACTCCCCCACTGAGCAGGTTAGTGTTGTGCTTATTGTTGCTGTTTGTTTCCCATCAGTCTTATGGAAAAGGAAACATCTGTGATTCAGCACCTGAAACAAATACATCGTCACACCCACCTTGATGTAAGGAGCAGGCGCTGATTACAGCGCGTTGCCACACCCACCACACATCAAACCACCTCAGGGATAAGAACCTGAGTGCAGCCATGCAGCAGTGTGAGTTTTTCCAGTGGCTGGGGTGCCAATCCTGCCACCAACCACCAGGTTTTTCCCCAGTTAGTTGGAGGACCTCTTTGGAGGGCCGGATGAATATTAACATCATACCCAGGACAAAGCAAATGCAGGTTAAGGGCCCTACAGAGCAGAATCACAGGATTTGAACCAGCAAACTTCTAGTTGCTACCACAGATCCCCAGCCTCAGAGATACTGCTTCACCCACTTTGCTGCCGCATAATTTATCCATTGAAACAATCATGTGACACTTGTATGGTAAATATACTGAAATCATGTCAAGAACTAACCAATAATTTTATTGAATGAAAACTTCAATCATTAATCCTTGATCCTTTGCCCTATCGATGTATTATTCTGTATAATTTGTGTGACCAGTGTAATTGTGTAATGTAATTCTATAAGGTAATTCTGTAAAGTAATTGTATACTTGTGCTTGTACATTTGTGCAGGTCATCACCACTTTGTTAGGGTTCTATTGAAACTGTAGATGCTTTAAATACAATCAAAATATGATAAACTGACAACACAGCAACAAACAGAACCGCCGTGTGACCCTAGTCAGTGTCCTCTCATCTGCCCTGCTCCCATTTATCTGACAATCCTCTCTGTCCCGCAAACAGCGTCCCTCATTTTAAATGCATGCCACTCGCCTCCATCGACTCGATTAGATTTCAATTAAGTCTCCCTTTTTTATTCTCCAATAAATTCAGGGAGAGAGAGAGAGAGAGAGAGAGAGAGAGTACTGTGCAGTGCATGAGCAGAGGAGAGGAAAGCTGGAAAGGAAAAGATTGAGAAAGAATGAAAGAGGACACATCATTTATTTATGAAGCTTCTCTAATGATTTCTATTATCAGATAGATTGCCATCTGTTAATAGCCACTCCCTTTTATTTCTGTCTATATTTCTTTTCCGCCATTTTTATGCACCACAACAGAAAGTCAATGCTGACTCATTCTGAACAAAACCAACTGTGACCAAATATGTATTTAATCTTAAGGCGTTTGGGCCCCCCCCCCAGGGGCTCCAATTTACTGTAGGAACTAAGTGTGGTTGTTGAGTCATGGCAACTGGACTTCTCTCTTGAAAGGTGGAAACGTTTCACTGCTTATCCAAGCAGCTTCTTCAATAGGAACTAAGCTTTTCGGAAATTAAGTTTCAATAATAATTTTTAAATGATACTTTAAGATGTCACATATATACCAAACCCTTCATATGCCCACTAATTAAGACTATGACAATTGAAATAATCATCAAAATGTAATAATAAGATAAGTTACATACAATATACACTATCCAGGATATTTTATTACTTTTTTATCACGATTTTTCTTTCCCAGTTAAAAGAACTATGACTGCACTGGTACAACAAGTTTCCATTTCGCACAACAGCTGCAATTTGAATTAATGGGTCCAAAAATGTCTAGACATGCTGCAACCTGCAAACCTGTAATTAACATGATTAACAAAGTTTTCAATATTTTGCATACTGTTTTTTTCAATTTTCGTATTTTATATTATGTCCATTTTATGTAGCTTACAGCATTTCAGCAGTTTTCTGGAGTTTTCTTCATACTGCAAAATGAACACCGAATATTTGAAAGCACTAAAGATAATTGGATGTACGATTTATAGCGTTATGTTAGTTTGACAGTCGACCATTATACTTTTTGTATTATTGTATTAAAAATGTTTGTGTATAAAGTCATACCTCTTTCAGAGGCAAGGACACACAGTGCTGCAGAGGAAACTCTACCAGCATAATAACATTACGATAAGATTTACATTTATTTACTTGGTTGAAACTTTATTACAAAGTAGCTCTGTTTATATGAGTGGATATTTTACTCTAATCTTCCGAGTTATTGTGCTCATAGGCACTGCAACTGGAGCATAAACTGGAACATAAACTGGAACATAAACTGGAACATTACTGGAACATTACTCCATGCGTTTAACCTCCCAAACCATTAGAACACGGGCGTTTCATTTCTTTTGTTCGTGATTAGACAATCGTTTAGGTTTCCAAATGAGAAAACTCACATTCATCCATCTTCTACACACAGATGCCGGTCAGGGTCAGAGGTTCATGCGCCATGTGCATCTTTATCGAGGATGGGGTAATTTTTGGAAAAAAAAACGCTTACATTCACAAGAATAGTTTCTCTTATAACATATACTGGGAGTACATGAAAATCATTTAAAAAAACTCATTTTTTCATATCTACCACAATCTCATTAGCAAGAACCGCAGAATTCATTATGCATTGTCTTCGAATGTTATTAAAATGTATTATTATTTTTTTAACTACTAAACATTTTTAATAATTTATGCAAGATGTTATTAAATGCTTCTGAATATGAAATCAATTAAATTCATTAATTGCTCAATTTATGGTCACTACAGATGATATTAACATCTATCACAATAAAACTGGGACCTGAGTTCTCAAAACAGTGTCCAAAGCCACCTGTCCTCCTTAAACAATTAAAGCATGTTAATATATAGATACTATGCACAGCTATTTAAAAAGTAACATTTTCTCTTAAAATCCTTCTTTATAAATCTCAGTTGATTCAACTTGTGTAATTTTTTTGTACTTCAGTTCATTATCAGGCACCATTTTGACAAAATAATTTCCACATAATCTGGAATTTATAAAACGCAGGCAAGGCACTGAATTGCTATGGGCCTGGATATTTTAGGTCCTCAGTTGCTCTGCAGGTCACAAAATTTTCCAAGGGCTAACACTGTAGTAGAGTGGCTAGAGTACCATTCAATGTATTGCTGAACAAGACCAAGTTTAAATATAGTCTAAGAAACGTGGCAAAGGAGAGAGCAATCAGTATAACTTTTTCATGCTCTGTAACATCTGTAGAAGTTGGGGGTCAGACCGAGTAATATCACTGCTGTTCAGTATTCAGTGCAATACTGTGCTTTGCTCCCCGTTATTTTTATGCTCTGTATCTATTTCATTATTATGTCTGGAGGTTGCATGTCAACCTTTTTAAAGCCTCAGGTAGCCTGTTGATAATGGATGAGGCTTTAGTACAGGGAGCTAGAACTGAAACTCTGAAACTTAATATCCCAGCGACACGAGCTCAGATGCAGAAGAGGCTTAGTGTCTGTTAGGCCCACGAGCTGCCATATTGTTATAGAAGCAGCATAGCCCAGGTCAGTCTAATGAAAACCATTTGAAATTTTAAAACGTATTATGCATGTTTGGTCTGCTGCTTCCTGAAGAATGTCACCTCCCCACAAACAGTGAGTGAACAGTGGGCAATGACAGTAAGTTTTTATAAACACCTTTGTGCGCAATTCAAAAAACAAAGCTCTCTTAAAGTCACTTCGGGAGCTTGTCTACAATTAGTTAAAACAGCTAATGCTGCCCTGTAAATGTAAGCAAATTAAAACTTCCCTCCCAAAACAAAACAGGTTTGTTTCATGTGGATCGAGTTAAATATTTCATAGAGATTCTACTGTGAGATAATTATACCAAGTTCCCTGTTGCTGTTAATGTTCAAGCTGCAATTAAAACACGGTTTCCTGTGCTCTATCCCCTGAGAGTGTCGAACCTGAAGATTTACTTCTCCATTTATTTTTATGCACAGTCAGCCCGGAATAGCTCAGCAAAATGGCCGCCATGCCAGTGTTTATTCAGTCATTCAGTAAAATCTAGTCATTCAGTGAAATTGGATTGTGTTAGTAAAGGAGAACACATTCCTTTGGGCACAGGCCTTGGTTAAGAACCCCAGATACAGAAACATTGTAATAATGTACTTTTTGAAAGAACTCATTTTTGAAGATCTGTAGTTTTCTGATACCAAATATATTTCAAATGTCAAAAATGTTAATTAATTATAAATGCATATGTAATTTCAGCCTGAGGTGGATGCATTGCTTTTGAAGTTACTTTCAGCAAATGAATTTCAGCAAGGAAAAAAGTATAAACTCTCTCAGGCACTCTACTTGAAGGAAAAATAAGACTGTCATCCTTCAAACATTTTTCCTTAATAGTGCTAAACCACTAATCACTCTCCTTTATACTTTCCCTGTATGCACAAACACAGTTCTGCTAAGTCAGATTGCTTTCTTTATTCTCAAGGTATTGAGTTGCTGGTTGCATAATTGATAAGACTTTTTACTGTCATCACAATGTGTGTCCCAGGATTATAAATCTCTCCACCTCTTTACCGTCTCGCTTGATTTTCCTGTCTTGTTTCAGGTTTCCTCTCTAACGCTGTGAGTTTTTAAGCCTGTCTGCCCCTTTGTTTCTAGATGAATGGGAACTAATCAATCTAATTCCTGCATTATTCCTCACATGAATGACAAATCTCATGAGAACATTCACAATGCAGATTTTAAATTAATGTGAACAAACCTGTATTTGAAGAATGTGTCCAGTAGGCATTCGGTTGCCTTTCTGAAGTGCTGTTTATGTAGGTGGGACACGATCAACTCACAATAAGTTGGATAAAGAAGAAATGTTGCTGGTCTTAGCTGTAATGGAGGTGACCAGATAAAACACAATATGTAGAAGAATTCTGCACCCTTCCATCTTATTAGTTTGAGTGGGTTTGCTTGCTGTATTGGGTAACCTTGTAGTGCAGGAAAGAATCCCAACATACACCTTTAATTTTTAATATCTACGTACATTACAAATAGCAACCTTGTGAGGGGCAGGTGGTCAAAGTGGAAAAGGGCATTTCAAGCCTGAATAATTACAATTTTCATAACACCATGCATCTGCAAAGCTTACGTAAAACCAATATGCGATGTAACATGAAGTAACCGTTAACAGTGAACTCTTCTATTTTAGATGCAGAAACTGATTTAGAAAGTTTTGGTCACTTTCAACACATCCATTCATCTTCCATGACCTATTGGACTACCTGTGCAGTACAGGGTCACAGTGAGGGCAGAGCCCAGAAGAGACACACCAGTCCTGCATAGGATGCACTACTGTGCTGACCACTTTTAATATGGAGAGTGTTATCTGCACTGTATATATCACTGCACAGGGTAGCACACTTTGGAATGGATTCAACAGCAAGGGGCTAAAAATTCATGGAGCAGATGCCCCTCTTGAATAAATTCAGAGATTTCATGAGTACATTTGACAATTCAAAATTATTAAATAATTTAATAAAAGATCATAATGATAAATAATTGAAAGGGTTTATAAATACATTACAATGTGTCTCGCCCCGTATGGAAATGCGGCTCTCACACATGGTAACGACCAAATCTAGCACCAGGATTAATATGCGCCCTTTTTCAGTCAGTAATACTTTCATATTTCAACACTGCCCGCTGTGCAGGTGGAACATTCTGCTTCGTTTCTGTGTCTTGCCTGGTGTCTCACATCACACACCTATTCCTGAAGTCAGATCCTTGATGTCTGTTACCTTAAGACAATTATCAACACCGAGATCCCATGTCACCTTCTTCCTTCAGCAAGTCAACACCACCAGGAGATCCCTCCTCCACACCAGAACTGTCACTTTAGATGTATCGCAGATGTGCTGCTACAGTATGGTGGTGCAATGAGCTACCAAACCACATCTGATTCCTTCTCAACCTTTAAGCTCAAAACCCATTTGTGCCGGGAACTTCTTAGCTATGATTACTCATTGGTTTCTAGTGCTCCCTGAATGCTTTTAATGCTGCACTTTGTCTTTCATTTGAATAGTTGTCTTATTACGTTCTTGCTTTGTGTGAAATATGTTGTAGAGCCTCTGCATGCTCCAATATTACTTATATTTGCAAAAGTGCTGTGGAAGCTCAGCCTAGCATCTCTTATGCTTACAGTAACTGGCTCCTGACTGCTATATGTGTGTAATGTATCTGCCTCACGCGTACGACACTTTGGACAAAAATGTCTGCGAAATAAACAAACGTAAATGTAACTTGACTTGGTCTGTAAGTATGGGATCAGATATGCAATGTTTAGATATGCATCAGATATGAATGTATTAACTAGTTTCTGTCATTGGGTTTTGTCTCGAACTGGAGTATGAATTAGGTTTTCTAAGAATTTTTCTCTTCTACATAGATTCCCCACATAAACATTTTCTGTGGAGAAAAATTGACACAAGTCAAGTGGCGTAACCCTGTAGAACCGTTTCTGACATCACTAACTCGAACAAAAACAGAACAAAACACCACAGGATGCATATTTTTTACACATAAAACCTGGCGTTTTGCTTCAGAATAATTCGGTCCTGGCTGTCCCGTGCAATTGGGATTCAGGGAGATTGTTGCTTGGCGGTTTAATAGACTGTCACAACAGAGTCATTACTCTAGTGTATTATGAAGCACAGGTTTACAAGTGCCACAAAAGTAGTGACGAGCTCAGCGTAAAAGACGCTCATTTAAAGAAGAAGGATTTTTGTTTGAGGAAAAGATAAATGGAGGAAATAGCACCTTTTATAATGACCAGCCCAGTTCGGTTTGAATATTCAGCAATTCCCATCCTATCTCAGGTTAACGTGTTCTATAGCGTGGTGCAAACAAGTAAACATTTGATACTTGAACCTGATAACTTCAGCTGTATACCAGGAGGAGATTCCACCCAAGTCTGTATGCATAATCAGGCTCCTGTTCCAGAGAGCAGTTTCCAATGACACCAATCTATATAAGGTAGGACAGGTTTTATCCACCCCTCTCACCTTAGGTTTTAGTCTGGAATTACATCTCCACATACAGTAACATAAGGCTGTCGAATCGTTTAAGGAAATAATGTTCTATATAGACTTATAAAATGTAGCTACATACACAAGGGTGAACTGACAAATTCATTCATTCCAGTAATACATTAACCTAAAATTTACTTGACATTATTACAACAATTAATCAGAATGAATGTTTCATGCTTACCTAGTCCCCACCAGATTTATATATTCGCCAAATACATCATCCTGAAATTCATTGACAGTGCATTAAACAGTTTATACAACAACCTTAAGACTATGCTGACACCCTATACTTTATTCTTGTTATACACCAGTGAGCCAAAACATTATGTCACCCCCACGGGAAGCAAATCATATTGACCATCATAAAAATGGTGCATGTCAAGGTCTGGCAAATATTACATGGCAAGCAAACATTTTGGTACTCATAGCTGACGTGTCGAATGTCGAAGGAATTGGCAGGGATAAAGATCTGAGGAACTTTGGTAAGGACCAAATCATTACGGCCAGACAACTGGGTTACAATCAGCTGTGGGAAAGTCCCTATGGAGGGCGGAGCAAGGAGGGAAAAACCACGAACCTATGGTGGGGTATTGAGTGGCCAAGATGGGAAGGATGGCCAAGCGGTGGCGTATGAACTGACAAAAGGCCTACTGTGGTACAAACAGTGGATCATTTTAATCATGGTCATCATGCCTAACAAAGTCCTTTGAAACGATTTTATGAGACTTTAAAATGAATTTAGACACAAAAATTCTTGACTGAGGCCTTTGACCTATTTTGGTGAGTCTGTGAATGTTACGTGAATAATCTGCTTCTAATTATGGGGAAGGTGGATCAAAACAAGTGCAGTGTCCTTAAAACCTTTTTATCCTGCTGAAAGAAACCCAACAGAGCAATAATGATTTAATCCCGGGTCTGTGTCTTTCAATTTAGGTGGTCCTAATGTGAAAGTGTAGAGCAGGGGTCTCCAACTCCAGTCCTGGAGAGCTACCTTCCAGTAGGTTTTCTAATCTACCGGCTTCTAATGAGCCACACCTGTTCTCAGGTAAATACTAGGAACATGTGTGGTTCATCAGAAGCCAAGTGGGACAGAAAATCTACTGGAAAGTAGCTCTCCAGGACCGGAATTGGAGACCCCTGGTGTAGAGGGTCTTTCAAATGTCGTAATCCACAGTTATTATTTTAATATGGGCCGATAACACAAAATCAAATGCTCAGTAACCATTTCATGTACACACAGGGGTTTTTGGCAGCTTTGCATACAAAAATGTGTTCATAATATAAGCGTGAGTATTTGAGTGAAGCCTTGTTTAAGGTCCGGCTGAGTATGTGGATCAGTAAGACCCAATCATTTAAACACACAATTACCCCATGACATGATACTTCAAGATATATACACACACATACACGCACACAAACACACTTTAATATATATATATAGAGCAAAGCATATTGCATAGAATAAAAATGATTAAGTCAAACATGAGTGAGGAGAATGAAATTTAACAGAAACTCTTTTCATGCCTCAGTAAGGGCCCTTGCTTTACATATGTATGAATAAGATTGGAGGTGCCCTTATTCCAGTCTTCAGCTATAACCTTTATGCCGGAAAAGTTATTTCAACCCTTAAAAGGACTTTTTTTTATGGAATCTTCCTTTTGCGAGTTTTATTAAATAGCACAAACCCTTTTCTGAGAGGAACTCTTAATTGCTATCTAGAGTTCCGAAACGTCCTTCTGTATGCCATAAAATTTCACCAATTTTTTTTTTACCTCCTGCATAATCAAACGTGAAAATGAACTGAATAAAATAATTTTATAACGAAATCCCGTCCACTCGCATTTTAGTGCTATAAACGGTTCTGTGATACTCTGTGAGTTAAACCAATATTCTTCATCCTCAATTAGTTGAATCCCACACATCCCTTGACAGCCTCCCACGCTGACAGCGTGCTTCTGCAGTGAAGGCGGACGGCTCAGGCACACAAAAAGCCTAAAAAGCCGGCAGATTCCATTACACTGACGGCTGGGGTGGATCAATACCCCCTAACATTTTATGGCGCAGTCCAAGGATTCCACACTGAAGGACACATCGGCCCTGCTTTATAGTTCACAGAAGGCTGAAGGAAATGGGTAAATCACAAGCCTGAAAATTGAGGTCATTCCACCCATTCTCTCTCATTCTGCTTTGAGGGAAAAGAGAGTCTTGATGCGGCACTTGAAGGAAAGTGTTCACCTGATATATAGCCGTGGTCCTTAGCCACCTGAAGTGTTTTTACCAGTCCAGGGAAACAAACGTATTCCTACTGAAATAGTATTCAGCCATTTTGCTGACCTTTCTGTCTCCCAGTCCATGTGATTCAACGGTGGCACCAAAAATATGATTTATCTTTACTTAAAACAGAAAACAACCAAAGTCCAGGTCGAAAACCCCCCCCGTCTGAATCTGCAGTCACTGAGAGATGATCCAAACACAATTTAATTAATGCAGAACTATACTGGAGAAAAACCTCATGTCACTGTATGTTTTTTCTCTATTTTGCTACGCCTGATTAAAAAAAAAAAAATTATAGCACTTTAACACTTCATTCTGCAAAGCTGTGAATTTGTTGTTTGAAAAAACGGCACCAGCAGATTGGACTAGGAGCTAAGATTAGTAATAGAGAAAGAAAAAAGAGAGTAAAATAAAACATACGGCACGCAAAAGGAAAGTCGTAACATGACACTACAAAATATACTGTAATACTTTGGTAATAGTACAGATTGTGACCTTAGAAAATGTCCTGTTAAGAGGTAAACTGGGATAAGAGGAATGCAAAGGACTGTTACATTTTCACGTCTGTAACTCAGGTTTGCGTTTCTCCGTGTTCTCAGCCTTGGCAAGCCACGGAAACGCCATGGCAACTCTATATTTTCCACAGTAAAAGTAGAGCAAGCCTGTTACGTCAGAGCCTCAGGAGAGAGAAATGCACCCAATCTTTAATTGAATAAAGTGTCCCTTAGGCTCAGGCGATGAAGCCATTCCAGATTACTGTCCACATGAGGAGGAAAGTAATTTGGACATAACCACTGCAACATGTAAATCACAGAAGCTCACAGATACACATAGCTTTGAACATGGGTGGGGGGGGGTTATTGAAGTTTGTACTGGACAGTTTGAAAAGGTGATAGAGGAGATGCAGAGTTATTTGAATCTCGTAGATGCGCATCTTGTGTTTATCATTTGTTTCTTAACAGCTTCTTTTAAAGACTCGCGATTTCCAGAAATGCACAGTAAACCTGAATGGATTTATGAATACATAAATGCTTTTTATTTTTTATTTTCCGAGTTGCCCACGATGGGTTGGTGCCCCATCCTGGGTTATTCCCTGCCTTGTGCCTGTAGCTTTCAGAATAGACTTTAGATCCCCGAAAAACTGCATAGGACTAGTGGGTGTAGAAGATGGGACGGATGGATGGATGGACGGATGAATGGATGGATGGATGGATTTGTTTCAACAATGTAACCCTTGATCAGATGTCGCAGGGTACAGTGCGCCATCTATACAAGGCTTGTTAATGATTATATTTTATTTGAACCATGGGTGCCCAAAATTTGACCTAACTTCAACACTGGATGACATTCTGAAAACTATCCTGCCCAGACAAACAGGAAGCAAGACACTGACCTTCCCTCCAGTACAGAAACCTGCTGGCCTTGGAATTTCAGTAATCAAATGGAAGTGAGCCAATCAATCATTCCACCTTGAAACTTCAATCTGTTACTTAGGTTCCCTACTAAAATTTGTGTGGTATGTTTTATTCTTACAGTATGCTGTTACACTTACAGTAAATCCTTCCAAATACTATAAGGGTCAGCACAGAGGGTAAGTAACATATCAAACATTAAGTAATGTGTATTTATTATTTATGATAAAAAAAAAAAACGTATTCAAAAAGGTAAGTGTGAGGGCAGTTCCCGATCGCTCTCCGCAGCCACGCCCCCCTCTCCCAATCTGAAGCACCAGAATACTGATGGTGCGTTCCATTTCAACTGGGATGTCAGAATTTCCAAATTCCTCATCAGATATTTTAACTAGAACATACCTAGAAGTCTGGTATTCCGAACAATGGCTAAGAATGAACATGGATAGACCAGGTATTGCTAAATGGATTTCAGCTTGCTGTACTGGAATGTGGTTGACTCGGGTGTGTCGTCAATCCCCGCTCTGACTGCCAACCTCCGAGGTAAACGGAACACAGCACATGTCAGGTTAGCGAGCGCATCGTTGCCCCGCTTTCTCCTGCCTGCTTGAGTTCCTGCCTGTGTGTCTTGGAGTGAGTGTCCTCCCAGACCCAATCCCCGGTGAGTGTGTGCCTCGATCCCCCTCTCAGTGTGTGTGGTTGTAATGATCTCCCCGCATGATTGCCTTTCCCTTTACTCCCAAGCACTGACCTCCTGCCTTTCTGACCCCAGCGCCCATATCTGACTCTGATTCTAGTTTAATCTTTTGACTTCATGTCTGCTCTACATCGGGGTTCACTGTTCGCGGGCTGCTCTTTGACGGTAACATTTTGGCAACATGATGCTGTGCACTGTTTTTTTTTTCTTTTTTTTAACAAAAAATAAAGTTTGTACCAGAAATAAAGATCTTCCATTCATTCTCTGTGCCTGCTTGTCCTATGCAGGATCACGGGGATATGAAACCTCTCCTAGAACCTACAGGCACCAACTCATCGCAGGGCTCCATTTTAGCATGTTTTTTGAACTGTGGGGGGAAACCAGAGAAAACCCCACAATAATAGAGGGAGAACAGGCCATATCCACGCACATGGAGCAAGGATGGAGCGTCAAACCCCAATCCCAGAGATGTGAGGCAATAGTTCCAATCATTGCACCACCCCAAGTCCATCCATCCATCCATCCATCCATTTTCCAAACCGCTTATCCTACTGGGTCGCGGGGGGTCCGGAGCCTATCCC
>JAODJX010000109.1:10487224-10499483 GCA_026776945.1 Isichthys henryi
TGGGGGGAAACCGGAGTACCCGGAGGAAACCCCACGACGACATGGGGAGAACATGCAAACTCTGCACACATGTAACCAAGGCGGAGACTCGAACCCGGGTCCCAGAGGTGTGAGGCAGCAGTGCTAACCACTGCACCACCATGCTGCCCCCTACTGGGATACAGGTTTCAAAATTCAGGTTGTCTTCAAGACTTCTTAAAACGTCTTAGAAAAGCTTAAACTAAGGACAGAATCTAAGCCATTAATATTAACCTGTCTGGTGTGAAAAACAGATAATTTGATAACCAAACATTAATCAGGCCTGATAACTTGAAGAATCAATACAACAGCATATTGAGACTATGATTTTCCATGAGCAAAAATGCTTTATGAAAAAGTGCCATGTTTCTTACTGTTCATGATTTTGCATTAATCGCTACCCAACATAATGCACTGCATAAGAATAAAACACTAAGAGTACAATTTTCCATAGTGTATTAGCATTTTCTGTAAAGGTGAACTTATGCTGACCTTCTGTTATATCCCAGTGATTTTTTAAACTTATCTTCCCACCACTCTTCCTGGTGAGGACTGCGGTTCTGACATGCTGAGCATGTTCCATGGCCAAACTACTCATTCCAGGGGGATCCTCAGATGTTCCAAAGTCAGCCCTTGGCAGTTGTTTTTTGTAAGACGCCCAAATCACTCCACCTGATCAGAAGCAGCAGGGGCAGTACATTTGAATTTACATTCATTCGTTTAGTGAACACTTTCTCTCCAAAGTGGAGCAGAAGCAAGGCAGATTGTATATGACAAACCTACAGCTCTCAAGGAGCCAAGTAAGCATAAGTGCAGATAGGCTGAGCTTTTAATGAATAACCAGTAACAGGTACAAGCTACGTAGCATCTGGGAAAGAGCCATGCAACATGTTACAAAAATATTACAAGGAGCTGAGGAAGCTATTCAAATCAAAGACCTGCTTAAAATGCAACAGCATCTAGGCTACACAGGAAGTTAGCCGGGGGATAGCAAATGAAGACTGAGAAGGTCAGCGGTTGGAGCCTACCAGAAATGCAAGCTCTCCTGGAAAACTCGGTTTTTGGGAAATTTCGAAGGCTGAGCAGAACCCTTACTGAGGAACCACACAAGAGCTTGACTTATTTTCTCCTAGCAGGGGGATGTCTAGGCAGCACCGTCATCTTGGCTGAAGAGGATGAGAGGATGTACTGTAGGTCTTCATAAGTGGCTTAATGGAGATGGATTCTGTTCCATTAACAGCTTTACAACGGCTCTTTTTCAAAGTCCCTCTTAATCTCAGATCTCCTCACCATGTCGCAGAGTATATGTCTAGAAGTCATACGGAGAACCTCAAGAGAATTTCAGCTGCTTGCACTTCCACTTGACCAACATGGACTCCTAAGCACCTGAAAAACTGCAGTCACCAAACCAATCTACCTTTAAATCTCACATTTCCCCTTAACATCATTCATGAACAAAATCCTTACTGAAACTCCTTCAAGGGAGGCAAACTCCTCCCCTTATCTGAAAGGGATGACCAGGGCCTAGAATTCGAAGGGGCTGATTCTTATTACTGCTGCTTCATAACTGACACTGAATTGCTCAAGTGTGTGCTGGAGGTCCTGGTTGAGTGAGGCCAAAAACAGCCTCATCTGTAAAAAGCAGGGATGTCACTGCCAGCCTCTCATTCTCAATGATTTTCCAATCGTAGCTGTGCCTTGATATCCTGTCCATGAAAATCACAAGCTGGAGTGGAGATATGACAAAGTAGGATTACCAGATAATCCATGTCGAGGAGGACACTTTGAGCTACGACAGTATTTGTGAATTAACGATTTCACGGAAGCATTGAGTTCTTGTTGTGTGCTGATTGGTCAGCCCCCTATAATCATGCACATGTCATTAATGATGATGTAAAACAGCTGGGTGAGCATGCCTTTTACCCCCCCCCCCCCTTTTAAAATCAGGACCACCACCCCTGTCTAACAATCCTCAGGTATTTTATACGCCTTCCATGTGAAGCGTCAGCCGTCTCACCCCAACATCATCCAGTGCTTTCAACATCTCTGGAGATATTTCATCTACCAACGCAAAATGATCGGTATGGAGGCCTTAATGTATGGAGGACTTAGCACTGTTGTGATGTCAACTGCAATGGCAGATACTACTCTACCAGAATCCAACATTAACTCCTGGTAAGAAGGCATGTCTACCAGGTTAGCCAGTTCTTCCCGCCATTTCACAATATCCCCAGTACAGGTCAGCACTTCCCTACTTTGGTTGTACATCAAGCCTTAAGCTGCAGACAACAGAGCAAACATATTGATGGTTAAGGCACACAAACCTTTTACCGGAGTCACATCTGAGACGATCCTCAGAGGGGGATTTTTAACTTATTCGTCAATGTGTCATTATACAGCTTTGCACCTTCCTGCTGTCTGTTTATTATTAATGTACCACTTTTCAGTAAAATTGATTTACTCTTCAGACCTTTTAAGTTCAGATGCCGAGTTATACATCATTGTTTTGTTTCCACCAGAACTTCATCAATTATTTCCAGTTAGTATGGAAATGTGTGTGAAACCATGGAAGCTTCGAGAACAATCAACATTTATCTACTTAGTAGACACTATTGTCCAAAGTCGCGTACATGTCAGAATTAAAGATAAGGCTCGGCGCATCCCTGGGACAGCTGGGGTTAATCAGGAGCCTAACATGAAATCACACAGGATTTGAAACTGAAAAGACTTGTATATATGGGAGAGATTTCTTACTGTAGGCTGCAGGCTTCTCCACGACCCTGAGCAGGATGTGTATGGATGGATGGATTTATTACCTGTGTTCTAATGTGTCTGTAATATTCTATGAGAGTTGCTTATTTGATAAACACTAATTGTCAAGTTTGTATTACATCAGCAGTATTCCTCAATGCTAAGCAAAAAGATTCACATGGCACGGTACTTGCACTGAGCTGGAGTGCAAGCAGGGTCATGTGACACTAGAATGGAAGGATGAAACGGATTTTATTTTGGGAGTGGGAGACAGGCATTTTAAAAAAGTACCAGGGAGAGAAGAAGATATGCAAGAGCAGTACAGTGAGGACGGGGGGGGCGGGGGGGGGCACAGGATACAGAAAGGGTCACAGATAGGTCCAGTTGTGTTCTATGTTAAGTATCATGGTCTTAGCACATACACATAGTGATATAAACATACTGTAAGGCTGCAAACATCCAATGGGGGCAAGATAAAACTGCAGTTTACAGCCAATGATAACGTGTGTTCTACACATTCATAGACCCAGACGGTCCACTGGAGCAGTGCAGGCTAAGTACCTCACCCAAGGGATTCCGTAAAACTTAAACTCTCAAGTTTAATCAGGGTAGAAGCCTATGGCCAGAACAGTTACACTACATACTTTCCCAGCATGCAGCTATTGGCAAATGTAGCTGTATAATATGTGCAACTTCTCAGCAAACTGCTTTGAGAGAGAGACAGACTTGAGCTGAGCAAGCATTTCTGCCCCTTAAATACCACATTTCATCTGTCTATTCCTTTAAACTTTATGGAATTTCTTAACTTTATACAACAGACTGAGCCGCTTCTGTATTCTAGCATGAATTCCACTAATGAACTCTGCTGAAGACATTGCATTTAAATGTTAATTAAACAAATCTATCGACTAATCGGCGTAGATTTTTGTGACCAAAGGTAAAACTTGACTAGGGCAAAAGATACGTGAATTCAGAGGTACCAGAAGAAAAGTGGAGAATTCAAAAGAGCTAAAGAAGAATACAAAAGTGGATTTAAATCTTGTCATGGATAATTGAAAATGGGTCAATGTTTCATTACGAGTCTCATTTATTGTCTGTACCACACAAAAAAAAAGATATTTACAGTCACTTGATTTTTAGCCAATAAATAGCTGATTACTGCGAAGGGATAAACCTATAAGTGTCTCTAGGTATATTGAAATTACTGAACAATTTGATCTCACAAAGAACTTTGTGACTTTATAAAGTGAAATGAATGTTCAGTAAGTCCTTACACTGATAAGTAGGTTGTTGACTTTCAACCTTTCCACATGTATATTAAAATAATCCATGGATTAGAAGATAGTGAATTTTGAATTTAATTGAGGGCTCTGACCTCTTCAATATGGTGTCGACGTCTGATTTCAAAACTGCCATTGGTCAGCTGCTACAATCTAATGCCAAAATATAGAACAATTGCATCTTGCTTTGTCGACCCTAAATGAAATAAAAGATGGGCTTATGTTTGCAGCAAAAATAAATAAATAAGGAACTGGCAGAATGAGAATTCAAGTCTGCTACCGAGTTTAAAATTTGCAAAAGATCAAAGGTGAGAAAACCATTATCATTAAAAAATAGTTTTCATATGCATTAAACTTGACCCAGCATTTTCAATAGAACATAAACTGTACATTTTTTATAGATAATAAATACATCATGGTTGGTATAACATATATGGCCTTGATGCCCATCACTTGCCACCATGCAAAGCTTTGATTTCACCATTAAGCATAATACGAATGACAGCACACTACTGGCCAGTGCCTGAGCAGAAATGCAATTAGATAATTCCATCATCAATTCAGGTCCTGCTCAATAAAGACACATTTAATAACAGCAGATTGCTACTCTGCAATGCCTTGGCCAGTTTCTCAGAATAAGAATGAAATGAACTTCTGCCTCTTCTGGATTTTAATTTTGATTATCTGTGACAGTATTTAAATGATATGAATTTACGTACTGCTGCTAATTTTTATATTTTTCTAATTCTGTTAGCAGAAAGCATTTCCATTAAAAAACATATCTGTTCCAGTATGGCTGAATATGAGATGTATTTGCAAAACTTTACCCACTTTAAAATACATTCAGCGTAATTTAAATATATTCATATTTATTGAAAAGTAATTAATATACCTTTTCACATTAGGCTTAATTCCTTATTAGTGTAATTCTTAAGTCTCTTTGCATAGACCTAGCAAAATGGGAGTTTGTTAAAAGTAAAGCATCACGATAGAGACTATATTCTAAGGTATAGAATTACTACATATTGTGGAACTTGCATCATTCTTATATAATTACTGATACAGTTTCAGTGTAGTAATAGGGTATATATTCAGAACAAGAAGAAAGGGAAAAAATGTTTTTTAAAAATGTATCACCATTCACATAAAACAGCTTCACATTGCACAAGTGAAAGTGATATGAAAAGACTTGGGACTCTGGGAGTCTTACAGTCGCAGCTCACAGACAGTCTTGATTTGTTAGCTAGAGTAAATGAGGACACCCAAGAAGGAGGCTGTAGACACTTTAGTCAAAATCCTGCTTTCCTATATCACCCCCAAGATGCTGCTCCTAAGGAGAGAAATACTTCAGGATCTGATTTTTTTTAATCAAAAAAGTAAGAGGTTTGCAGTACAGCACGACAATTAACCTTAAGTACTTTGTAGATTTAATTTTTATTCTTCACACACTTGGGAGCATGTTAGTATCTACTGTCACTTAATTTTCTCAATTAAAAAACGAAGATGCATACGATAAAAATCCTCATTATAAATAACGAAGTTGGTGCCTGCAGTCTCTGGCAGGGGTTTGCTGGTGAGGTGACAGCCAGCCAACAGCCATGTCCCTGGGGGTACCAAGCTGGGCTGTGTCTCCAGGCTGCCCATCCAATTTCCACCACACAGCAAACACGATCAAATCTATGCATTTCCACACTGCTGCTGAGAGTGAGCTGCTTTTACACCTCCTGTAAGTAACTGCATCAGCATTCACTGTTAATCTCTAAACGTCTCCAAAATGCTGAACCATATTTAAGCTCTGTACACAGGTTCCCTGGAAATGGCATTTATTTGGAAGATGGCTACAGTTTCCCAGCACAATACACTTCTACTAAGAATCCATACTGTTACCATATGTTCGCACAGCAGTGCAGCGCAAGTGTCACATGTATCAAGATGCTGGGTTACAGTGTTTGGTCAGTTCTTTGTAGGATTCATTTAACTGTCTGTTCATTTTCATCTGATCAATGTGTCATGTAGTCATCCTCTGTGTTAGTTTGTATTTGCTACTACTAAAGTTTTCCTTTAGTGGCATATAGAATACGTCCATCATGTGTGTATTAACGTGCAAGAACCTATTTCACATTGGTCTAAAAGGCCAGTCTAAATACTTCTGTTTTAACTAGTCAAACTTGATGACAGCATCACTTTAATTACCAATACAGCTTAATGTTTAAACTATAACTGGTGGTAAATCACAGAAACAATTTTTAAGTTCTCATGCAATAATATATTTGTGTTACACGTTGAATTATCGAATACTGTTGATTGACATCCACATTTTGATTTCTTTAATGCAACTGAGTGTAATAACTGTAAATGACATCTACTCTGAGAATTTTTATTTACAAAAACTGATTTAAAGAATGAAAAAACTACTAAAGTTAATTTTAATTTTACGAACTACATAAATAAATTTGCCATTATCCACCACTATCACAGATGTTGGCATTTTAACCATAATTCCCATGCTGATGTAAATATTGTACTCATATATTGTACTGGGTTATATAAATGGGTTATATAAATTCCAGGACCATTAATTTCCTAACTGGAGTGAATAAGGAGTAACAATTAAAGAGTATTGACTTCTGCATGATCCAAGTTATGTTCCATAGCCCGAAAACCTGTCATCAGTACATCGTACTAATTTACTGTAAACATTTAACGAGGAAGAAGGAGAAGACAAATACCTACCATTTAGCAATCTTTCATGGGTAATGATTAACAAGAGATGGAACAGATCTGAAATCCCCTTCCAAGTTATTAGAAGGTCATGGTGTTTATTTTAATTGACCATGTAAGAACCATCAAATTAGTCAAAACCAAATTTTAATAAAAAGGGACTGACTGAATTCAGGTTATTCCTACAACAATCGTACAATCTTCTGGGAATTATACACAATAACAGGGAACAATTTCTCAGAAGCACGATTGACTTACTGGTTCTAGGTACATGTAGGATAATGAACTGTGATGACATTCACAAAGTGCAAACATTGTTAGCCTAAACAGGCTGACTTGAATTTTTTCTGGTTTAATTTAATAAATCCCAAACATTAAAATATGAATAAAAACTTCAGACGTTATTTCTGTACACCCACAGAACCAGGGAAGCCTTTTATTGTACCAGTGTTCTCCAGCATGCATGTATTTGTTCTTTAATCAGTCTGTTTCAGCCGCTGCAACTTGGAATGTTAAGCAGGAAAAAAAAAACCTTTTCATTTGTTCTCTGTAGCTAAATAAAGGAAAACAGCCACAAAGAATCAGTTTTCACTCCATCTGTATCTGTTCCAAAAATGTATCTCGGTTAACAAGTACATATCATGTAATTAATATGTATATTTTGTATACCATTGTATAAACACACAAACAAAACCACCACCCCTCCCCCCCCCAGGTAAAACCCCCCTAGAAGTTACTTCTCAACTAGAATTTTCAAATTGTCCTTTTCTGTCTTTCTCATTTGATAATTAAGTTGTAATCTGAGGTCTTAAAATTTGTCTTAGGAAAAAAACTGAATCTTAACAGGATAGACTGAGGGCCTGTTATTGTCAAAATTTACTGAAAATCTATGGGTGCCAGAGTGGATATTTATTACTTTACTATGGGTCATTATTCCAAGGGTGACTTGTGTAAATACTGGAAGCAGGTCAAGGAATAACTACATTCATAAATACATTTCATGTGGTATGACTTGTATCCATGTAAAGTTACATTATCATTTATTCATTACTTACAAAAGAAAAGTGCATTACAAGAAAACATGAAGCACATCACCACAGAACAGCATCTTTTATTAGGCAATTATGACAATGGCGACAATGATACTTGTACTTTTGTGTGTGTGTCTTTATATACGCAGTTGGATTTGCTTGGAATGATCAGGGGGGGTCTTGCTTTTCCTTTGGTAGTATTTCTGACAAACACTCCCAAAAGTAACTCTCAAAATGTTTGCTAGTATCAGCAAATTTCACCACCCAAATTTTTGTTAGAGTAGCGTGTTAGAGCACTAAAGCAACGCCGGAGACATTTTTTGTATCCTCATTCAAAATTCTGGGATTTTATCATTTTCTTTTTTTATTGGTCTGTTTCTCGGGTGAAGCAGCAGATTGTATTTTCAGTGTGGAGGGCTTGGAAAGGATGCATCTAAACATGGCTTCTTTTTTCACATGGGTCAGTCATTTAAATTAGCAAGTAACAATCAGAAACTTATCAATTAGGTTTGTTGGATTTACATGCAATCATTTACCTTTTGGGTTTATAATTAACACAAAATTCAATTACTCAGCTGAACCAATTGTGCTGCATTGAACTGGAAGTGGAAAGATGATAGTTGTTAATATGGAGGCAGAACAGTATTTGTACTTCAACACCTAGAAAGAGGATTTCCTTTCTCAGAAATGCAGTACAAGGTATTTTATTCTTGAAAACACCATCGCAACAACTTCCCACATTGCAAAAACAAGTCAAACATTCATAAACATGGAACGTAGTATTGCGAAGGACACCTGCTTACGGACGATTAAAATCTGGAGCATAGCTAGCATGTAAAATGCATTACACAAGATGCTTCAAATGTTTTGAGCAGTTCTGTGATTAAATGTCACAGCAAAACAGAGTGTCATTTCCCTGTAACCATCAGTTACTCAAGAAGAACAATGAATGGGAAATACAGTGGTGTAACAAAACACGTGGAAGAGAGAACGACCTGCTGGATGCACCTTCTGGACAGATGACCTCTGCTAGATAATACTGAAGAAGGCAAGAAAGAGCAGGTGATATAAAATTAAATGAATAAATTCTCCATTTCTAGGAAGAGAACAAGAAACATTTTGAAAATAATACTGCCCAAACACAACCTTCTCTCCGGTAGGTGTTAGTGTATTCCTATGCATTTAAAGACTCTACTAGTACAAAAATGTTAATGACAAGCGCAGACCTCAAGGGGCTCACGTGCACATCTGGGAAATCAATAATCCATCGATAGTTATTAAATGAATGCGTGTATAAAATGCCTGAACTGGCGTTTGAGACTGCAGAACAACATTAACTCCCTACAAGAGCGACCAAATGCCCCCCCCCCCACCGACCCCCCACCCTTGTTTTTCTCCTCACTTCATTAATAAATTTAATAATGTGTCACTACTGAGATGACTTCCCCTTCAGAAGGTCCAGGACTATTCTTCCTCAGTCCACCAGGTTATACAGAATGAATGCATAGCATACACCAGTCGTTCTTGGACTACATGCTAACTGAATTTCACGGCTTAAATGGAGTTATTTCTATTCATAGCAAAATGTTTAGCGAACCTTTGAGGCTGCGACACTAACAGAATTTTTAATGTAAAGAAATTTTTTGAAAGATAAAACTCTACATTCTACAAGGGGGGAAAAAAGGAAAATCAATATTTTATTAGGGGGTAGATATGCTAATTAATACAAAGATATTTTGTAAATTAGTCATTATGCAACAATTATTTTAATGAAGGTGTGAATTCCAGATGATATAAAACAGGATAAAAATGTCTGAGCAAGCTAGTGGCCATCTGAATCTAACTAGCAATTTTAATAACCCAGTGTAAATGTTACCAGACACATAAAGACATTCTGGCCTTACGCTATCTCTGTGGGATGCATCCTAACAGTAGACCTGCCCCCCCCCCCAGGCAGCAGTAAAGCTCAAATGTCAGTACTGGCCAGAGCAGAATCTTGATAACCTACAGGGAGATAGCAGCTTCCCACCAGTTACAGAATTTGGCCACTGGGAATGAAGCTGCAATTTTTTTTAAAGCTGATAAAAGAGCACATACATAAAATAAAGGAAGTAAGGAACGATGCTTCATACAGGAAGCCGAACCCTCCTCTACTGTGACGTCAGAGAATTAATTCAAACGCAGTCTTCCAGTGCAATAGATGCCAGTTGAAGATCTAACCAACTGGGACTGTAAGTGGGAACAAAAGACCACCAGCTTCCAGGAGCTGGATTGTGAATCCTCAGCACAAAGAGCCAGCTGGGCACTGTTGCGTAACAGCGTAGTAAAGCAGATGTGGAAGTTCTCCCAGGAAGGGGCTGTAGTCACCACACTGTTTGTTGCGGGGAGGGGGAACTGTCCCAGGATTTAACAACAAAGAAAAGACTGCCTTACTTCCAATGAGCAGTCAGGAGTGTGTCAGCATGCTGCCAAGCAGAAGCGTAATGAAATAGTGTACCAGTGCGATCAGGAAAAGCGGCATTTATTCAGAAACCAGAATTCTTACACAATGACCTAGATGGACTATTTTAAGCTTGGGGTTCAAACAGGCAGCCCGGTTCTCTTCTCCCCACCAGCATGGTTTTAAGTGTTAAATTCGCATTTTGTTATACAGATTTACAGAGTTCAAGCAGCCACCTTTTACTGCATATGTACAGCAAATGCAAGTCAAAGGCAAAAGAAAATCAAATAAATAAATAAAGTCTCAGCCCCAGAATGGAAAAAGGGACATTTTCAGCCCAAGGCCTATGAATACGTCTGAAAAATATGTATATAAGACTGGGCGTCTTCTCCAGTAATGCCCCCCCCCCCCACGGATTTCCCATGTTACGGTTACCGTCCATGCCCCCTCTCACGGAAAAGCCACGTATTCACAGGAGTCAGGGCAGGTGACATGATCATCCCACACCGATCTGTCCAGCTGTCCAGCAGAAGTCAAGCAACACATTTTATGGAGGAAGCGCCATGTTGCTTGGCCTTAGCGGGACGAGAGCGGGGGGGGCATACTAGCCAGAGGACTGGACAGAAAGATACAAGAGGGACCATGGAGGGGGGACCTGATCAGGGGGCTGCTGATGCTCTTTGGGCTCAAGACATTTAACCTGAAAGCCACAACTCAACGAACTGACTGACGAAATCCCATCGTCTAACCGTAAGCGAGATGACTTCACTTTGGATGTGCAATGCAGACATAAGACCTTATTAAGTACTATATAAGACTTGGTTTTACCTTCCGACCCTTTATTACATCCTGATTGTGGTCCCATATTTGCCGAGATGGACGGCCACTGGTTAATCGAGCTTTAGAAAACAAAGATTAATTATGGCTGTTTGAATTAGTGAATACCTGCAATTCTAAAGGCTGCAGATTAAGTTTGACTTATGTAGAGCTTAATAAGGCATTCTCTATGTCAACAAAGCAAGTGTAAAGTAGCGTTACCATAAGGTTCACTTCATGTGACCCATCGAGGTCCTTCACAGGTAGGAATGAGTGTTGCGCCGTGAAGACACCTGGCTCCTGGTGGCACTGCCACCGTGCTGCGTACATCACAAGGTCGTCAGATTTACAGACACAGCTCATGGTGACAATAAATACATTCAGTAGCAGATACATTTTAAACCTCCGTCTCCCTCCCTGCCAGAGGTTAAAGTCCTTAACACGGCCGGGTGGCATCCTCCTCGTCTCAGCTGCAGAAACGGTGAAAAGGGGTCGAATGGAGCGGGTGGCAGGTGGGGGCTGTTTCCAGTGCTAGCCAGTGGTTGTAGGATCCCCACCTGAACTTGTGCACGTATCTTTGCTTAACCGAACGATCTCCTGAGACAGAACTTCCAGGTCCTGGGTATGAGACAGGACAACAGTAATTAAATTCCACACAAAGGCCTGCAGAGGCCTTGCACCCAGAGCGAGGGCCAGAGACCGCAAACTGATAGCAAACATGCACAAATGAGGTAACAGACTCTATTAATAAAATTCTTCTGACACAAATTAAAAGCGTTCGTCATAATTTTTCTTGCTCAAGGGCATATCCAGACTGCACAACTCTGCGAACACTGTACAGTAGCACTTTATAGAGGAGAGCGACTCGGCAACTCTGCTAGACTCTGCTTTACATGGCAGCTTACTGCTGCCCTATAGAGGCCGGACTGACACTGACGGAGCTGCGAACGAAGGTTCACCCCACTGGGGAGCCGGGAACCTTCATCAGCTTCACGTTCACAAACACACACAGGAGACTGGGCTGGCCTAGAAGCAAAGGCCATCAAAAAGCAACGAGGCCGTCTGTTTGTCTGCTGGGTGACGGAAGACTTCGAGAGAATCAGCCCTCCATGTGGGCAGAGGCCTGCAGGTTGTGGGGGGGGGGGGGGGGGGGGGGGGGGGGGGGGGGGGGGGGGGGGGGGGGGGGGGGGGGGGGGGGGGGG
>JAODJX010000109.1:10500968-10512655 GCA_026776945.1 Isichthys henryi
GTCCGAGAGGCCAGGGGCCAGCCGGGAGGGAGAGGGGGTCCGAGAGGCCAGGGGCCAGCCGGGAGGGAGAGGGGGTCCGAGAGGCCAGGGGCCAGCCGGGAGGGAGAGGGGATCCGAGAGGCCAGGGGCCAGCCGGGAAGGCCTCTGGAGCACCTCGCTTACCTTCTGGAGGTGCATGTTCTTGGTTAGCTGCTCCTCCAGCATGTTGCGAAGCTTTTTGTTCATCTCACGCAGGTTCTCATCTCCAGGTTTCACCAGGTCCCTCAAAACAGAGCCCAGGCCCCCACGCTCCAACGGGCCTCCGTGCGACGCAGATGCCGCCGAGGACACATCTGCAGGGAAGCAGCTGTTTGAGTCGAGGCATTTATCCCTCGCGGGACCTGGGTGATCTTCACACAAACACTAACAGCCAACGGCCGGCGCTGCTGCAGTTTTGTTAATGATTCCCTTTAGTTCATATTTCTCCGCTTTAGCACTAAGTCTAATAAATAAAGAGAGGACACCATCACTGGGGCTGGCTATAGGAGAGATTAGCTTCCATTCTGTAGTATCACAGATTCAAATTACAAGCTCATCAAGCACAGTCTAGTCTAGTCAAAGCCTGATGAGTAACTAGTAATTAGTAATGATTACTGCATTTGAAAAGTTCTAACCAGAACCTGGCCAACCTGAAGGTTTCTTACAGGAGAGAATAGTGAATGATACATGCAATGGGTCAAGCCCATTGACAAAGAGGACAGGCGTGAAAGCGTTTAACACCAGTAACCGAAGCCCAGGCTTCTCTTACATGACCCTTCACTGCACTTTGACATGGGTATGGCAGGATGCCGGAGCTCTTAGCGTCTGTCAGCAAACCAGAGAGGCAGCCGTTCCAGAGAGAGACTGGCGATGGCAGGGGAGGGACGCTACAGCAAACTCGCCTTGTGACTGATCAGGCCCGCAGCCTCCTGGCTGGGCAAAAGCTCCCCTGTGATGCGCTTCTGCACACCAAGGTTGCTTATGGGATCCCAGCGTGAGGCTGGAGGCAAAGGTGAGGTACTCAAAGGAACGCGGCCCAGAGATAATCTTTCCATTTCCAGAGTAAATGCCAGGATGGGGCTGGATGTTATTGATAAGCAGTTTTGGTTTAACATGGTAAAGATGGTTTGCAGACTGGGTGTCAAAAATTATTAAGCGATTAAGTTTCCCCTTCAATCAACCCTGTCAATCTCCTTGTTGTACTTCTAACAAATGCGGAGGTGAAACAATCAACAGTAAATTTCAAACTTACAGGAAAAAAAATAAATGGAAAAAACAGCCGAACCACACTGAAATGCACGTGGGGGGCGGCCAGTCTGTCGCGGACAGGAGACGAGCAACGGCAAACAGGAATAGATTGAAGCAGCGGATGCAGACACCAGGAGGCCGGCGAGCTGCCGCTTTGTACGGGAAAAACTCCCAAGCCTCAGCCTTAATAAACACGGACGCAAGATGAATGTTCGGGGGCCGCTAGGAAAAAACAGACCCTTAAAGCAATAAGCTGATGACAATTCTGCTGATTTGTTTCATTTCTGAAGCAAATTCTGCGGGGAAACGACGGCATTGCCATAGAGAGTATTTATGAGAATGGCGGCATCCCTGACGGCTGGAAAATATATGGTGGGATGAGCTCTCAGATCTTGGAAGGAATCCACTTACACTGTGAGGCACTACTACATCGTTAAGCCCGGCAGCGGCTCTGCTCCCTGCGGATTTCTGCGGGCCAGGATTGGGGCGTATTGGACTCATAGCCAGCATCAGAGGCACTACAGTGTCATTAAGCCCAGAGGCAGTGGCAGCCCAGCCCTGCGGATCTCTGCGGGCCTTGACTAGGGCGTGTCGGACCCACAGCCAAAATAAGAGGTATTCATCCAGCTGAGTAGCTTACCAAGAGGCCTTTGCGGATTTAGAAGCCCCTTAGCCATTCTGTGCATCTGGTTTTTTCTTTATCTTGAAAGTTCTGGAACAAATGATTAATGGACATTTGTGTATTTTACCCCGCAGTTTTCAGCTGTTAAAATGCGGGTAGCTGCCTGCTTCTCCAGCACTGTACCCACTTCAGCTCATCACTAACTCATCAGCTCAGAAACTCTCCTGTTTCCTCTGTGGCCAGAAAAACACTATTAAATGAAATGGCTGGACACTTTAAGCTGGGAGTTCAGAAACAGACAGGAGGGCACCTGGAGCAGGTGACCATGGCGAGAGACAGCAAGCACCGGCAACCTAACCCGAATGGATTCTACTTGGAGAGATGAACGCGCGCGGATGTGGCCCGACACCTCAGAGCTGCTCTCCTTCCGTCTCTGAGCAAATGGCTGCCACGCTTAGCGCCTTTGCTAACACATTCACTATCAGTGATCAGGTGAAAGTGAGGCTCACCCCAGCACCTAGCACCACACTCAATTGATGGGTCTGGATATAAGCAGAACAGGAGTTCATAGTTTAGAAAAGAGTTTTATCTCTCCTCACTATTTTGTGAGTGACAACCCTTGATACTTGCCCTGTGTTGTTTGCGATGATGATGACAATGAGGGGAATGTGGAGCATAGCCTGTCTGCCCCTTATCGCTACAGGAGACGCAATCAGCCACACAGCAACGGGCAGCGACTGCAATGCAGCACTGACCCCAGTTAATGCATCTCGCTGCAGGCAACGCAAGGAGCAACGACAGGCAGGCAGAAACTGCAGTTCTGTCAGTGTGTGGGGTGGAAAAGCACATGCAAACGATCAAGCACACAACACACACACACACACACACAAGCAGTACCGCACCGGGGTCGAGGGGAGGGATTCGTCAAGTGCTGCATTATTGAAGATGATTGCTAGGTCGGTCAGGCATGGCTGCATCCTGAATCATTTACATCCCGCTAATGTCGGTTCTCATCTATCTCCCTCCCCCCTCCCCCCCCCAAGTATGGGCTGTCATGGGGCCAGAGTACCTCCCCAGCACCGCGCTCCATGCACAAACCACACTCATGGCATCAACCGAGCCCCAACGCACAAGGCGCAAAAGCTAACGAGCACCTTACAGACATACAGGTCAGCAGGTGGCGTTTATCAATGCTCTGATAATACTGCGTTAAATGGTTTTATTTGTATACAAACAGATTAATTCATGTGTGATACATCCACTGTTTTATAGGTCAGTCTAACCATTCACTACCCATCCAACACCTACCCGGGACAGACAGACCGATCCACAGCAGGCTTGCATAACCATTAACATATAGATGCTTGCTAGTCTGCTTGTACAAGCACAGTGCCAGAGCCAGAGGAGGATAGCCTCAGCATCTACGGCATATTATTTACAATGGGATGACTGCAGCCTTAATGGGATCTAGTCTGGCATTAAATGTTAAATCAGTCGGTCATGAAATTAAAGCAGGAGGAGAAGGTACATATGGGCAAGAGGGAGAGGGTAAATGCAAGGAGTGAGCAGAGTGGGCAGAAAGAGGGCAATGGGCAACATAGAAAGCGGGCAGAGGGCAATGCAGAAAGAGGGTAATGGGCATCACAGAAAGCAGGCAGAGGGAGGGAAAAGGGCAGGCAGAAAGTGGACAATGGGCAATGCAGAAAGCGGGCAGAGTGGGCAGAGGGCAGTGCAGGAAGCAGGCAGAGGGCAACGCAGAAAGCGGCCACATATTGGGAAGAGGGCAACGCAGAAAGCAGGCAGAGAGCTGGCAGAGGGCATTGCAAAAAGCGGGCAGAGGGCAATGCAGAATGCGGGCAGAGTACCGCAAAGGGCACCACAGAGAGCGGGCAATGGGCAACACACAATGCAAGCAGAGAGCAGGAAGAGGACAATGCAGAGAGCAGGTGGAGGTTAATGCAGAAAGCGGGGACCTTCTGAAGAGCTCGACATGCACTGCACTGCACTGCACGGCCTAATGCACAGAAGCAAGGTCCCACACATCCTCCAACCACCTTCATCAACACGGGAATTTTTTAAAACTGATTAAAAAATAAAATGAATAGAGAATATTCACCAAAAACTCAAATGAACACCAAACAAAGTCCCAAACAAATTCAAGGAGGAATCAACCTGGTTTTTCTTCATGAACATTAGCAAATGTCACATATCACATTTAACAACTACATATGCTATGAGTCTATGCAAATGATGCAGTGGAATTATTACTTTCTGTTGTTTATCGATGACTGAGCACAGACTGCCTTATATGGCGCTGTGCTCAGCAAGCAGCAGACGATCGTTTCACTGTACTCTGTACACGCGACAGCAGAACCACCTTCTCGCACACTATTTTAGTGAATTGTTGGTCTGTGCAAACCTGGGGCTCAGTGGATAATAACAGCATATTAAGTGGATTATAGCAGCAAGCCTGAGATAATTCAGTGGGATGCACATCAGTCACACTGCACATGGGCCATAGTTCAGTCATTAGGCAAATACTTACCTGCTGAGCTCAGAGGACATGTTGGGTTATTCTCCCTCCTCTTTGCAGCGACGTGAATATGATACAGGAAAATTTAATTTGTCCTCAAAATAACATCGTATCTGAAAGACGAGACCCTGTATCCTACTGCAGCCATTGCTGCCTTGAGGGTGGGGGGGTATCACTTTCAAGGCGGTTCACAGGAAGGAGTGCTCAGAGGTTTTGCTGTCCGCTACCCAATCCAGCATCCGAGAGGAAGGCTACAAAAGGGCACGTCTAATGCAGTGTTTTCCAACCCACTCCTCGGGGACCCCCAGACGGTCCTGCAGCCATCACCCCATGCAGCACTTTAGCTCACCGTTTCACACACTTAGTGCTTCATTAACAGAGACTTAAATCAAAGTGGCTCCTTTAAAAAGCAGTGCTGAGAGCCAGGAATTGCGATAACCCTGAAACATTCCAGCGGGCTCTCTGATATAAATTAAATAACATTTTAATGTTAGAGTTAAAGTGTAGAATGTTACTCTAAGAACTGCAGTGATTTGAATTTTTCTGTGGAAAAAATGAAAAATAAACAGACAAACTAGTTTTGGTGTAGCACAGCGGGCAATGAAATTATTTTTATAAGAATATCTTGATTTAGGTCTGGAATCTCGGCATTTTTTCATCATGAAAAATGCACTGGCCACTTGAATTCCCTTAGTACTCCAGTGCGGTGAATTATACCAAACAGTTACACCCTCCTTCACTGGTTTACAGAAACTGCAGGGGAAGCACAAAATCGATGCACTTGGGTTAAACACGTCATCTGTGACATAAGGAGCTACAAATATCTCACAGTTTCTTTGGAGAAAATAAAAAGCTACGGAAGCGAGGAACTGATAGCCATCAGACGTCATGAAGGTCAATCAAGAACTCGAATGGCTTACAGGGAAGATAAACATTTTAAAAATTATTCTAGGGCTCTGTCTGTTTGTACCTTGAGTGGATCATCATTAATTATAAGGCGGCGTGAAAGAAAAAAAGAATGGGACTAATATCTGTTTTATAAATAATTCAGTCGGACCACTTCAAAGCTGGGGGAAATTCATTAGTAACAGATCACACATGGCTATTAAGTTCATACACCTGGTGTTACACACCTGCACTCCAGTTCCCTGTGGGCCAGCCATCGCTTCACAGCCACCTGAAAAGGGAGCTTCAACTTGACTCTAATGAGCTGGCTTTGGTTTAGTCTGGGGGAGGTGCTGCTGCCCCACCCCCCAGATGATGAGGGCCACAGGGGCGTCGCACAGAAATGACACATCTGCCCACCAGCACGGAAACAAGAGACTCTGGGGGCCGTTTAAGCTCAGGCTTAGTCTGGAAATGCCGCTGTGGTTTTGGGCGCCTTCCAGAGGCAGGGTAAAGTGACACGATGCCACCACATGGGCGCGCTATCACATGGGATCACAAGGGTGAGGCTCAGTCTCCCCAGGCTACGAATGTCGGGAGGGTCCCACCGAGGGTCCCACCCCTGCCAGTTACAGGCGTCACACTAACTGGGCTAGGTCCTGTCTCATCGTGGGGCCCGAATCCATTAACAGACCTGGCTTCAATGGCCAGTTAGCATCAGTGGTCAGAATCCCTCCATATTTGAATTATCATTCATCTTAAAGTTTGTTTACTCAACTGTTCTACTTTTACTCCACTTATTGCAAACTTTGGGGTTTAATCATATTCAGAAAGCAAGCAAAATAAATGACCTTATACCAACCCATCTGGAAATGTAGCAAAAATACATTTTGACTGAACCAAAGTTCAACTGCAATTAAACTTGGTAAAATTAAAAAAAACACAGATACTTAAAGTGCACCTCACTTTCGTTATTCTTTTAAGTAATTCAGTGTGACAATTGGCTCATTAGAACAAAGGTGATCTGAGGGGTGGAAGGCAGAATTCATTCTCACGTTGCACGTACTGCACTGATATGATTAGTTAGAAGGGCTGTACAGGGGCTCAGTGGGTAGCACCGCAGCCCCACAGGGCAAATGCACCATTGCATGTAAGTGCCCTGCCATAGACTGGCATCCCATGCACTGCTTGACTCCAGGCCCCTATGTGACCCAGACCAGGAACAGATATTTATTCAACCAGTGTATCAAACACCTAAACCTTCTACGTTTTTTAATCACTGCACGATGAGGGTAAGAAGCATTTTCAAATTTTGCTACCGTAAGTGAATAGAGTGGAGCTTTTTTTTTTTTTTTTTACAAAGCATTCAAGGTTACATATCGATGGGATTCCAGCATTGCCACCCTTAGGTTCCATGTAGAGTGGCTCCAGCGGCAAGCAAGCCGGTACTAGCTGGTTTCCCACTAGCGTGAAGCCTGCATGAGGTCTGAGGTCCTGTTCCATGCTTGGACACCTTTCACTAGGAGGACCCTCAAATGAGGCCGCCTGACTCTGCACTTGATAACTGGCTAACCACAGAGGTCAACAAGATCGACCAGAACCTCCATCTAAAACGTCACCTCTCCCTACTCATCAGGTTTTTAAACAGTGGGGTGTCGATTAATGACTCTGATACTTAATCTATGTTTGGACAGACATCTCCTTAGAGACAGAGAGCTATGAGTTCATAATAAAATATATTTGCCTGATATCTACATATCTACTGCCATTAACATTCTTCAGCAATATACGGTTATCATTTTTGAATTCTATGCATTTTCAAATTCTAAATCAGGCTTTTGTGCACTGTTCTGTATAAAGGACAATATACTGCTATATTTATTGACCGGTATTAATCTACTATCTCAAGCGGTGAAAAAATGGCTTCAGTGATTTTTGAGGACATGGGGACTGGAATTCACTGTAGGGCTCACTACATTCAGCACCATACAGTAAAATACATCATAATATTATAGTTTAACTTTGGCTGAAGTAACACTTCATTCAAACCAAGAACTCACTAAGGTTTTGCCTGTACAATCAACGGTGAGAACAGCAAAGACAAAAGAAGAAGTCCAACTCATTTTTAGCTGGGCACAAATCAACAAATAGAAAGCAGTTTCTGTTAAAACATACTGATGGAGAAGAAATACCTTGATGGCAGGCACTAGGGAGATGTTCAGGCAGTGACCTGAGGAAAGGCCTACAGGGAGACCTTCAGGGAGTCACCCGAGGAAAGGCCTGTAGGGAGACCTTCAGGGAGTCACCCGAGGAAAGGCCTGCAGAGCGACCTTTAGGGAGTGAGCTGAGGAAAGGCCTGCAGAGCGACCTTTAGGAAGTGAGCTGAGGAAAGGCCTGCAGAGACACCTTCAAGGAGTGACCTGAGGAAAGGCCTGCAGAGCGACCTTTAGGGTGTCACTTGAGGAAAGGCCTGCAGGGAGACCATCTGGCAGTGACCTGAAGAAAGGCCTGCAGGGAGACCTTCAGGGAGTCACCCGAGGAAAGGCCTGCAAGGAGACCTTCAGGTACTGACCTGAGGAAAGGCCTGCAGGGAGTGACCCGAGGAAAGGCCTGCAAGGAGACCTTCAGGTACTGACCCGAGGAAAGGCCTTCAGGGAGACCTTCAGGGGTTCACCCGAGGAAAGGCCTGCAAGGAGACCTTCAGGTACTGACCCGAGGAAAGGCCTTCAGGGAGACCTTCAGGGAGTCACCCGAGGAAAGGCCTGCAAGGAGACCTTCAGGTACTGACCCGAGGAAAGGCTTTCAGAGAGACCTTCAGGGAGTGAGCTGAGGAAAGGCCTGCAGAGACACCTTCAAGGAGTGACCTGAGGAAAGGCCTGCAGGGAGACCTTCAGGGAGTGAGCTGAGGAATGGCCTGCAGGGAGACCTGCATGCAGGGAGGAGCAGCGCCCATGAGGAAGCACGAGGCACCATTACTAAACATCCAATCTTGAGCATAAGCTACAGCTTGGATGGAGGCTCTATTAGATTTTGCAAAGTGCTGTTTCCAGTGCAGCAGAGAACTTCAGGCACACCCACTGAAACAGAATAGTTATAAGTAGAAGGTAAAAAAAATACACAGCTAATATGTATACATCTGTGAGTCCAGATGTAATAAGAAATCATTAAACCTCCAACTTAAAACATACAATTAAATGCTCCAGCACGGTGTTGGAAAGATTACTCAAAACTTCTGTAAAGCAAGACCAAAATCGATGAACGAAATCTTCATTTACATGATTTACTCCCCGAAATGAAGCCTGCTGTACACTTCAACTTGGAAGTCAGGACCTAAAATTCTATATTTAAACACAGATGCAAAATACATGTGAGCAGCCTCTGGCGCAACAACCATAGTGACTGGGGAAAAAATAAATAAATAAACGGATGTTGTTCTACCTTCCCGAAGGGGTTTAAACATCAGGACTCATGATGACGAGGGTGCCCACTGCCTTCCGGAGAAGCTTTCAGCTTTCCGATCCCAAAGACAGGAAGCCAAGCTCTGAGGCAGAGCTGCCCCTGACAATCGAAACCGCTGAAAGGGTCGTGCTAGATCGGAAGACACCAGCGAAACTGAAAAGTGGGCACAGACGGCGCAGCGGGAGGGATGTTACCTATCCTGCTGTCCATGACGTAGGTCTCGATGATGGCGCTCTTCTTGCAGATGTCATCTGCCATGGATGCGCAGCTCACTTCCAAGTGCTTCACCTGGGGGGGGGGGGGGCATCAGACACCCAAGGAGCAGTTAGTGCCAACAATCACAACAAGCACACAAGGGAACAAACCTGTCTGACCCGCCCACTACCTGGTTCACCATGGAAAGTCAAAGAAGGGCTGTTTGACAATGACGTAAAGAACACTTTCATGCTCAAGCACCACCCAGTCACTGCACACCACACTGGCAGATGTTCATGGAATCATCTTCCAACCCACAAAGTCATCCTCAGTCCAACCACCTGCCAGGCCATTTACTGTAGTGCCTTCTGTTCCCAGATATCTGCTCCTTCGCTTTGATCTTCCACTGCGATATCATGATGTATAACAATCCTGCTTTCATAATGTAGAACAGAGGTGGCCAATCTTATCCGTATGCGGGTTTTTTGGGTAACCTGTATGTCAGCTGGTAAAACCCAGGTGTGAGGACTCTTCAGTCAGTCAGTCCTCTAATTACCAATCTAACTAGGGAGTTGCAGTGAAAACCCGCAAACGCACCGGCCCTTTGCGGATAAGACTGGACACCCCTGATGTAGGACACACTTTGTGCCATTTCCTCTTACAGCATACAGAAACTCATATATGTCTTGAGCATATCTGATAACCACTAAACCCTAAAATACATTGACTCAGCTAGATCAATAAAAGATTAATAAGACAAATCCTAAGCGTTAAGCACAATTAACCTACTTAACTGGGATCCGGTATAGCTGGCCAAGACAAACAAAATTTTGGCTTAGACGTCCCTTTACTGGGAATGTATGATTTGCACACTGTAAGGGCCTGCAGGTTTCTGATCTTCATATAAAATCAAATGCAGGTTTCCGACCATGAAGAGTAACCATGGGGCATGGAGATTCTAGGTAAAATGCTCTGTACCAGAACTTAAAAACAGTCACCATGGCCAAGTGCTAACAGACGGCACTTAAAAAGTCATAAAAATGATGGAGAACAACCTTCTCCTCCAGCATCCATTTCTCCTGCTGCACTTCTGCCAGGCGCTGGAAGAGCTCGCCGACTTCATCGTCTGACAGGTCCGCTGGGCGCTGCGACTGGGGGCTACTGGTGTTTGACTTTGGCGAGAGAGAGAAAGAAAGAGAGAGAGAGAGAGAGAGAGGATGAGGGTGGTGGTGACAGATGGTTTGATGTGATCAATGCATTGCTATGGTTAGCCAGCTCTCCTACTGGGCCTCCACGCTCATTACCGATATCCACTGTCGTCTAAGGAAGCACACTCATTCCAGAAAGCCGACCACATCTCGGCTCAGGCCAATAACTCACAGCTAACGCTCTCTAGGGCTGCATGCACGTCTGCGAAAACTCCCACGGATCTAAAGCAAGCCGGGCTTTGGAAAGCAAAGGCCTACTAAGCTCCAACTGTAACTATTTACGGAAGCCTTTAAAAATGAAGGTCAAAATGAATGGTGTAAGACAAGCACTCACCCCGTGAACGATGATGCACGTATATGCAAGTGTCTTAAAATTGTTTTTGTGAGACAAGACTGCAGTTATAAATATGCCCTGCTTTTAAAATGATGACCATAACATTACCCATAATAATCTCCTCCTGGAAAATGTAAAAGGGATGCGTTGGAAATCCCATCTTTATAGCTAAATGGTGATAAATATCAACAGCCTTTGACTAGGATTAAAGAAGCTAAAATACTGAGGAGGTCTGTTATGTAATCAGTTAATGATACATCCCATCTCCCAGCTTACTAGGCAGGCAGGAAAATGGTTAGTGAACAGAACGATCCCCTTCATTGAAGGAGACAGTGAGACAGGAGTGAAAGAGAAACGTTCACAGTTGGTAACTGGGTATATATAGTCTATTTCTCAGCATCACAGGGATGCGATGTACTTAACCTCACCAACAGCTGAGCTTCATAAAGGACGTCGGTGTGGCTGCCTACTCTTGGTCCACTTCCCCCCCAGAAAACCAGAGAAAGCCCCTCACCATGGCAGAAACAGGCTGTCAGCTGCGACATGCACGTTTGGCCGCATGTGGCTCCGGGGAACATGCAGAGCAGCCCTGAAGCGACGCAGTACTCTACCTTATTGGCGCTCTGTGCTGAGCTCCCCTCCTTCATGGCTTCCCGGTAGCTGAAGGATGAGATGCTGCTGCTGTCCCCCGTCTGCTGGGTGCGACTGGGGGAGCTGATCTCAGATAATACCAGCTCCTCCAGGCCTGAGACACACACAGGTTTGTAATTATATCTTTGTGAGGACTCTCTATTCATTTCTATGGGGAAAACACTAATCACAACATTACAACCTTAACCCCTACCCAGCCCTAACATTATCCATAAGTAACCAAACTAAATATGAGACATATGTCGCATATTTTTTTTTATTGCATTGACAGATCTTGAAAAAAGGTCCTTACAATGTTAAAATAACAGATTTTTATTGCATTGTGGGGAACATTTGGTTCCCACAATATAATATAAACATAATCAACACACAAGTGTACAGACACACACGCACATATACGCACGTACGCAGACACACACGCACGTAAACGCACGTACGCAGACACACACGCACATATACGCACGTACGCAGACACACACGCACATATACGCACGTACGCAGACACACACGCACATATACGCACGTACGCAGACA
>JAODJX010000109.1:10524320-10542280 GCA_026776945.1 Isichthys henryi
TTTGGAACAGCTAATTACTGCAAAAACTACATCCCTTGTAGGCCCCCCCCCCCCCGCCGCCTCCCCACCCCCAAAACAGTCTGAAACAATGTCACAGTAAGTCTCACTATCCACTGACAGACATCTTAACCCAGTAGCAATGACTCAGTGCCTGTGGTATTACACAATGTTTTTGCTCTGTTCCCACAAGAAAAGCTTCAGCTGAAGAGTACCCCCCCCCCGTGTGGGACAAACTGCAACAGCCCACTGATCAGATACCCTGATAAATTAGCATCCATAATATGATATAACTGGTGTTAAAAATAATGTTAAACCCCAGTCAGCATGACAACAGTTCAGCATCTGTGCCCTAAACGAACACACCAAGAAATTATAAAGTAAATAAACAGTATCAGCAAAGGAATAATGGCAAAGGAAGGATAATTTACGGACAGTAAAAATACAGCTGAAGCCTATTACGTGTCTGTGATTCACACAGCGAGGGTATTTGGCTGACGGGAGCAGATTACAAGAACTGCAGAGAGCCAAAGTGCCTCCCATTGGCTCACAACAGCTCCCCCATAATTTAAACCTAACATGCGTGATTTATTTACAGCTGAAGTTATACATTTGGGCTCTGCCCACCACTCAGAAGGGGCTTAAGAAGTGGCGCTGGAAGTAGGGGTGCTGAGGGCGATTCGGCGCCCCCTGTGGTTGTGGGTGGTAATGCAGTGTCAGAGTACTGTAGGGCAGCATGCCTGTGTCTATATTTTTCATCTGTTTTGCTATTATCGCACAATGGCTCAAAGACAACTTCATGACTATTTCTCCTTAAAAGACTACTGTTGTTAGCTATTGACTGGTGATAAGAAAGAACTTTGGTAAAGTCCATTTGGTCATTCCAACTCTGAGCACCATGAACGTCTTCATGCACCGATGGCTTAAGTGATGATGACGTCAGAAATCCTTTTAGATCAAAAAAAAAAAAATCAATGTGTTCATAATACTCTACAAATGATGAAGCGTATTTAGTACAACACTCAGCATAAACTCTCATGAAGACTCACCTGCCAAGTTTTTCTGCAAGGCGGAGTTCTGGGCTTGGAGGCGGAGCATCTCTCCATCTAGGGGGCCGGAGGCGGGACTGGAAGCTGGAGGCGGCACCGCCTTCCCTTCCTTTAGCGCCTTGTTCTCCTGCTCCAGCTGCTCTATCTGGGAGCAGAGCTGAAGTGGACCAAACAGAAGTGAATCAGAGAACGTGAGGAAAAAGCCCAGCTCTGCACAGCCATGATGGACCCCACAGACTGACACACGATTAAGCGCAAACAGAATATCAAACACACACCCATACAGTCCATCAGTCCCTGTGGAAAAGATCTGAGCGTATATAACTACACACAAGCAAGAAGGTGTGATTCACAGTGGGCTTTTCAATTTATGCCCAAGGTGTTCAAAGGGATTGAGATCAGGGAGATCAGGCCATCGAAGTTCTTCCACACTAACCTTGACAAACTGTAGATTCATGGACCTCGTTTTGGGCACAGGGGTACAGTTACACTGGCACAGGAAAGGGCCATTTCCAAACTGTTGCCACAAGGCTGAACGCACACAATTGTCTAAAACGTCTTCGTATGTTGATGAATTAAAGTTACCCTTCACTGGAACTAAAAGGGCTAAAACCAAACTAGGAAAAAAAGCCCCAAAGCACTGCGTTGCCTCCACCAAACTACACAGTAGGCACTGTGCGCTCCGGCAGACAGGGAGTGTTCTCCTGGGGTCCGCAAAACGCAAACTTGTCCGTGAGGCTGCCAGACAGTGAATTGTGCTTCATGGCTCCTGAGAAGGCGGTTCCACCATCATGCAGTCCAATGGTAAAGCTGCTTTAAGCCAGCTTGGTGCTGTATGTAGCTGAAACAGCTGAACTCAATAAGCGGAAGGGGTGTCCATACTTTTGGCCAGGAAGTAAATGTCATTAGCACACGTGTGTGTGCCAGTACTTTCTGTTTGATTGACATGATGAAAATGACAGCCCTTGAGTAATTCAAACAAGGCAATGCGTCAATCTCAATCACACCTAAACGAGATGAGATGCCACGTACACTATGACTGCCTTCCATCTCATGTACATAGTTCGTAGGTTGAGAAATGGGCAGAAGTTCAGAAGGTGGCACTAAGACTTGGGGCGGGGCTGGTACCTTGGACAGCTCCTGCATCAGCGTGCTGTTCTGCAGTCTGAAGTCATCCTCCTGACTGTGCAGCTTGCCCTGGAGCATCTCATTCTCATTCAGCAGGGCATCTACTTCCTGTCAGGTTTAGCAGAGATGGTACAGCATGCATCGTCCATGTGTATCCTTGGGAAATTTTCAATCTGAGTTGAATCTCTACAGCTCTACGGGCTTCAGTTACCTTAGTGTCCTCACTACCCACACAGCAACAACAACGTCAGATTTCCCCAAACGATGGATCATGAGAAGATAGATCACAATAGCTAGCGGCACACTCTGGTTGGCTTAAATTTTAACAAAATATCGACAGTAAAATCCTGCTCTAATCAGACAAATGTGACTTACCTGAGCCTTTTTGCTCTTACTCAGAGCCTACAATTGAGAATAAAAAGTATATTAGAACATATTTACTGATCAAAACACTAAGAGGGCAATTCTAAACCAGTTTATTGCTCTATAGAGGCATCAATAAGCTATAAGCCGTTGTTTATTTGATCGGATAAACCTGTTTTCCCCCTTTATACTTCTAGACTCAATAAATATAGCACATGTAATGTAACTTGAAATGATATGATCCAATCGGCCTATGTGCTTTGTCTTTACACTGCACTGTATTTCATGCACATATCTAAGAATCAACACACCCACTGACTCCACACTGCAGTGTTCGTTACCGTCTGCAAGGCAACAAAGGGTCACTAGTTCCATTTGTATAAGCTCATATATCAAGGATTGCTATGAATCATCACTCTGCAGTTTTTTCATTTATGTAGTAACAGCTGTATTATTAAAATAATAGAATAATAATTAAATTTAACATCTCAGGGGAGATGCAGGACACACATTTCTATTACCACTGTTGCACCAGGCTAGTCATTACTTATAAAATGAAGTTTAAACAGAGTAAAAGTTCAGGGAGATTCCTGTTACGGCTTTTAAGATCAGCTCTATACCTTCTGTGCTTTCATGTGCTCCTTCTCCAGGTTTGAGGTCTTCTGGCGGACAACATTGAGCTCTGGAACACAGAATCATAAAAATGCCCTTCAGATCCTCATCAACAGGCAACACGCGCACTGACCTCACTGCCGCTCTTTAGCACACCTGCCCAAAGAAGCACTTGACTACTTTGAAAGTGAACCATAGGAGGCACAGGGCAATCTGCCAACTTTAATGCAGCAATGTCATTGCTACCTAGTTAAGTTTGGTGAGGTATTTTAAAAATAGTGTTAATTCATCTGCTAATACATTAACTCTTGTTCACCGCATTAGCGTTCCATTGTCAATGAATTTCTAACCCTCATGGAAATAATTGATAAATTATGAACACCCCCAAATCCCTTCTGTTTAGCGGCATTTTATATTCAAACAGGCAGTCAACAGCTACAAAAATATGAGAAAAGGAGCCTCCAATGTAGTGCTGCCTGATTATTTCCACGCTGTATCTGGCATAATGAACCCTTCTGAGAGCGTGTATTCATAGGATGTCACAGATGCAGCGATTCCTAAGGGGCACCACCCTAGGAATCCATGAATGTGCACAAGATCGTATCCATCACATACAACAAATGAGCAGTGGCTTTGGAAAGGTTCTGAGACAAGAACGATCCACTGCCATACATGATTCAATAAGGGCCAAAAACTCTTTGATTGGTATCAGGTTTTTTTCCCTACTTAATCAACTGCCTCATATATACATACAGCTCTGGAAAAAAATTAGAGACCACTCTAAATCTGCATCGTTTAATCTTCGTTTAATCCTGGTTCTGCTAGCAGAAGGCCACACTGAGCAGCAGGCTGCTGCCAGGCTCAAAATGTCTAAGATCACAGTAAACAAGAACAATGTGAAGCAGAAGACAGTGGGAACGACAAAAAACCAGCCAGGCAGAGGGCAGAAGAGACTTTCTAATGCCAGAGATGAACATCAAGTTGTCCAACAGTGCCTCATGTTTCGGAGGACAACAAGTGACCTTCAAAAACAATGGAAAACATTTAGGGGTGTGAAGTGCAATGCTAGGACAAGTTTGTAACAGGATCCTAGAAACAGGACCATAAAGCAAGGAAAAAGCCTTTCACTAATGAGAAACAGAGGGAAAAAATGTGTATTTTACACTGAAGCACACCCATAAATTCAGAAATGAGTGAAACTAAAAATGTTGCTGTGGTCTCTTAATTTAATAAGCTGTGCATATATATATATGTGTGTGTGTTTGTGTGTGTGTTTGTGTACTGAAGGAGAGTCACCAATGCAAATTTTACAAACATTATGGTTTTACTGCATTTTCGCTGCATTTACACTGAAATAGTATTAGAACTGAGCCTCACTGCTTTTCTTTTTCTTCAGTATGCGATTCTGGATGCAAAACATGGTCCAGGCTGCTTCCCAACTCTTAAACACCCAAATCTACCAGCTAAACGGAGTTCCAAAGTCCATATAAACAGCACGTTGGCCAAACAACACTATGGCAAAGTACAGTTCAAGTTACACACGTCTTGTAGTCAAAATGATTGGAACTTGCAACAAGACAGAAAACTTGAATATGCATCTGAAGGTTAAAATTACTAAGAGTGGTGAGGATGTTCAGCAGAGACATTCAGCATGTTTAAATGGGGAGATCTAAGGTTAGTACCTGCTGCTTAAAACCACACCAGATCTCTGTATCGACACCAGAGTCTGAGCTGTACTTTCTCAGGTTTAAAGCTACGGTCACACGTGAGACAAAAGCGAGCGTCTGCTTCACCTGCTGGACGTGACAATTTTATGTTAAGCTGCCTATTTTATCACTCAAAAGCACCGCACAGCTATTAGTGAAACGTTATGGCTTCAGCCTCATTCGTGGCCTGATACATCGTGCATAAGAGGTACACGTAAGGTCTCAATTAAACACGGAGTCATCGCAGTACCTCCTGGAAACACAAAACCCCCATGCATCTATATGAAAGTACATAAAAATAGGTCAGGTCAGGTCAGGTCACGGAATATGCACTGATGCAGCACGATGCCGCACCCACCCCATGGCGAAACTCCTCGGGATCTCAACCAGCGATCTCCCTGGCAGACACACGGTTCAGTCCCACCTTCCGGAAATGGCCATTCATCTGTCGCCGCCAGGTGTTACGTGGGCGTCCCCTCGGCCTGGTCCAGCCGCTCAGGTCCTCAGCAGTGAGGATCCTGCGAGCCGGATCACCCTCAGGGAAACGCGCCACATGACCGCAGTGCCGTAACTGACGCTCCCTCACAATGCAGGTAATGTGCCTCATTCGGGACTCCTCTAGCAATCGCTCATTCGACACAAAGTCAAACCAGCGGTATCCAAGGATTCTCTGAAGAGACACAGTACCGAAGGAGTCCGGTGTTGGTCTCAGCTCACTGGACAGCGTCCATGTCTCACAGCCGTACAGCAAGACAGGGAGCACCGGGACTCTAAAGACTTGGACCCTCGTCCTCTCACAAAGATATCGGGAACGTCACGCACCCCATAAAAACCGTCCAAAATAAAATGGCACTTTTCCTCCACACCATGTACCATACTTGTGGTACAGCACTTTCTGTACTGATTTAAGTGATGTTAAACCAACTCACATCCACATTTTCTGTGTTGAACATCTACCGTACTTGTGAATTCCGGTTTTGCCCGTGTGCCGTTTCATCTCCGTTCCAAACGGGAAAATGCTGCGACTGAGCAGTACAAGGAAAAACTGTGTTCTGTTACAGACCTACTGGAGAGGACTTTGGAATGAACTGTTGACGCTCAGCTGCCATGAGCTTACCGGCTGTGTTTTTCCGCAAGTCATCAGAAAGCTGGTAGTTTTGTGTCCTCAGCTCCAGGAGCTGAGCCTGGAAGAAGAGACAAGACAGGAATTATTCATAAAGCAAAATAAACCCAGAGTCAAGGGTGTTTTATTTGGACAGAGAGCACTGGGCTTCTTCTATGCTTGTCATTGAAGTAATGAGAGCAGTAATGAGACATGGGCACTCCGGGAGTAGCGTGGGTTAGGACATTGCGCCTACAATTACTATACAATCAGGTAAACTTAGCCATGTAACAGGAATGCAATGCAAACAGTAAGTGATAACAATAAGTAAGCAGGTGGGTGAAACAGGACAGCTTCGATAACAGTATTATATTCCTGAAAAAGGAGAGTGTGGTTGAGCTTATAACAGTATTCATATTTAATTCTTTAAGACATTTACAGGCTGAAAATGTGTAAATTATGAAACTAAAAAAACTGACTTATTTTCAAACCAAGCTATATCTTTGGGAAAAAAAACATTTTGACAAAAAAAATCTTCACGGTTTATAAAGAGGTGAGCCCCAGGACTTGATAAAGTACAGATAACTGTTACGTCACGTGCTAATTCATGACATTTAAAATGGTGACTGAGAAGATCTTCGGCTCTCTATAAACCATGTGCACGTCAGATATTTCCTCAAAATCTGAAGCAGACACTGCCATGCTGAGACGGGAGATAAAAGCGGCAGCGATAGCAGCCAAAATCATTTAAACCAGGCGGCTCAGCCCCAGATTTGAGCACCAGGGTCCAGTGGTTTTTACAAGATACCAGTTCGGTTGATCCAATATAATTTCTTAAATAAAGCAAAAAAATGGCTAGAAATGTGTGAAAACCAGCACAACCCCTGACCCCCTGATCCATGACCAAGAGCTCCTGTTTAAACTCCCTGGGGTTTTCGAGGGACACTTTATCATACCCAAACAGGAAGGATGCTTACAGTACAGCAAAGTGATAATGTTCAAACCATAGGGACAATACAAATAACAGGGCCCTGACCAACAGGTTTAACTTACGAATCACAGGTGAATGTCATTACATTATAAGGGCACTACATCTATGACACCCAAGTAGGTAGTTTAAAGTAAGTGGTGAAGTGTCTTTCCAGACTTAAGCTTACATTGACTTATTTTTAAAAGCTTCACAGTGACTTTTGAAAATTGTGTGAATGCATTTGTCCTACTACTTCTACAAATATCAACATTCAGACATAAAGCAATACATTCAGATTACTGTTCAAATCATTTACTAATTTAGTCATTTAAAATAAATTACACATGCAATGAAATCCCATAAATTCTGCATGTATGCTTTTACATGAAAGCACCTCTGTTCGTTTTACTTTCTGTTATTACGTAATGCTTAAGCAAATGTCTTGGAAGAGTGAGCAGTCAGCTACGCACGTGGCAGAATATGTAAGAATTAAAGTAGGTCATTAAAGTTAGATCATGGCTGTGAATGCTCCAGCATTGTGGTTTGATGTTAACCTTAGACATTACAGTACTGTGCTGGCAGGGTTTGTTACAGTCACCGTGATGTTCAGATGGATGGATGGATGGATGGATGGATGGATGAATAGATGGATAGATAGAGATACTTTATTTTTCCAGAAGGAAATGTACGTGTCCAGTAGCTTATACACAGTATACATACACATAGGCACACAGACCTATGACATTCACGCACACATACATACTGCAACAATGCAAAGGAAAATAACAGGAGGCCAGTGTGCTATACAGGTCTAAACACTTAAGTCCATCACATTCCTCCCCTTCCATGTGACGCTTAAAACGAAACATGCTGAATACGTTATAACTATGTTATAAACATGCTGAATAGGAGTGAAAACGAAAAAGTCCCAGAAAAACGTGCATGCGCCGTTTCACCACGGATGGGGCAGCTCGTTCGCCTTCACTGTATATACATCTTCAGGCATAAACTTCGGCGGTCGTTTTGGCTCTGGTAGGTCTGCGATAAAAACCATGCTGGGCAGGGGGGGAACTGCAGCAACATCAGGAGAAAACGGGCAGCCCAACGAAGGATACGAGAACGGTAAACGGCTTCTCAAGTTAAGGAAGGTGGCAGCTACACAAATAAACGTTAGGTACCGTTTTACCATCCAGTACTCCTGCGTAACGGAAAAACACTTAGCTAACTAGCACAGTGAGGAACATATTGCATTACAGTGGATGTGAGCAGTATAAGCCTTTCACCAGGCAAGGACGGCTCGTCGAGCTGGCACACACCGTACATAAACTCTGCTACGTATCTGCAACGTACGAAGAATTTTGCCGCCTGATTACGTGCAAAAATTGGTAAGTTAGCTAATTAGCATCTGGTCGCTTCTCTGCTTTGGCTACTGCTAGCGCTGCCTTGTTCTTCCCAGTTGTGAATGGCTGCTTTCCAGGCACCCCGTCGGATATACGCTAACGCGTTACGTGTTCACCACGGCCATCAAACGAACTACGGCTAATTTGGTCTCACTGCTAACCACAGATAACTACCAGTCCCAGCATCTTATTGACGTTAAACAGCCAGTTCCATCCCCACCCAACTCCAAAGCTGCCGATCCGGCCTACTGCTACACTTAACGTTTGTTTTTCATTCTTGTAAAATTCGCAGTGTCAATCTAGGATATTTGACGGCTGCCAAGAAAGCAGAATCGACTCTGCAGGACTGAACATATGAAGAGGGCCTCATGTTTATTACTAGTGATAGCATTAATCAATACCTGCATTCGATGGAACTCCTCTTCTGACAGTGCCTGCGCCATCTTTACCCAAGGTCCGGTTATGGTTGATACCATCAGTTTGGTCCTCTGTGTGGAGGTGCTGAATTAGCAGGCATAACGAGAATGAAATTAAATGTGTCCTGTTAAGCTATGCATTTTCATGTTTTAATAGTTAATATTATATATGACTAAATAAGTAATATACGTGACGGATTTAAAAAAAGAAGTATTATGGATTTACGATTATTAAAGTCCCCTATGGATATTGTCCTCATGGTACATTCCATGAAAACAGAGTCGGTGAACGCGGAAATTGTGTTATTGGCACCTGTCCGGCAGAGGGAGTTATACTGTAACTAACGCTTCAGCAAAATATGTCTGGTTTACTCCATCCATCCACCCATCCATCCATCCATTTTCGAAACCGCTTATCCTTACTGGGTCGCGGGGGGTCCGGAGCCTATCCCGGAAACAATGGGCACGAGGCAGGGAACAACCCTGGATGGGGGGCCAGCCCATCGCAGGGCAGTCTGGTTTACTCATTAAACGTTTTAAGCTCATATTGTTAAACTTAGTTTGGGAAAACAATCATTTAGATTTTTTTAAAATATGCCGTTATACTGAATGCAGAATATACAGAAATAAAACGAGACTTTATTTAGCTAATGCAAAAGTATAAATAACAGCACTCGTGAATCCTTTTATTTCCCCGTATCCCATCCTATGAGGTCCATAGAGATGGATGCGAGCGAGTCTTTGCATAAGAGTATATGGTTATTTTATAAATAATAAAATAAAACAAATTTAAAAATAAAATTATTAAAATGAAAATAAAACAGTACACGGTAGTAAACTATAGTGATTTTTTTTTGTAATCTCAGTATGATAAGTGATTTTTAGCTAAAAATTAGGACATTAAAGGAGGATTTTATTATTACATTATTATAATATATAATAATATAATCTGCGACCCTGAATAGCGGTTACAAAAAATGGAAGGATTATATAATATTATTTATTAAAATTATTATAAATGATACATAGAATTTGTACTTCTGTTTGACTAAGCATTTGTGAAACATATTATAGTAAAACAGTGTGAAATGGTTTGAAATGCAGGGTCTTAGTACATATCATTTATCCAAAGCAGTATATTTTTATTTTTTTTGAGGATCAGAAAATCCCTAGAGCAACTGAGGGTTAAGCAACAGTGGAATCACTTTCTGGGATTAGAGCCAGCAGCTTTCCGGTTGTGGGCACAATATCCTAACCCACTGAACCACAGACCACCCTCCACAGTGTCCATACAGAATAATAATTTCTAGCACTTTTCCAAAATTAGATGTAATTTTCATGCCATGTTTTGGTCAAGCTCAAATTGTAGCGGTGAAAGTCATAGTCAAAACGGAAGTATGGAAAGAGAAGGTGAGTGATGTGAACCAAAACCATTTACTTGTCATCTCATGACTGCAACTGCTACCTGACAGGGCTACCAGCTTGTGCTGTCAGTTCGCTATAGATGACTCAAAATTTTGTAGCAAGTCTGATATTTAATCAGCCATAATGCTCTCATGTTACACCCCTCCTTCTCACTCCTCATTGGCTCCCTATTGGCACTTGCATCACATTTAAGTCCTTAATGCTGATTCCCAGAGACTTCAGCAGAAAGGCACTCATCTGTGTCACGTTAAGACTCACATCCCACCCCTTCGTTTTTGGTCAGCACGCTGGTCCTGCTTAGCGATCGCTCTGTCACTTGAAAATGATTGCTGTCCTACATGTTTATCATGCCGGGTTTCACAGTGGTGGATTCATGTCAACTTCCACCTGATCCTTTCTATACTGTTGATGCGAATCCCTGAAAAGCACATATTACATATACAGCACTGTCTGGTTTCAATTTGCCTGCCATGTGGTTCTGTCCCCTGCAACGGCTACATTTTACATCATGGTAGAAGCAAGATAAATACATTAATGTATTTCAAAGATGATCCAATTACACCCTGTGGAAATATACAAATATATAAAAAATATTTTAGAAACTTTTTTTGTAATCTCATTTACTGGCATACTGGTTGATTCAAGGTCAATTCCTGATGCCACCTCTGTTGTGCTGTTTTAACTAAGCAAATATTGTCTTTTTTTTTTTTTTTTTTAAAAGGAGGTGAGCAGATGTAAGGGTAAAACAGATTATAAAAGGTATGCGGTACATATGTATATGAAGTAATAACAGTGAGATATACAAGTAAATGAAGGTGAGCACTGCAGTTTAAATAGCAGCTATCGTGCCTGAAGTAAGACAAAGAGTTTTCAGAGAAAAACACGCTGGGGAACATGGGAGATTTATTTCCGCAGCCACTCTCCACACATTCTCCATGTGAATTATATTAAAAAAAAAGGTTCCATCCTCTCCCTGAATTTCCCCAAAATATTAAAAGACAGAATTTATGAGGTCTCAGGTTAAAAGGTGAACAGCAGTGTACCAAAACTGCATCTGAAAACAACTGTCTGCTTGTAAAATATCAACATAGGGGACAGGACACGGGAGGGCGGGGCAGGGCACAATGTACGTCAAAGGACTGAAGCCATGAAAGCTCTAATAGAATCTAGGGGCCCTCATGGAACTTAAGCTTTTTCGGTCTTAAGCCCAAACTGTCATTCAAAAGGTGTCCCATGTAAGGTAAAAGTGAATCTTCCAGAATTCATCCGATATCACATTTTATCCAAGGTGACTAATATTCAAAAACACCACATGCTGTTTCGTGCAGGTGATTATCATAAGGGGGGGGAATAAAACCTTTGCTGACAGATGGCTGACAGAGATGAAACACTGCACAATTCTATCGGATGGTTTTAGGGCAGTGAACCAATTCAAAACCAAAAGACGACGAACATTTCTGCGCTTTGCCTTGAAAACAAGACATTGTCAGACTATGTGAACTTTCTCAATGGGAAGAAGAAATTTTGCAGTCAGATAACGAAGACTTCAAAAGGTAGTTATAACTGGTTCATTAAAAAAAGCACCACACACACACACACACAAATGTCACACTGTACATTTTTCTCTGGAAGAAAAATAGATGTAGCAGGTGGTGCAGACATGGAGAGACTCACCTACACATGTACAAAAAAATAAACATTGTGCAGCATAATCTCATGACTTAAAAAGATGTTCCTATTCAAATGATTCCATCTTAAGTTGAAATGAAATACAAGGTTTTCGTCAATATTTCTTCAGTGATTTCTAGAAACCAAGTTTCTAGAAGTGAAAGGGGCTTTTCACAATACAATAAAATCCTATCAAAAAGACCCCTGCAGGAATACCATTGGAATTTCCACAGCACACAAACATTTCAGACACAGCTTCAGAAATCGGTTTGCACCCCACCCTCGTCTTATTCAAATACTTATTTGCACCCTGTCAATCATACATTTCCGAAACAAATGAAAAGTCTGCGAAAGGAATTAACTTATCAATCCATTTATGAAACTTTAAACACATGACTACTTATTGTTTGCATCTGACCCATCACAGCCGCTCCGGAGTTCAAACAGGCGGCAGGATATTGCAGACATTCCACTATAAGAGGGACAGAAACCCATTGTCAGTGTTGTCCTGCCTGTCAGGGCCGCCCTTGCTCGCCCGGGAGCTCTTGCTGGGGTTAGGGGTGGTGGAGTACTTTGGGGGGGTTCGGATGAAGAGCCGGTCCTCCTCTTTCTTGATCCAACGTAACAGCTTCGTTATAGCATTGATAGCGGAGGCTTTGGTCACCAGGGGGCTGAAGCAAGTATATAACTCAAACTTACTGGTGACCTATAAGACGAGAACAGGGGAGAACGTGGTATGTCAGTGTGCGGTCTTGTCATCTAAACAGGCTGCTTGGAAAGAAATCACACTCAAAACAAAATCTATAAAACAAAACAGCCTCATGTGTCAAAAAATGACCACAATTTACGAGCAATCTGTCAGAGGCGTCGAGAGCACTTTGGAACCAGATCCAAGTTTCAGTTTAAAGAGAGACACCCCAGCTTCACAGCAGCTCATCATGCACTGGACATGAGCTGAGCATCCATCATGCTTCAAAGGCCGTGGTGTGTGCTGGGTAGTCATGTGAACTTGGAACCCCAAAAGGTTCAGCTTCCCCAATCTGGAGTTTTTGGTTCTTCTTTATTCTGTTCTGCCTTTCTTTCTATTTTTCTTTCTGTCTGTCTGTCTGTCTTCCCTCACTTTTTCTGTTTCACGTACCATTCAGAATTATAATTAACTGAATCGAATATATCAACAGAACTGTATGTGATCACAGTGTCTTGTCTTAAATGTGTCTATACCTACTGAAAAGTATGTGAGCCCTGACAAGCAGGCAGATCCCTTGGCCAGATAAACCTGATTCCGTTATCGGTAATGAGTCGGGCCCGTTACCCAGGCGAGCAGCGTCTCCCTCTCGGCCACATGGTAGATGAGCTTGAGGGGTCGTGAGGAGCTGTGTATGCGACTGTGCATGTAGCGGTACAGGTCCAACAGCCTCATCCTTTCCTCCTCACTGCTGTAGGGGGCCTCCATCTCGGGGCTGCGATAAAGAAAGTTCAGACATGGACACGCTGGTCACGTGCAACTGATGGCGGTGTCCAGCAGCACTCAGGCACCCCACAGGCCTTTTTCTGAACGCAAAGACGTTTACATATCACTTATACTGATGGGAAGTCCCCTGAGGTGCTATTTGCTCTGAACCAGTGAGAGAGCACTGTGTAGTACGCCCAGCACACCTCATTTAGATAGTCACATTGCATGCGCCAAAGCAGCTCGCAGCTAGGAAAAGCAGGCTTATCCTTCATCACATGTTCCCATCATACTGTGGACCCATTCAAACGGCCTGGGTCAGTAATTTAATTATGAGTTTGCATAAACGGCACTAGGCAATGTAGACAGGCGCCATGGTAACTATACAGCCATCAGGACAGTGTGGCCTTGTCACAACTAAACAGAAGATTAGTATAAAATACTAGAGTCTACTTCGTCATAGAAACACTACCTATTAATGTATGCTCTACATGAATTATATGCTAAACAAAGCTCAAATTGGCTGCTTAAATAATCAGGAAATTTCATTTCTGACAACAGTTAAAACTACCAGTCTTATTCGTTATGTGTCTACCAGATATCCAGAACCAAACTATTTTGATGCCACTGTTCCCAAATACTTTGCATAAAATGTAAAGCACCGATAGGTTAAAGGAGAAGTATTACATTACAGTATGTGGGTGGGTGAAGCACTTCCTTGTTTACATACTGACTCGACTAGACTGTGGATTTTGATCAGGCAATTTTAAAAACCACCTTAAAAGTTTTTATACCGACTTTCACACATCATAGAGAGACTGCAGCACACACACCTGGTGAACTGTGTGAGCTGGCGGTGGTTGTCTGGCACGTCGAAGGGCTTGTACATGAAGTGTCTCAGGTCTGAGACTCCGACCTGGCTGGCACTGTACGACTGCGTTCTGGCAATTGAGCGCAGAGCGTTCTGTGCACGCATACCCTCGTCGATCTTCCTCTTGCACTCCGCCACGGCATAGAAAGCCTCCTTGTCAGTGGAGAGCAGGAGCAAGCAGACAGTGCATTCCGGGGGGTCCAGGTATGAGATGTAGGAATAGAAGTAACAGTCAGGGTTGAAGAGGGGGAGGCAGATCGGGGTCCAGATCTCCCCGGCCTGGAAGGCGGAGGAGGCTCCTATGAGGTTGAGGAGGAGGTGGAGGTCAGCTGGCTCCAGCCTGGCATCTTCAATTACCGTCTTCTCCTGGACGATGGTCAGCAGCTGGTTCTTGGCGATGAGGATGGAGAACACCAGGTTGGGCGTGATGGCCTTCTGCAAGATCTGACTAATGGAGTCCCTGAGGGATGAGGCGAGGGGCAGGCAGTGCACGGCAGACAGAAGAAAGCTGGGGTCTGAATCCACCATGTTGAGAAGGCCGTCCAAGATCTTCTCGGACCCCGCCAACAGTCGACGGAGATCGTAGTTCTTCTTGCGCTCGAAGATGCGGGCTATACTGGCCTTCGTGAGCATGCTGATGATCTGGTAGTAAACGTAAAGGAGCTCGGCACGCAGCTGCTGCTCAGACTGGCGGCTGGAAGAGACAGACACCAGCACCAAGGGCCCCTGCTGCATAAACACCACTGTGTGTTCATCTGGCCGGGGAGCAAAGCACAGTTAGAGATGGGCACACGATACACTGCACACACCAGTCCACATACAGAACAAACTTTATGCAGAAAGTAAGTCACGCTACAGTCATTCAGAACATTGTTCATGACGGATGCATTCTGTTTGTTCCTATGGTTCACTGACTAATTCATTATCCTCAGAATGCTTGAGTAAGTCATATAAAGCAACCTAGAAAAAACTCCTTTCAGCTAGACAAGTCTTTTATGATATAGTATTACCAGGCCATGAAATCCGTAACGCCTTAGGCTACAGCTAAATTAACCAGAACACTGAGTTACTGTTTCAGACCTAAATCAGTTGTTTAATTGCCCTGTTTTTAGACCATTCAAATACTTTGTGTGAAAAAGCACAGCAACCTGGAACAGCATTGAAAAGGCGGCTGAGTGGAAACCCCTTAGCTGTGCCTCTGAATTTGTACCCCTCCCTAACAATTATCTACCAAATGCAGTAGCAGACGGATGGCAGTTCATGGTATAGTCTGCTAGATGGGCAGTTATATTTCAGTCACACTAGTCCTCTTCAGGTACTTACTGCAAATAAATATATTGCCACACTTTAGTGTGGAAGAAGTGGTTACAGAGGTAATGTGGCAGATCAACAGATAGCATTTGTGCCCCAAGTTCCCAGAGCCGACAGCGCAAAGCGAGCCTGTTTACATTCTCCCGGGTTGCTTATGCTACCTCCGGGTACTCCAGGTACCTCCCACGGGACCAAAGGTACATGTTTGAGTGAACTGGCATCTTTAAAATTGCCCATAGTGTGCAATTGTGAATGTGTGTGTCCTGTGATGAACTGGCATCCTGCTCTTGGACGCTATTTTACCTGGGAGAGTCTCCAAGCTCCCCTTTACCGTGTACTGGACATGCAAATTGGAGATGAACAGATCTGAACCCTAAACACTATAATGCAGAATTTTCTGCTGTGTCTGGCAAATAATTGCCTAATACAACAGTATTTGCATTACTGCTAAGCCATTTATCAGCTGAAATGTGAATGAGTTTTATAGTTAGTGAATGTCAATAATTTACTGAAGGGCATGAACAGGTTAGTGCCCTTTAAATATCCTCACCTGAGTAAACAGAGCGAATGGTGTTGTCGCCACTCTGAACAAAGGACACCAGTGCCATCATGACGCCCATGGTGGAGGACAGCGCCTCCTCATTGCCGTAGCGCGAGTAGATGGGCTTGCCGGCCTCGCTCAGCACAAACACGTGTTTCCTGTGGAGCCTCCAGCTCTCGCCAGTGATGTCCTCATCACGGTGGGAAGAGGAGGGCGCCAGCGTCGGGGAGTCTGGCCCGGCCTCGGGCGCGTCGTCCTCCAGCTTCCCTCTGCCCAGCACAGTCACCATGAACTCACTGGAGTCCTCCAGCGTGTTGTCAGTGGAGGCAGAATCGGAGGCGTTCTCAGCCTGATCCTCATCGTCCGCGCCCTTCGACTTAAACGCCTCGTCCAAGTCTTCTACTGGTGCTTCGCAGAAAATCGATTCGCTCTCCAGGAGCTCTCCGTTTCCCGTGTCTGAGAGCTCCTGTTCAGGCCCTTTCCCCATTTCTGGTGGACCCTGCTCCTGCCCACTCAAAGGCCCATTAGTGGCACTGGTGCTGAGGTCATCTCGTTTCCTGGGCCACGGGTCTTGTACTGTGCATTCTGGCACATCCTGAATTAGATTATCTAGAGAAGGAATTGCAGCAGTGAAAACCCAAACAGCCACACTTCCTGCTGTTAATGCACATCTTCTCTATAGAAACTAATCAAGTACTCTTTAATGTACAGAAAAAATAGTGAGCTTTCTGAGCTGAAACAAGAGTCTTGACATAAAAGAAAAATATCACTCATTCAGTTTGTGAAACATAAACAACTTTAACAAAATCGGTGTTGTTAAAAATCTCCCAGTGTGTATTATAATGGAATATTCAGAATGAACACTGGCATTATTCTTGCACATGAATCCCTTTAATTTCAATGCTTTTAGCTCCAATAGATACTTAAATTTATTAAAGCAGCATGGTTTCATTTCCCATGCCCACTGTAAGGAGGGTTGTTCTGACACGGGGCCAAACACCTGTAGCTCCGAAACCAGACAAGCACAGTGAGAAAAGTTTGATTTTATCTACCCAATGTTCCCTCTCACCCCTTACTGAGAGGCCTACAACAGGCTAACAGTTCTGTCTGGAGGACCACACAAGTAGAACTCTGTCAGGCATGTTCTGGAGCAGAATGTAGTCAACAGCACATAAATCAGAGGGCATGTGCTCCTGAGTGACATGAAGATTGGATCAGGCCGGGGAGCATAACATGACAGTAGTATTGCCCAACAAAGAACTGGTACCTGTCCGAATGTGACTGCAGTCTAACCGGGAGTCACAGCACTTCACATTCTGTGGCTCCTGACTCTGTGGATATTCACCCTCCATATCAACATCCTAGATGCTGAAAGCACACAAAATGGAATGAGGAAGTATTTAATTATCCAGAGTAGCAAGTATCATTATTATTAGATTAACTACATTTTAAACATTGTGTTCTGAATCAATGTCTTTGTAAAATAAAGCTATTAAGAACATTTAACAAACGCCCCAATAAATTGCTAGAGGACATTTAACTTTCAAAAAGAATGCTTCTCGTAACAAGGTTAAAGAATTTGCATCACTCGACAAAATCTCAAACCATCTTGAGTAAACAAACATAATCCGATTACCGATTCTCAGAAAACCCCGTTTAAGTAAAGCTATGCATATCAGCTTCATACAAAACACCACTTTTTCTTTGGGTCGAAACCAGGATAATTACTTTGAAAGAATTTTATTATTCCATAATACTTCGTCACTAGGACCCTATAAATGGTAAAAAGGATGAATGAATCGACATAATTTACTTAACGCGATTTATAGGATTTTTTTTTATATAAAACTTGAAAGTCATGTGACTAGTGATAGCATTAGGTAAATATATTATGTAAAGTTGCACCGCCGATTAAAAAAAAAATCCATGGGGGGTTTCCCCTGCGGGGGGG
>JAODJX010000109.1:10547710-10570025 GCA_026776945.1 Isichthys henryi
TGCTTCCGGGATAGGCTCCGGACCCCCCGCGACCCAGTAAGGATAAGCGGTTTGGAAAATGGATGGATGGATGGAAGTAGCTCTCACTGTAACAAAGGCGCCTGTGTAAGGCTGGCAGCCTTAGTTATGACCAAATGGCAGAAGCTAAAGGATATCAAATGATCTCCAGTTAGCTAAACCAAAAAATGTTTCTAGTAGCTTATTTTAACTGCCCGCATGTTAGTACAGACACATAGGCATGTTAGTGACAAATATAAAACTGCTGCTAGCTGAAGTGTATGGTGCTCTCTGACACAATAGCATGCCGAGAGCAATGCTGCTATAAATAATTCTGTTCAATGATCTTTTTAAAACAATCATTTCATTTTGCATTAAAAATAAGAGAATTTGTTAAAATGACAGCTTTCTTAAACGATCCCTGTTTTGCAGGATGGGAATACATTTAATAAAACGTTAAAGTTATTTTACCTACAGCAGTACCTCTAAGAATATAGTCCTTTCTGAAATCCAGTGAAGTTATTTGTTCCCTGTTTCCATCAACATGTGACAAATAAGCTTGATTCCTTCCACTGGAGAAAAATGCAAGTAGCCCACTAAAGCAGCTACTTTTATTTTGACCATACCTGCACCTCTCTGGGGGGTTGGCACTGTACTATTACACCTTCAGACTGGGGGCTCAGTTACAGGGGTGGGCAGTTCTGGTTCAGAGACCAGTTGAATTTTAAAGATTCATTGATTCAGCGTTCTCTACTGGTTGGTTGAAAAAAAATCTCGGTCTGGATTTCTACTCTCTGGACCAGATCTATCCAGCTCTGCTCAGTCTCTGCCCCCAACTCAGTCTGTGGGAGGTTGCGTGGTCTCCAGCAGGCACACCAATTTCCTTTCTGGACTCTTCATCCATGGTGTTCCCCAGCCTCGTGTCCTGGGCCTCCCAGGTCCACCATGAGCCAGTACTGAATACGTGGTTATGGGTGCATCTTACCCCTCTGACTGGAACAACCCAAGCGGCAGTGAAGTGAACTTCCAGTTTGTAGCAGTGTTACAGATCTGGTCCGGAGGGTATGTGTGGGCGGCAGCTCGACTTTCATACTCAGTCAGCAGTCGCAATGCAGGAACAGGCTTAAACCTGAAGGTTCGAAACACTCATTTGTATAAAATACAATGTCTAAAGGAACAACAATTCAAGCTTATGAAAAATGAATTGTGCAACAAGACCAAACCGGTGTCATACTCTAAGCATTAATAGCTCCAGGCTCTGGTTTTAAAGCAGTGGTCACAGTAATAATGAAGTCAGTGTATTTGATTAGCGGTATCTGCTTGCTAACTTCTCCGTTCCAATGTAGGCAATAAGGGTGCGCTTTTCCTCATGGGGTTTCTGCAATTTTGGCTTACTTTGTGGTGAATAATGACAGTGAAATCTGCTGTGTTGTCCTAGATTTCTCTGATTCTTTTAGAATAATAAAAGAATAATTCAAATATAATGTAAAATCCGCATAATGACTGCCCTTAAACACTGAAGTTGAGCATGATGGCTTAATATGTTACATTTTATATATGAACGCGATTTGTTGGGTTGCTGTGTGGCTCTGTGGTTTGGGACTCTGTGGCCATGACTGCGGGGGTCACTGGTTCAGATGCTTTGACTGGCAGATTTCACTGTTGACCCCTTGAGCAAGGTCCTTAACCTCAGTTGTCTGGGAACAGGCTGACCCTGCTTCCTCAATTCTGTGTTGCTTTTGCTTAATGACTACTAAACTAGTCAATGCATCTTGCAACTTGGTGTCTCACCGGTCCCTTCTGTTTCACTTCTCCTGGTTATGGGTTTGAATCCCACACTGAATGCTGGGAGTTTGCATCTTCTTCATGTGTTGTACAAGTTTCTTCAAAGTAGTCAACTATTCTTCTGTGGTCAAATGACATGCAGTTATATCAACTGGTATCTATAAATCGCCTGTGATATAAAGTTTTACTATGTGTCAGTGTGTATGAGTATGTGCACAGTAGATGCTCTCTTCTGAAAAGCTGAAATACCTTTAACTCGTGCCTGTAGCATGAGATTGCCACTTGGGAACTGTATTCAACAAATGACCATGTGAGCCGCTGTGCCTGTAGTTTATTCGCTCGCAGACTGAAGCCACGAAACAGAAGGCTGGTCTTACGACAGAAGCAGGGGCTTTGAAGAACAACACGAAGAAAAACCGCTACCGGGATATTTTGCCCTGTGAGTTCAAAGTCAACACCTTATCAAATCAACAGCAGTGCATTGTTAGTTTGCTCATGAATGCCAGCCTTTGATAGCTTATTGGTCCATTAGTTCACTTCATGCTGAAACACCTAGAGGAAATGGTGTCATACTTATTCAAAATCACGGACAATTGGACCAGTCGTTGAACTGTCTCTTCCTTGTTCCTGCATGCAGATGACCAGAGTCGGGTGCTGCTCAGCCTGTTGAAGGAAGAGTTTGAGTCAGATTACATCAATGCCAGCTTAATTCAGGTACAGCTAGTCTTTGTTGTCCCTCTATCTTTCGCTACAAACCAATTCCACTGTGGTCAAACAGTGGAACGTGTTTAAATGTCATGTGATCTCGTCTCATGTTTAGGGTCCCACAAAAAACAGATTATATATTGCAACCCAAGGCCCCTTGAGCAACACTGTTATAGATTTTTGGAGGATGATTTGGCAATATGAAGTGAAGGTGAGTATATATCGGAAGACTGAGAGGGCCGTTATTACAGGGATCATTTTGTTACATTTGTCGATTTCTCTGCAATCATGATACAGACGAAAAATCAAAAGCGGCCTGCAGCTAAACATTTGACATTTTATATTGTTTTTTTGTTTGTTTGTTTCTTTTAGGTCATAATTATGGCTTGCAAAGAAATAGAGATGGGAAAGGTACTTTCCTTCTAATGTGAAATTTTTGCAAAACAATGAATAATATTTATGAAGTGTATTCCTTACTGTGCTCTTCAAAACAGTTACTCTGTGGATACCGTAAAAATGAACCCGTTTAGAAAGCACACTGTGAACAAGACCAGTATTAAACCATGAGTTGCATTCCATGGCCATCCAAGTCACCTAACCTTAACCAAATGGTACATTTATGGACGATTCGGCAGAGGCACCAGAGATAGCGTTTAGCAATCACGGTAAACAAAAGGCCACATGATGGAAGTACTAGAGGAAGAAAAGTGTCAGATCCCACCAGCAGAGGGCCAGACCTTTGTAGGACCCAAGCAAACGTAATACCCTTGTTTCCTGTGTGCATCGTAAACCTGGGTCTTTAGTCTTTTGATTTTTCTGGGTATTACAGCAATTTCTGTTCAAAGTTCTGCTTAACGTGCCTGACGTGTTAATTTCTTTCTGGTTTTTAGAAAAAATGTGAGCAGTACTGGCCACTCAGTTCAGAGACAGCCACCTTTGGACCATTTGTTACATCAAATGTGAGAAGCTTCCATCATGTTTATTTTAGTTAGATGCATAGATCAAAGGAATTGGAAGCTTCTGCATCGCAATGCAGTCTTCAAATGTGCAATTTCTGCATAATTTAATGTCAGGCCTGTAAAAAGCTTTTTAAAGGATAACATTTACAATGTTAACATCTGCATTGAACTGCGTGAGCTTGAGTTTTTTTGCTTTATTGCAAACATTCCATTACCACATCAACGGTAAAGAAGGTGGTACAGGTTATATTTAAACCTGTCATGTTTTAACTTTCACAGCTGAATGAGTCTCTACCAAATGAGGAAGTTGTTGTCCGCACGTTTTCCATGAAATATCAAGACGTAAGTGCCGATACAATCGTTATATTGTGGCAACACATAATCAATCAGTCTACAGATACAGATGGTTGAAAGACTTCTGTAAAAAAAAAAAGAGTGAAATTTATTTCAACATAATGTTTCTTGTTTTAACTGACAGCGTGGTCATGAATACGTTACACCCTTTGCATCTATCTCAGCACATCATTTAATGGTGTATTTATGTATGTTGTCTTTATGTTTGCAAGCAGAAGTACACTGATATGTTTATGACTAATGTGAAAATTTCGGCCAAACAGAAAGGTGTGTGTGTATATGTGTGTTATGTGTATATTACACTGTGATAAATATGGGATTACACAATGTAATAAAACCTTATATTGATGTTTTTCAGTCCCCACAAAGAGAAACTTAATTTTATAAAAATCTGTAACTGAATTAAAAAACTAAAAATGCCAAAAGTCTCGTATTTTGTTTGGTTACTTATAGTTAAGGTTAGGGCTGGGTAGGGGTTAAGGTTATCGTTGTTGGGATTAGGGTTTTTCCCATAGAAACGAATGGATATGAATGCGAACGTTTGTGTCTGTGTGTGTCTGTGTGTGTCTGTGTGTGTCTGTGTGCTTGCGTCTACTTGTGCATATGTTCACCATGTCCATTCAGGAAACGAGAAGCGTTTCCCAGTTCCAGTACATGGCATGGCCCGACCACGGCGTTCCGTTGGCGTCGGACGGCCTGCTAGGCATGATGGACATGGCGCAGAAGGTGCAGGCGAGCAGCACCACCCCCCTGGTCATCCACTGCAGGTGTGGCCTGGGCCATGTCCCTGCCCCACTCGCCAACAGCGTTTGCACGCCGACGTTGGGCTTCACACTGCACACAGATTGCCCATATGCTCATTACTATGTATCCCTGCATGTTACTCCCGTTGTCAGTGCCAGGCTGCGTGCAGTCATTTGAACTCTGTGTCTGAAAATGTTCTGCAAATTAAGTGACATAAATGAAATATTCAGCACCGAGGGTGGCGTTTAACTCATCTGTCACCTCATGACTGTTTTTTCAAACTGTGATGTTTTTTTTTTCTTCAGTTGAGTGTAAATAAGTCATTTAAAAATATAACGTACAGTTCTTTTTGGTGTTATTTCCAGTGCTGGATGCGGAAGAACAGGAGTAATCTGTGCACTAGATTATATAAATGATCTTCTAAAGATAAAGGTACTGCACTTGTCAAGTCAGTTTGTCTGTGAATAGCTTCAGATAGCATGTTTTATTTATTTGCTAACATGAGCTACTGCATGCTTCATACTATAGATCATTTCTTTTGATAACATTACCGCTGTATCGCGGTCAAATGCATACAGCAAGCAGCAGGGTGCCTCCCTCCAAGTAGGTCCATGCTATGGTCGCCATAGTTGCCGCTCTGAAAATGTGTCGACGTGTTAGTTATTAAAGCTGCACTCTTGATCTTGCCAGAGGATCGGCGAGGATTTTAACATCATGGACATTGTGCTGGAAATTAGGAGCCAAAGGCCGTCAGCTGTTCAGACAAAGGTACTGCAGCAACTGTCACATTGTCATTGTTTTTTTTCAGTGCTAAAATGTCAATATATTCCGTGTCATGTTTTAAAATTCAGCAGCTGAGTCCCATTATGGATTCGAGTCTGCAGTCTGCCATTAGCTGGGGGCTTAGGCACAGGGGCCACACACTGAAAAAGACATAATGTAAGATTTTACACACATAAGGTGCCGGATCAGTGCCCATAAACAGAGGTTTTTATTTATTATTTTTAACGTCTATATTCCGTGGTGCAAAATGATGTTTCATACAGATGTTTTCCACTGCTCTGCCGATGATCTTGGCCGGAACAGAAATAAATTGGCCCACATTTGTACTTTGCCTTCACGTGTTTGCTTTACTGCGGCTCTTGTTGACTGCATGTAGGCAACGTGTGTAGTGACTGTAGCATCAGAACTGCCCCTTAAGATGAGGTCATTGACCCTGATGGTTTCGGAGGGCCAGCTCTTCTGCAAATGGCTACTAGCAAATCAAATTTACTAATTTGTTACGGAAATGAGTCCAATCTGGGCATGAATTTTGAAAAACCCAAACCATTAGTGGGGTTTGCGTGTTTCCCCTGTGTCACACAGCTCTCCCGTTGGTATTCTGGTCTTCTCCTGCCACATTTAGGTGAACTGGTGCTCCCTAGTGTGTGATTGTGTGTGTTGCTTTGTGATGAACCAGCATGTCATCCAGAGTGTCCTTGTACCCTATACTTCTTAGGATAATCCCCAGGCTCACCATGACCTTGTACTACCTATCTTTCAGCTGCTTATCTAATAGAGGGTCACAGTGAGCCTGGAGGTGGGCAGCATAAGGCACAAGGCAGGAAACATCAGGGAATGTGTGAGATGTCAAACAAATATATAACCCATGCTAGACTAGTATATAAAGAACAGAGATGGAATTTGGACAAGTAAGCTAGCATGGGCTGATGATAAAGATAAAATTGATGTATAAGTTTGGTATTGATGCGGATGATGCAATATCCAATTTCTTATTCCTTATTGTAATTTCAGGAACAGTATGAATTTCTGTACCATATTGTGTCAAAAATGTTTGGGAATGCCCTGGAATCCTCAAGCCACAACTATCAAAACCTAATGGAGGTACTTCAGTGTTTATACATCTTTCTAATGGTAGACATCCAATAAAGACTGTGTGTGTGTGTGTGTGTGTGTGTGTGTGTGAGCGGGTATACCTACAGTACCCTTATGGGGAGACAATGTCCCCATAATGTGATAAATATCCGTTTTTTTTCCCTTATGGAGACCGGGTTACTGGTCCCCATAATGGAAAACTCTATTTTATAAAAATCAGTGACTGCTATGAAAAAACTAAAAATGCAAAAACTGTTGTATTTTGCTTGGTTACTTATGGTTATGGTTATGGTTATGGTTATGGTTAGGGTTAGGGTGGGGGTTAAGGTTGTCATAGTTAGCGTTAGCATTTTTCTCATAGAAGTCAATAAGCGGGCCCCATAAGGATAGGTATACCCTACGTGTGTGTGTGTGTGTGTGTGTGTGTGTGTGGTGGGGGGTGTAGATATATATACATTCTCACACAGAGCACCAGTCGGAAGTCTGGACACACCAGCTTTTAATGCATTTGTCTCTATTTTAGCCACATTATTCACTTAGAGGCAATGAAGTAATACATGACAAATATAGCGATGACCATCTGCAAGAGAGCATCTCTAAATTTACTTAAATTTTAGATTTTTCATTCTTTCAACCAGCTTGCAGATGTAGCCACCTGGAACGCTTCTCCCACAGTCCTGAAGGACAAGTTCTGGGCACAAGTTGGCCGCCTTGCTCTTAGTCATTGATCCAGCTCATCCCAAACCAGATCTATAGGGTTCAGATCGGGGGGGGGATTGTGGGAGCCAGGTCATCTGGCACCCGATGTGAGAGTCTGCACAGCGCACCCATCCTCCACCCCCCAGAAAACACGTTTTGTCGATTCATTTATATTAAAAACATCTCAGTATCACAGGGTATCTGGCTGCTAACTATCAGCGTCTGTTTCTCAAGAAAATGAGTGAAATATTAAAGCTAGTAGAAATAATTGTAATGTGGTGGAATTCAACCAGTGGTATTTCCTCATTGTTTCTTTCACTTGCTCCTTTTTGCCTCCTACTCAGCTTATGTCACCTATAGGGCAGGCAGACCTGCTCACTACATCACCTCAAGGTGCGCATAGGGTAATTATCCTGTTGGAAAACAAATGATTTCAAATAAGTGTTTCCAGACTTTTGACTGGTACTGTAAGTATATATTAATGCTTAAGTATATTTTAGCTTGCCACTTGTTTTATTTATAGCTATTGCATGATTCATAATCAAAAATTCTTAATCGTTGTTTCTCAGTGTAATCAGTAATTTCTCAAAATGGTGACTGGTTGGGCTTGTATCTTGCAATCTTGTTTTAAAAGTTTTTTCTGGTAACTCATGGTGTTTTGTAGTGCTTAGCTGTTTAACTTCTCATTGTGAGAAGAGAGAAGTGTGCAGACAAAGTGAGAAATAAAAAAAAACAGTCCGGAAGTATGCTAGCTTCCTCTATGCAAAGTTCCAGTGTTCTAAGTTCCACCAGCCTGCCACTGAAGTGATTATCTCTTCCTGCCGTGAACGGCTTTGCCAGCCTTGCTACGATAATGTGAGATCGCTAAAGAAAGAAGAACGACAAGCAGCATCTTTCAAAGGCAGCAGTTCGGAATCCAACAGGTACGGAGAGCATATTTCCTGACGGGCTGGCGTGCGTTTGGTTTCGAGGTCACCCACAGAAACGATCGGTATCCTTTTGCGGGTACCGACTGTCACAATTGTGCCCGAAGCCAACAGAACGCTAGACCTCACATCCAGTGTCATTTGTGATATAGAAACTGTCAGAAATATGTGAAAGTCGCAGGCAGAAGTGGTTACGAAGCAATTCCATTGGACGTTTGAAACAAACAGAGCAGGGAGTTCAAGATTCATTTCAGACACACTTGGTAGGCAGTCGCCTCCTTCAGAATAAAACATGCTAGATTTTTATGAGGAACGTGCAGGTTAAATACAAGCAGGGATGATGCATAAGAGAAATCCTAAGAAAGACTGTTTTGTCTACATTGTGGCTTTAAGATCCCAATAAGCTTGTTGTACAGTTCAGTCCATAGACCGATATGTTGGCATCCAGTTTAATGGTTAAGTAACTAATACTAAACTATAAGGTTTTCAAGATAAAAGTTGGATTATATGTATGTAACTGGGATGTGTTTTTTATCTACTTGATAATAATTGGCATAATTGTTGTGAGTGAGAGATAATGTTTTACTGTGCTTTGCCTTTGTGAGGCATTATAGAAACCAAGCTTGCTTTACTGAGCTGTGTTACCTCTGTAGTGTGACGATCTTCTATTCACTGCTGAGCAGAAACTTGTGTAAGCTGCTGGTGTCGTCTGGCATAGAAAGTGGGAAATGCTTAGTAGCAGATTCTTAGATCTTGCACAATCACTCATCCTGTATTTCCATGCCTCATGAGGACACTTTAAGGCAGTAAATGTAATGCATTTTAAGAAGGCTTTAAAAATACATCACTAGCATTCAAACAAGCAAACAATATCCAGAATACAAAAATAATGAATAGAGACCCATGTGGGTAAAATCAGTTTGTTGTTCGTGTTGTCTGGTCTGTAAAAAATCTCAGGATAAAGGACATTGTGAAGATCATTTTTAGGTCAAGGGGAGTGTGGTGACTTGGTGGGAAGCACTATTGTCCTACACCTCCAGGGTTAGGCGTTTGAATCCCGCTCTGTGTGTGTGACTCTCACATGATCTCCCAAGGTTTCCTCTCACTATCCAAAGACGCAAATATAGGCTATCAAGCATCTCTAAAGTGCCGATTGTGAATGGCTCATTCCAGTTTAATTCAACAGTCTTACAAAAAGGTTTGTAATATCATTTTTCATTTTGATTAAATTTGGCATTGAATTACTCTTATGTTCCAGAACTCAGAAATATTTTTTGTTTGTTTTTATTTATCTTTCTTTGATATATATTTTTCTTTTTTTTTTTTGTATTTGAAATCACTTTCCCAGTCCAAGTTAAGTGGAAAAAAGACCCATCCCCCCAAATGACTTTTTTTAGGCCAAAAATAACATTTTTTTTTTTAAATCTACACCCTTTTGGGGTGCTTATCTTATAATGGGGAGCAAGTAACGGGTCAATGTTTTACACAAGTAGTATACATACATCTATATTTCATTATAAAAATTGCCTTGTTACCTTTAAAATAACCAAAATTGTAAAATAAATGTAGTTTATTAATGATAATTGACCTTGAAAGAAGACATTTGGACTTATGCAAAAGCTAAACACCATAAGAAAGTTCTTTCTGAGTTTTCCAGTGAGCTATAGCTGAGCCTTGTACTGCACTGGAAGGTTTGTGTCATTCATCTGCCAAGTTTAAACAAATAATGGTGATGTTCAACTGAATCGGAATGACGTGCGTATGCCTTGATGAACAGACATCATGTCCAGCGTGCACCCCAACCTCGTCTTGTGCCCAGAGGTGTGGTAGGGGCACGGATGCCCTGGCAGACTCATGGGGCCCAGCACTTTGTGTAATGGGCAGGGGGGGCCCAATGTGACATTTCGTCAGGGGGCTCAGAATTTCTGACTAGGCCCCTGCTTGGGCCGCAGAAGTCAGGCTCCTGGTCCAGCCGTCACCCTGACGAGGGAAAAACGGTTGGATGGCGGACAGGTGAAGTTGTTGCCTCTTCGTTCATTGTTACAATGTAAAAAATTTAGAAAACGTTAGGAAATATTTATTTGAATTTAATTTGGATTTGTACAGTATATAATATGATGCTTGCTTTAAAGGTGTACATCCGGCATATATACTGATAGACCATGATTTTTTTCTTGCCAAAAGAAATGTACTGGCCCTAGATTTTATCTTTTGTGAGAATCTGCCATGCTATGTTAATTTCCCTTTTCTAAGAGAGGTGCTCTGGACTCAAATATTGAAAGAAATGTTACTACACTTGTGGCCAGTTTATTAGGTACATCTGGCTAGTATCGGGTAGGACTTTTACCTCTAGAACTGCTTCAGAGGTAGAGTTGCGTGTTATGAGAGGTGTTCAGAGACGACATTTTCCACACTATTGTTACACTGAACTGTTATTTTCTGCACCTGTGACTTTCCGATCAGCTATAATAAGTCTGGTCATTCTTTCGCTCCTAATTTTCTTCTTCTTGTTTTCTTGCGATAACACGTCACACACCATGTATCTATGTCAGACAGCAGATTACCTGCTGCATGCATCATTATGTTGGGTTAATTAATTAAACTTCAAACCACTTAAGCTAACTTAATGACATAAAGTTCCATCCATGAAATAGTCTTCAGTTTTTATTCTGCATTATTTTGCTGGATTTTTGAAGGTTAATAGCATTTATATGTCGGAACTGACCAGCAGAGGTCTGGACCAACCCGCCAGTTGAGTACTATGTGGCTCTTTATACTCATCTGGCTGGTTGAAAAAAAAATCTTGGTCCGGAACCAGAACTTTCCACCTCTGCGGAGCAGCGCGATTCTTGATTTCAGCTTAATCGATGAATCGAGAGCACGACCACGTTCCAAATGTTTCAGCCTCATTATCAAATTAAAAAATGGCCTATTACCGATAGACACACCACTGTTTCTTTTTGAGTCAGTCCCCGTTCACAGTAATACCGAAATGCACTGATCTCTGCTGCAGAAATGTCCCGCCAAGTCTGTATTCTTTATATATCATAAAAAGTAGCGTAAAAGAACTTTTAGAAAAAAGTAATAGCAATAAACAAAATTTGTTAAAAAAAACAAACATAAATAATATATGGCCTTGCTGGACTGCTGTAGCTGCAGTGTATGTAGTGCTGTTTCTTCATGAGGAAACAAACAGCACACAGTGACATCTTACTTTACCTTAGTTATTCGCAGTAAATTTATGCCGGTGTTCCTTCTGCAGCGAGCCTATCGTTCAGCCCAGAACATCCTGCCCCAAGCCCCAGAACATGAACGACACGTATGCCGTCGTTAACAAGCCCAAACGGCACCCAGCTGCCGGCTCTGCCCCCCCTCACCCAACTGTCCATCACTATGACAACGTGCAACTAGGATCGGCCAGTTCTTCAGCCGGCCCGCTCTACAGTACGGTGAAACCCAAGAATCGGGCCAGTGGGCCTCCCGCTCAGCCTGCGAAGCCAGACAGAGCAAGACCGGAAAGCTCTTCATCAGAAGACTACGAGTTTGTCTCCGGTGAGGCTTGCCGTCATGTAGCACTCTCTCCAAGCACATTACATTCACCTCTACCTTCTGTCATTTCTCCATCCATTTTTTTTTCCCATGTTTCACATGGCTCCTTCAGCGAAGCCTCAACAAATCATGTCATGTTGATTAATTTAGTTTATCCGTCGAGTAACGTAGTGTGCTCAGTGCAGCACCGGTTAATGCTTAAACAGCATTTTAGTAATTAATGCCTCCATAGAATAAGTGTTAAATTAATTTTCACAACTCAGAGAGGTCAGACTAATTTTTTTAGACGGCAGGAGCTGAGTAATTAGTAGTAAAGACCGTTTTCCCATAGTACAATAGTGCAGTGTTTTTGCACTGCAGTGAACAGCAGTGGTCTGTGGCTCATGACTTTTGAGGCTCAGTAGAACAGTCACATCATCATCAGGCTATTGAGGGAGGCCTGTAACTCCCCCACAATGCTCCGGGGGGCGCTGGAGAAAAGGTTGACCCTGTGCTCTGATCCCAAGTTTTGCTCTCATCTGTATTTATGTGGGTGTCACTCTTAAAGGAATAAGCGTTCCAACGTACCTGTACTCAAACTTGTACTAATAGCAAATAAAGCATTATTTCATGTTCATTTCCCCGAGGAGGGTCGCATCTGAATCTACGTCTTATAATGTGTAATGTAGTGAAAAGGGTGTGGCGTGACTGAGTGCAGCTTCACAGACACTGACCTCGGAGCCTGTTCTTTCAACTTTCCTGCTGACTTCTTTCTTAAAAGCTTTCGGCAGTTGGGCATTCGCTGAGAAAGGGCTGCGTTTGGGAGAGTTTGCTTTAATATTTGCATGAATATATTCAGCTTTTGTCTTCTGAGGATCTTTGATGCTCACAATTACTTCTGCTTTTTTCCCCAGGTGATTTTAGGACTCCGAGCCAAAATGCTTTGGTAATGTTACTGTCTTTACGCCTCACGCAATGACATTCACTTCCTGTGCCAGATGTATAATTGTCAAACCGAGATGCTTTTGTCTGTTGAAGGGCTGCTAGTTTGATGTGTGGTTTTCCTGATGCCCTGGCTACCATTTCGAAGCCCTTTTATTCTAGCATAAATCATGATAAGCAAAAACAAAGTGACTTCATAGTTGTTGAATAGAATAGTCTGGCCTCGATTAACCATATGGACGTTTTGGCACGTGCCCAGGGTACCTCATCCTTGGGGGCATCAAGCAGCGTAAGCCCACCCCCCCACAGTCCCATCACAAATTTATTTTAAAAAGTTAATGTCATTTAATATCTAATATATTTAATATGGCTGAATATTATTATGTTATTCTTTAAATTTGTGCACGCACTGAGAAATAACGTTTTCCCTGTGTTAGACACATTTCTGAATTCAATGAACCACCGGTCAGCTCTGTGTCTTTCCGATGTAACGTCCTCTCTGCGGTGGCCCAGTGCCACTTAACACTCTCATTCTGGCACTGAGGGTCGCCCAGCCCTCGGGGTCTGCTTGTCCGTCAGCATGTTGAGGTCAGAGAATGTGTACATGGGATTTTCTTCTCTGGTTATTATAACATCTTATTTTGACTTCTATCATTAGAATTGAAAATGTGTGTGTTACCATTAAAATAGCAGGTAAAGGTTTCAGGTAAGGGAAGGCAAACTGAAAATTGTTCACGAAAATTTAAATCTCACCTTCTACAGCAAACTGAAAAAATAGACAAGTTTATACTGAGCATTTAACTCAGGGTCAGACCTAAACTTAGATTTACATCATATCTGGAAAGCCTAAAATCTAAAATATTAAATACCATTGCATTAGTAATGTCCCTGGCAGCATTAAATTAAATTCTGCATTAAAGATTTCTTATGGGTGAAGTATTCACAAAGTTAAGTAAAAAGTCTCCCTGATTCTGCAAGAGTACATTCATTGTAACTTTTTCTTTTCATTCAGTCTGACAATAATAGTAGCGATAATACTGCTGAACGCGTGAACCAAACCTTGGTTTGCATAAAGGATTTGTAGTATTTGAGTTTCCTCTTCTTTCAATTTTACAGACCGTTAAGTCCAGTACAGGACCCAGTGCAGTAAGAAATCCTTGTGAGTATATCTGTGATTTAAATTTAAGATTTTTGGTAAAAAAATAATGTATTCAGGAATGCATAGCATTAGCATTCATGCAGAATGAATTGTATCGAGGTGAAATATGATATATGGAGATGCTATATAGTTAGATGTCTGCATTTCCATAAAAGCAAAACATTATGAACAACATGAGTTCAGCACAAGTTCTCCCACGGGTTCAAGCTTCTGCTGTGGTATTGCGGAAGTTTTCACAATTCATGCCCAGTTGTAACGTCTCATGCTGTTTGAATTGAATTTTTGACTTCATAGCTCCTAGCCTGTCCTCCACAGAAGATAATTACAAATACATGGAGACACCCTTGATCAGCAGGAGAACCAGCCAGGATGGCAGTATGGGTGGGCCCCGCCTCCGTTGTCCTTACGTTTCTGGGACATGAGCCATTCTGATTGGCTGATTCAAAGGGGAAGTGTGAACGATGGTCGCTTCGTGGGATGCTGCTCCTCCCACCCTAACTGCCTCCCCCTGCTCCTCTAGGGTTCAACTATCGCGTGAAGAAGCCCAGAGGCCCCCGCGACCCCCCTGCCCAGTGGAGTCGTGCCGAGCGCTAAGCCAGCAGTCCCAGAAGCAATGTTGGATTCCTATTGGCCTACACAACTGACGCAATGATGTGCCTGTTGCACTAGGAAAAGTGCAGACGCATGGCATTATGGGACTGACCTACGAATGCTGAATGAGTTTAATGTAAACCATGTGACCTATAAATAGACTGGTTTGTTCTCGTCATACAAACCAGAGAACAGAGCTAAGCACCTTCTATAAGAAGCAACAATTAATGTAGCACTACTGTGACCAGTAGCAGTTACCATGGGGAAGGGCTCAGCAAAATCCTGCCCGCTAGAACAGTGGTCCTAATTTAAGCCTGAATCTAAAGACAGAGTGGAAAATCACTTCGACTTAAGAGCTAAGGAAGCTAGTCTGGAGCTTGTGCGTACTGGTGTTTCCCCCACCTCCGCTGCTCTAAATGTGTGTGTGTGTGTGTGTGTGTGTGTGTGTGTGTGTGTGAGCAGGTATAGCTATCCTTATGGGGACACAATGTCCTCGTAACGTGATAAGTATCCGTTTTAACGTGATAAATATCCGGTTTCCTGGTCCCCATAAGGGAAAACTTGCATTTTGGTTTGGTTATGGTTAGGGCTGGGTGGGGGTTAAGGTTGTCATAGTTAGCGTTAGCATTTTTCACATAGAAGTGAATGAGCGGGCCCCATAAGGATAGGTATACCCGACGTGTGTGTGTGTGTGTATACATGCATGCGTGCATAACGGAAAGTATTGCAAGGGTATTTTCATCTGGCTGTACTACATAAAATAATAAAATGGAAATTATTACAGACAACCGTGTTGCTTCTTTCGACCCTCGACCCGGTGTTTGGAGAATCCTCTGAGGAGCCAGGGAGCCGAAGGAGAAAGAACTGATTCATGCCTCATCCATGTTGTATCCTTCAGTCACCTAGCTGTCATGTTTTGAATAGATACACCTACTTTTTCACCCATCGGTCGGCACCGTTCCCTCACACCTCCATGCCCTCACCCCCCCAGAAAAAATCATGTGGTTAAGTGTCCTGGTATCTGTATCCTGGCCATAATCTGTGATCATCTGTACCCTGCATGCACCCCAGCAGAATTGCCACAAAATCCCTGCTTTTTGCCCTGTGCTCCTTAAACTAGGCCACAGACTTACTATCCTCTGCACTGGATCTGCAGTGGAAAAAGGTTGAATATTAATTTTTATGGACCGGTAACCATTTTGTCACCTGCAGAGACAGATTGGCAGTACTTTTGCCAGCTGTGATGGGCTTTCTCTACCAATCGTTAAGATCTTTATGCGCTGGTTGTTCCACATTTTTACGAGTCTCATTAAGTGTAAAATTCACTTATTTGCAAATCCATTTTCAAATCATCTTGGCAACTACTGTTTCGATGATTCATAAATGCCTTTGGCTTGGCTTCTAGTGGTGTTTACAGTGCCCTGTCAGATTCACCGAGTACAGATCCCACCACTAGCAGTTTCACAGAACACTGATGAACCAAAGTTATTTTCTCCTCTCAGGCTATGGTTAAATCTTAATGAAACCGATATGGCGCTATAGACACACTCTCCAGCAGAGGGCACTGTCGAGGCATCAAACTCTGTAGCCAGACATCAACTGTGAACATGCAACTTTTTTAACATTTCAAACACTAAAAATCAAATGAACAAATTTGTCTACTGAACCATAGTCATTTTTAAACAAGATTTAAAAAAATGCTTTTGCTTCTTCAGTCACAGGTACTAGGTTTGTTGTACTTAGTCTCATGTTTAACTCTTTTTTTTTGTGAACAAGCTCTCTTTCCATTGATAGCCACCAGTGCAGGTACTGCACAGTAGTGGACAGTAAGATCATCACTGGCTCGAACACTGTCCTCCGAAATGCCCACGTTATCAGTTCTGGTGGCCTTTTGACTTATCCTACATTGCATTTCAGGCACAAGAATCGATGGCAACTCTGCGTTATGTGGTTGGCCATGAACATCTGTGTGTGCACCAGATGGCTGGCTAATGTCTGCTAGCGCTGACTGAGTGCCACCATCGGTGCCGTGCTCTCGCCAGCGCTGACCGGCCACGGGTTCTCTTGCAAACGTCATTTACCCCACTGCTCCTGTTGTCATGGAAAAACCAAAATTACAAGCCTGACTCCATACCCACAAGCCAGTGCTTTAACAACATGTTTTTTTCTTTAGATTATGTTTGTATTTTGTTTGCTGTTTTTGCTCCTCTTCTCCATTCTCCTATCAATTCCCTTTTTCTATGCCTGTTGTCATGAATGTGGGATTATGTTACTATAAAAACCAGTGCATATTTTGAGGCCTCTTCAGTGCGCTAAAATAAATAGCAGTGCAAACACTGGCAACCGGAAGCTATGATTATCTCAATCTTTTTCTTGTCTCCTGCCTTAGTACCTTAATTTATTACAACTTCTTCCTGTAATTTCATTGCATTTGAAAACACTCAAAGTAGCTCTCGACAGAGCTGGGAATTTGGGCCAGCCTCGGCAGGAAGTCGGGTTGCCGCGGGCTCACCAGCACATGCGTGCTGACGGAAGAGGGAAGACGGAGGGTGTCACTAACGACCCGTCCGTGCTTGAGGGCTGCAGAGGTGTAGCGTGCTGAATCTCCCCTGGATGGCTAATCCCATTCAACAGATGCTAATGTGAAATGAGAAGCTAATGACCTTCTGCTGTGACTTTGCGTCCTGAGCCCCAGGCCATCTCACAGCACCTCTTCTCGGGGCTCCCTGTAGCCCTCTGTCATGCACACATGCATACATCTCTACATACACACAGGGGTACATGTGTAAGGTGTAACACGCCCACAAAAATCCGCTCCTGTACATGCGTGTCCAATGCGAAAGTGAGTGGAGTGTCATAGAATTTTGTTCAAATCTGGCAATTTTTAAGACTAGTAGTCTTTGAATCTGTGTGTGTGTGTGTGTGTGTGTAGTTCTGTGTTATGTCTTTCATTATGTCTGCCTCATGCCTTTGTGCTTCTGTAATTTATAGGAATTCCTACTGAAACTGAAATATTTCCCTTTAGGGATAAAAGATGTACTGTGAAGCTGAAGATGGACGGATGGATGGATGGACTACACTTGTTGTTTTCCATAGAGGTCTGGCCATTGCTGTGTCCTGTGTCACGCAGCCAGGCTGCCCAGTGCACTTCCACACACCCCGGTCATTATCCAGGCTCAAAGGAGCCTCTCCTGAGACTGTCCAGGGTGATCCTGAGGTCGGCACTCAGAGGGACCCGGCCATTGATCCAAACCTGGTTGTTTCATGGCCCATCTGTCTGAGGAAACGCGACGTGACTGCAAGAAAGACAGTGAGCTCCCTGGAAGCCCACCCATCAGGAGGACGGGAGTCTGGGGAGGGGCTTTTAATTAGCTGACAAAAATATGCCCACCACAAAGACTTGGTCCTCTTCAGATGTTAAGGGAAGGTGAACTGGGGCGGGAGTGAGAGGGGCACGTGGAAAACTGCAGACCTGACGTCTGGACGTTCTTTCTGTAATCGTGTGAACCTGACGGATCTCAGACGGGACAAAGGGAGGGAGCAGGGGATGTCAGCTCTGCCTTGCCAGGGGCCCTAGACAAAGCTTTAATTGGGAGCCCCCCCCCCATCAAGAAAAGCGGTGATCATTTCACTTCCTCCACAACACAGGTAATTTGGGACCCCCAAGGCAACTGCCTATTCTGCCTACAGCTAGAGCTGATCCTGTGAGTGAAGTAAGAAAACAAAACAGCGCTCAACTCATCAGCTGACTAGCCGAACAGGTCTCTAGTCAGCCGCCGGAGAAAAAGACAAAACTGAAATATCTGTAATGGAATTAAAGTTGTGTTTCTCACATAAAGTGGCAGGCAGTTTAATATTTTGTATAATAATTTATTCATTATGTGGAAATCACTGAAACGCTACTGTAATGTATTGCATTTATTACATATGCCACAATCTGCAGATTTTGCACTAAATGAAATCTGAGCGTGCTGAAATGATTAAGGGTCCCGAAAAAGTATTTCAAAACTTTATTTTGAGTTAAGTAACAAAGAATAACAGCAAGTCAGTAGGTTTTACTAATTATTGAGACGCTAATGGGTTGTTTCCCAGGTTTGTACATTTTAGTCGTTCAGTCTTTCTTACTGAACGAAGTAAACACAGGATCATGCAGACGGAGGTGTCAGAAAGATCTCGCTGGTCTGAGAACGGCTCCTCCACTGGGTAGCTTCTCGCTCCTTAGCGACGCTCGCAGTCTCCAAGATGACGTGTTTGTTGCTCTAACCGTTCCTTCATACCGTCTGGCCCCTGTTGGTTCATCATTCCCTGACCTTCTTGGTCAGACTCATAAGGGCTCTTCATAACGTCCCTCCTACCCTATATTGTTTCAGCAGTGCAGCCTCCTCGGGCCCCACCCACCCGCAGCCCATTTACTTTGCCTCTGGAGACTTTGTCATCATAGCCTATTTTATATCCATTATACGTCACCCTAGTTCTGAGCGTCTGCTTGGTGATTCGCTAATGAGGACGATGCTTCACCATCGTTGTTGATGTTTCTGCTTGATATACGATCATGATGCATGTGTGCATAATGCAATAATCAACACCCTGTTTGCACTGAAGGTCACTGGCAGTGTCAGATCAGTGGAATGTGCACACAACACACGCTCGCTGGCTACACATCTTCTCCATCCCCCTCTCTGCCTCCTCCGACCACAAAGTGCGTCCCTCCCTGTAACAGCAGGAGTAGAAGCTAACGGGGGGATGGGGGGGGGGGGAGAGGCGTTCAGGGGGAACAAGAGGCCTGCGTGGCAGTGACTGCTTCTGCCCCCCAGCTCTAAGCTTGGGTGTTGGCTGCGAGAGCAGGAGGGAGACCGCAGGCACCCAGGCGGCTCAGACGCGAGTGGAAAGTCGTCGCCTGGGCAGAGAGCCACGGGCTGCACCGAGCTGCCGCACACCGATCTCATCCAGCTAGCAGCAGACGGCCACCGCCCTCGGGGCACACGCACATCCCCAGGCATTCTCTCCCAGCAAGAAAGCTCTCATTTGGCAGCATTTAAAAATGTTGCTTAAGATTTACATCAAAATGATCTCTATTAGATGACATGTTCTGCTTATCACTGCTTGTTCTGATTGCCGCCTCATTTATTTTTGTTTAGGTTATGAACTTCTAAACCCTGGTGGGGTTGTTGTCTGTCGGCGGACACGTAGCGTTTTACGCCGCTGACCCCAAGCGGCTGAGGTTTGCAGCGCTGGATAGCCGCAGCTCCTAATGAGCGACTTGGTATTTGCCGGCACATCGGACTCAGTGATGCACACCGGCGTGTAAATGGCCGCCTCCATCTGAAAGTGGCTCTTTGAGCAGGCAGCCTCACGCTCCTTTAATTACGCACTCCTTTGTGAGTGTCATCCTTGAAGTCTAATCTTTCGCTGCCGAGCGAGCCACTCGAGGGCTCGTTGCTGGCATGCGCGTCGCGAGGCGAGAGCTCCGGTAACAGGAGATAATTACGAGGTTGATAAGGCTTAGGTTCCGTTCCGCGTTCCCGACACCAGTGGCAGAGCACGCGCTCAAGGAACATAAACATGGTGGGGCTCCCCCGCCATGTTGTCAGCCAAGACAGTAGGCATCTCACGCCGGTGCCAGGGTCTGGGTCTCAGCTACCGTCCCGTAGGCCAGGATCAGCGCTGCAGGGGAGCTCAAGCTGTGGGGGGGCGGGTGTCACCTCCAAAGCTGCTCACTCATGTCCCCCATCATTCTAACTCCCAAATGTCCTTTTCACTGCCGCTAAAGGTGCCTGCAAGATGGGAACCGTTGGTCCACGTCACATCGCTGCGTGCACGCGGCTCGCTGCTGAGAAGTCCAGATTTCCTACTCCCCCCTCCCTGAAAGTGAGCGTGAGGAATTAGCTAAGCGCCCGTGAGCGACGCCAGGGAAACCGGAGCTCCATGTGGATGACATGGCGCTCCAACGGCACCGACGCATCACCGCTAACACAGCTAACAGGACTTCTTGTCTGTTAGCCCAGCCACATGGACACCAGCTCGGTGGGAATTGGCTGCATATCATTGTCACAGACCTATGGCGGGATGCCCAGACTCTATCATTTTCATTTAATCCCTTTCTTTTTTTCTAACAGAAGCTTCTTTTTTTAAAGCAGGGGGGAAAAATAAAAGCTAGCTGACTAGTTTGGGGTCCCCAATTGGGCGCACAGCGTGGATCAGATTCTGAGGACGAGCAACCTGCTCGTTTTACCGTTTCTTAGTCTCGAATGCCCTCCGGGGTGGATGGTACTGACACCGTGTTTGCGGTGAGCTCTCGCCACCACTGCTCAGAGCTCCTTCGGCACACAGGTGCTAAGGAGCGCTCGGTCAAAACACGTCTCCCCTACCGCTCCCCTTGATATCGCCGGGATCTGAGGCGAAGCACTAAAGGCAATTTGTCCTCAGCCCTCCTGTGGGAGACCAGCTACCTGTAAGGCTTCTGAAAGCCATCCACTGTAAAATGGCGATACAATGCATAAATTAACACCGATGACCCAAAACATCACCAATAACATCAATCAGTTTTGCGTATTTATAACCCTATCTATTTTAATGGCTTTGAGGGAGTGCTGAAAAAAAAAACGTAGCTTCCTTAATCACAAGCTTATAGTTATCCTTGAATGTTACACCCTTAGCCAACCCTGAGTTACAACTAACACTATTTACCTATGTGCATGTGTCTCTCAAAGAGATCAAGAAGTGGAAGATCAAATCAAAGACTTCCTGTGTGTCTGCATTTGTGCAAATTGCAAATAATGTATCTTTCATTTAAGCCTGTGAGCTTCTTGGTTTAACGAGAATAATAAAGGAGAGGTTTAATAACCTTGTTATACTTGGAGTGTGCCATCAGTTTTTTTTGCTTGATTCATACATGTTTTATCAGATTTCAGAAGATGTAGGAGATTTTTAAATTATCTCTCATTTTTATTGAAATTAATACAGAATACAGACTCTAGTTGCTAGGTGACTGATAATGTTCAGCATGCCTTGTAATATGGAAGGGAACTGAAAAACACACAATGTATATCAAGGCATAAAAGGATATTCCATTTTTACTCTCTTCCCTTGAAAGTCGCTTTTCTAGTGAGGTGGTTACAGATGTAACAGGCCATGTCGTGGTTTCCGTGGCAACACAACGCTGTCAAAGTACAACAGTCGTTTTTGTATCTACAGTAGGTGTGTGTGGTGAGTGGAGGCTACACTGTAAGCCTTATTTTATGAATGATGAGTTACGTGTCATTATTTTACCAAACCACAACAGTGCCAGCAGTTGGATCTAAACCAATGGAATCCTATTTGCTTCAGTTTATTCACGATTCACCTTTATTTATCTAATTAGCTCTAACCAGCGTTATGTAGTTGTGCTCCATCGTTCAAAAACACCAGAATACATCCCCCATTAAAGTAGAGCAAACAATCTGGCAAAAAATGACTGCTGCAGGGCATGAGTTAGGTTGCCAGTTTGAGGATTCATCTTTCCATTCAGGTGTAAAAAAATTAAAATAATAATAACCGATTATCACCATGATCCTTACGGCATTGTTCAGGTACATTTAAGTGCATTTCAGGTAATCACGCTTTATTTGTTTCACACAATAAATTTTACATTCAGCATTTCTTTTCATACTTGGGATATGAAAGCCACGCATTTATGAAACCAAACATGTATCAAGCAATATGAATGCCAATAAACGACCTCTGTTTCAAAACTTAAACAATTATTTTTATTAAATATGCAGCGTAATATGTCTACTGTACCTTCACAGGGCACCTTAAAGGAACAGTATCTAGAAAGACTGAAAGACAAAAATGAAAGAAGGGCCATAGTTGAATGCTGTGGCCTGCATTTGACTCCATTCCAAGGTTTTTTTTTACAGAGACTGAGCGGCAAACAGAGGCCCCGCACCAGGCAGCAGAACTACTGGCTTGGCCTCAACCCGAAGGCAAATCACTTACAGATTTGAATGGTCAAATTGCTGCTTCTCCACCTCTCTGCGGTTTTTTTTTTAGGGGGGGGGAGGGAAAGAGGG
>JAODJX010000109.1:10570125-10584506 GCA_026776945.1 Isichthys henryi
GGGGGGGGGGGGGGGGGGGGGGGGGGGGGGGGGGGGGGGGGGGGGGGGGGGGGGGGGGGGGGGGGCGGGGGGGGCGGAGGGGGAGGACTGGGGAAGGAAGAAGGGAAAAGGGGGGGGGAGGGAAAGAGGGGGCTTTTTTCCATATTCACAACCCTCCCAAGCACACAAAACTCCTTCGACAGCTGCAGCGGCTTACAGGGGCCAGCCAGCTGTGCAGATCACAGGACTCTAATGGCAGCCCTCGGATGCAGTGGACTCCAGTGAGGGGCCGCGGCGCTGGGCGTGGGGCGCAGGGGGCGTGAGGGGGTGGGGGCGGCATTGTCATGCATGCTGCGGGGCGTTTTATGGTGACTTGAGCACATTACAGCAGAATTAGCATCAATTTTCATATGGATTCCTCTACTGTAGCACTACTGTTTTGGGCAGCGTGCATAGACTTTTCATTATTTTTATATGGCTGTTAGCTTTCATTTGATTATGTTTTATGACGTTAAGCTTTTGAAGTGACTAGTAAACGCAGAAGGGTCTCCCAGCAGGGCCATATATAAACCCAGGTTCAAAAGTCGGGTGCTTGTTTTGTTTTGTTATTAAAGTGGCATGTGTCAAAACAGGAATGGAGTGCAATGTTTCCACATTTTACATGTTACAAGGATTCTGTACATTTCCAATGTCATACAAATGATTAAGCTGAAATATGTGAGCTGATCTTACCTGACCAGCATCAGGCTTCAGCACATTCAGTTTGCAGTATTTCCAGTTATTAATTACATGTAAACTTGTTTGGAGATTGAAACTGATCTAAATTTGCCTGTATCCAATACAAAGTGAAAATATTCTGAACCGGAATTCTACAGTCATCCATCCATCCATGTTATAACCACTTATCTCACCCAGGGTCACAATGGATTAGTCATGAAAATTTTGAAAAATACACAGAAATTCAGATCATCAACACTCCTTTGAAGATTGACTTAAGTGATTTTTGGGCTTTCTAGCTTTATGGAGCTGACCTGTATAAGAATATAAGACATTTTGCTAAAAATGTCCATAGTGACCAAAAGCTTAATGTGAATAAACACATCTCTACTCTCAACCGGAAATCTGTAAGGCCGTGACAGGCTAAAATACCTTAATATGTGTATCAGCGGTAAGATGGATTTTTCTGACACACTTTGGTTTAAAAAAACAATGGCTTGTGTTCCTTTTACAGTCCAGGAAACACCTACCTCACATATTAATATTTATGAAAGTATTACTAACAGGAAAATCTAAGCTGGTGCGTAAATATTCCTGAACTCCCATCAACTCCCATCTTTCTCTTGGTCTAGCAAACACATACTAAAGCCACAGTAATCAAATGTAGTAAATAACCAAATGAGAGTCCGTTTATTTAATCAATAGATCAAACATGAGATTAAGCCGTGGCAATGGCAGCAAATGTTTAGATTGTGTTATAAGTTGCCACATGGACTTGAAAAGAAAACTTGGAAACATGCAGATTGATAATTTAAAATGTTTGTTCAATGCCTGATTGGTGGCGTGTTCACGTCTTCAGAAATATGAATTCTGCAGCAAACAGCAAAAGCACATGAAGCCAAATTATACAGTAGTTGTTCAGGCTTGATAAACTCACCACATTATTTTATTTAATGACACTCTGTTTACCATATAAACATTTACATATACAAAGACATATGCAGTCACAAATGTTTGTGTGTGTGTGTGTGTGTGTGTGTATGTGTGTTATATTACCAATCATAATGTATTCTGTTCAAATAATTTTCATAAGCAAGAATATTAATGTGGTACTATTTTGTCTTTCATATTTTGTACTATTTGATTTTTAATTCTGACGGATTCATATTCCTATAGAACTATTTGCATTAAATCTGTAGCACATCCAGTTTGTTTCCTTAAAAATCAAGGGCCTCCCCCAAATCATAAATATGTAAATTTTACTGGGGATGTATATAAGGCAATATTCTTCCTGTGAAATAATTTCAGCTTCAAAGTCACTGAAGGATAACATAAACGTTTGGTTTAAACTGAAATGCTCTCAAGCAGATCATGCTAAAACCAGTAATGAAGTTCAAGGGAAACAATATAGGTATTATTAAAGTGGTAAACAGACCCCTGCACTAAAAACAAATGTCCTAATAGGAGAAATAACCATTATATAAAGACAAGTGACCGTGTGGGGTAAAAATCCATCTAAATCTTCTAACGACCTTTCCTGGTCAAGGTCAGTACTGCAGGACCTGGAATATCGTAGAAAGAAAATCCAGTTTGTTCCAGGAATTGCAGGCATCAGAACAGAAAGACGTGAGGCCTCATTCTTATTCTGAAATGAAGAAAAGCGTTATTGCGTTTTGTGCAATAGTGAGTACAATCTGGGAGAAGCCAGTGAAAACACCGTTAAACGGAATAACACTGGATAGATAACATTTAAATAAGAAAAAGTATACAAACTGAGATTAGTCGCACACAAAAAGCAGAAAGTAATCTGTGAGTGTAAGGCGAGTAGCGGCTGGACTCTAGGAAATCTCTTACAAACGCAATAACAATTAAAGCTGCAAAAGACTCGGCAGTCAGCAGCAAAGTAGTTAAGAACCAGGACAGGGAAAAGTCGGGCTTTGGTTCGTCTCCACTGGCTAAAAAGCGAAATCTTACCGCTTAAATGCAAAGCAATTTTTTGCATATAATTTATTGTACATGTATTTAGGAAACAAATATTTTAATAATATTGATAATTTAATTAAGTCCTATTGCTGTATATAAAACCTATTCTTATGCCAAGCAAGATAACACGTAATATTAGTAATGAACTAAATTAATTTGCTTCCTCCTGTGGCCACTGAGAGGCACTGCAGGCTGTGATGGTGTAGCGATCGCCTCTAACTGATTAATGTGATTGATCATCTAAACAGTAACGAAGCAGGACAATAATATATAATACGGCATAAGAAACCATCAACAATCAAAGCTGGCGTTTTGAGGTTGGTAAACCATACAAGGATTCCTTAAAATATTGTAAAAATATTTTGGCGTACATATGACCACATATCCCCCACTTTGTAAGACATTACATTGAGAAGTAACTTACATGGTTATACATAGAAACTCTATCTATGAACAAATGATGACGTCTCTAATTTGCTGCCTCCATTCCTGCACAGGATGTCCCCCGTCCAGCACGGTCTGGCTGCCATTGATCAGGGCTGTTTTCAGAGGAACCCACAAACCCTCTTTCATCTGCCCTGGAGGTTTGCTCCCTCTCCCCTCCCATAGGGGAAATAGTGCCATTCTGTGTATCCAAGATGTGGTCGTGGAGCTAAAAGCAAAGCCCATCTTCCTCAAGTGGATCCAATTAGGGAGGATGACGATTATAGGGGAGCCTCGGCCCAAAGCTCGCCGGATTACAGGGCAAGTGGGGCGACCCCGCCGGCCCCCGCATTTCTGTGCATCCTTCCCCACACTGTATTTCTCCACCGCTGTTTATTTTCGGAACCACCCCACTGGGGCGGCCCCCACCCCAGCATCAATCCTTCCCTTTTTGCTACTGTTAAAATCACTAATTACATTAAGCATGTGGGAAATTTACTCTAATCTGCAATGAACAAATAAATCCATTAACAAACACCGCTGGAGTGAAAAGGGACAAAATGTCCGGTAAAAACATCCTACAGGCCTGAGCGACTCAGTACTTTTAGGTTCCTTTGAAGTAAGTATGAAGACAATCAAGATCATTCACTAAACCCAGTGTGGTGACTACTAGTTAATGGTGGTGCTTTTCCTACCTCAGCTAGAGGTGCACATGTTCAGTCCACAAAGAGATTGCTGCTGTCATCTTTCCCAAACGGGCAATTACTGGTGACACAATTTGAATAAGTGGATTGCTTTGCCGCTTGCAAGTGGATTGCTTCCGACTTTATTACCAGGGAATGACAGAATGGCTCCATAATACGTCCCGACTCCTTCAAATAAGACAGGGGCCTTTCAGATGAATAATAATTTTATTGCTTTTAATTTGGTTCCCCCCCCCCCCCGACGCCAAGATTGCCTGTTTGTAGGTAGAGATGGACTTTGAGAAGTACCTGGTAACTCTTTGGGTGACACTTTATTGACCTACACTAGCATGCAAAAACTAAAGCCTCATAAATTGACTTACTTGGGCATAAACACCATTAAATACATTTGCAACAACAAACATCAATAAAATATATAAGCTAATATGGTTCATTTGCCTTTGCTTAATATCTATACTTGTTTCTAAGTAAACTGATTCCTCTTTTACTGTCCATATTCAGACAGCCTGATACGCGAAGCATCATTTGTCATTATGACCTTAAAAACGTCCCTAACCTTCTCCACCCCTCCACGCACCTCTTGTAAACTTTCCATTTCTCAGTGACGTCCTTGATTCTACTCATCTATTTTAGCTGCACCCTGAAGTTCCCACATCTCCTCGCAGCCCATCTGTTACCTCGTTCCTTCTGCACACGCCTTCCCATGCAGAAAGCTGAGGAGGAACACGATGCCCCCGTGTCCTTAGACCAAAGAAAGGGGCTGCACACCACCTTCTATATGACCCGCATGAAAGACACGCATCCAGGGTGGTCTATCTGATTATCATGGGTTAGGTCAGTCTCTACTTTATTTCCTTAAGTCTATCTACCCCTTTTCTTATAATAGAGAGTTCCTCCATTCAATGTGGTCTCTCTCTTACTCACATTTGTCATAGAGCTCCATGATTCAGTTCTTTTCATTGACTCCCTGTTGCGGGAGCCATTACCTTCAAACCCTAGTTCTGGCTCACTGCTGAGCTAACCATGATATTTCTCTGTATATTCTATTTATCATTCTTCCTGAACTCCCTCTGGCGCCAGATGATCTTTTCCAATCTTTTCTGTCTCTCGTGTCATTTTTCTCAATCCCAAACTTTCTCTTCTTCAGCTCTTCAATAGTAAAAAGAAATTATCGAACGAAACGTTCGGCCTCTTGCTTGTTGGATTATGTATGTTCTGAAGGATGTTTCAGTTAGTCTTTGATTTGTCAGCTACCTTTTAGTCATTTATTAAATATATTCTTGTAAAAATACAGCTTTTCCAGAGCATGACGACTTCCTAGGTTGCCATACCCACAATTCCATCCATCTTCTACCTGCTTATTTGGTCCCTGGTACATCCTGAATATGAAGGCAGTCCATCGCAAGGCACATAGACCGAGGACCTCATGCACACAGTCTACGGGTAATTTAGAGACAACAATTAAACAAACTGTGTCTTTGGACTGTGGAAGGAAACCAAGACATAATTAAAAATGATTTGTTAAATGTAATAAATTCATGTCATTCTAGACATTTCATTGCAACACTGTTACACATGATTTAATAATGCCATGATTTCCATCACACATACTACTAATAATCACAATAAATCATCTTTTAAGCATATGATGTGTATGAAAGCTTTCTTGTTTTTCAAGTGATTATTAAACTTTCATCTTATTGATCCCATTTGTAAACCTTCCTCCTGTTCCAACTTCAAAGTAAGCAATTGTCTGTCAGCCTATTCAATAGGATTCATAGAGGTTGACTCATTGATTAGTTGATATATCTGGTTGCAAGATCCTTCCTCTCATACTGAAGACAACCCTTTTAAAAATGTTCATTCATGGTCAAGTGATACAGCTACTCTATCTGGAAACAGCCAACTAGTTTTTACATTGGCAGAAAAGGGTAATATCAGTGTAAATGTTCATCTTATCAAGAAAACAAAACAAAAAAAAAACTTGATGGGGTTTGTTTGCATATCTTCTGCCATTGTATGCAGATACTTCTAAAGATAAACTTCGGGCTTCTATATACTGCACACACTCTACATTGTCCTATTTAATGATTTTGCTGAAGCAATTAATTAATTCTCCATTATAGTTTCATTTTGACACACTCTTCTAATCTTGAAGTCTATTCATAGTTTTCATTATTAATCTTTTATTAACTCACAGTATTAAGTAACATTGGCTTATGAAAATAAGGAACGTCAAAAAAATGATAAGAAAAGTATATATTCTATACTTTTTTTTTCCTGGTGTGAAGAATGTGTGACAATTGAACCATTCTAGAAGCATTTATTCCTTTCCCCACACCAAAGCCAATCTCCGTGTTTCTGGCTTCACTCTATTAGACGGCCCAATATAAGTGTGGATATAACAATTCCATTCACTGAGGCATGTGTGACAAATGCATTACTTTTCCGATGTAAATGGCAAGGGGTTTATTTAACTGTCAGCTTAGATGCACAACATGGTTAAAGCATTAAGTTTTGTTTTTCTTTTTTCTGCACGAGCCAGTGTTTTATAATACAATTCTATTGTATCATTATGGCGCAATTCCCATATCGGTTTTAGAATACTCACTCTAAAGTTATTTACCTAGTGTATATTTCTGACTGGATTCAGGCTAATTATTATTTATTCTTCCTTTACTTTACCCCTTAACTCTGTTTTAATATTGCCATCTACTTTCAACGAATGCTATTAAATATACTGCCTATGAAAAAAACAAAACGGCTAAATTTCTAAGGAAAAAAACACGATTATAGACTGGTGAGGTAACAATTCGATCGGTTACTATTCAGTTACACACGAGTGTACGCGACATAAACTAGAGACTTGACCGGTATTGATCACGGTTTTGGCTTGGCTGTGTAAAAAGGGACACGAGAAAACCGACGCATTTGTACTACAATCTTTACTGGATCTCACGCCCTTACGGCTAACATTTAAACTGCATGTGACTTTACGATCGAAATGAATCTGGGGCGTGATATATCCTTTTAGACCCCGACTATTGTGAAAAACGTTTCTAGCATTTAACATTCTCTCTAAAACGGTATTAAAGCAAAACGTTTTGAAATACAGAAGGGATCGGCTGGCGTTTTTAGACTAATCCTACCAGAACACAGCTGTGTATCAGGCATACAGTGTAGCCATTGACACAGCATGCGCGAACACATGCGTTTTCCATGCATTTATTTTGGTTTTTACTGCTGACTTGCAGAGCAGACGCATGGCCAGCATACACAGCTTATCGATATTTTTTAGTTATTAATAAACACCATGCGGGATACTTCTAGTTGCATTCGCCTTGCTTCGACTACATTAAAATAAAATAGTATTTTTTTCTCAGACACCATCCACCGCTCAGATAAATACAACCATTTCTCTAACATCTGGGGTTGGTCCAAAAATACCTGATTAACGACGGGCGACTACCACAGATAAAATGGGCGTTATGACCACATTTCATAAATTTAGTTGTGTATTTAAAATTATAAAAAGATTTCACATATATCATGTGTACGTTTTATAGTTTTCTAAACACAATTAGATTCGAAAACTATTATTATGCTTCTATTATCAACATAATTTATTTGAAAATACGTTTACAGCACCCCCATGGTCATTATGGTATCTTCCGTATTTAAAGAGATAGTTACTCCCAGGCTCGTTCCTGAAGAAAGCAAGACCGTTTCTTAAGGGTTTGGCGATTACAATGCAAATACAGCAGTGAGCGCCTTGTGGGCTTCTTTCGAGGATTCTCAGTGGAGTCACAAACAAATTTTTTGCTTGTAGGAGAAAAACAGCACCGGACCGTTTGTGGATGTGGAACTGTTGCACCTTACGTACAGGTAGGCGTATGGCAATTTTCTCAAAACAATGCTGCTCTGAAAGATTGATCCCATGGCTGACCGATAAAGTAAGATGCCAAATGTTTATAAGCAGTCTTGATTTGCGTATTATCGTTTGTAGTTGGGTTGTCGTGTCGCTTTGGGTGGCTGGGGACCGTGGAGCCTTTTCCAGATGAGTATCTTGTTGGATGCCAAGCTTATTGGAATGGGAATTTGTAGCGCTCCGTTAGAACAAAGGGTGCGATCAAAACCTATACTCGCTTGCTGATGGACAAACAGGTATCGTCGGTAAGAGACACTAAGTGTTTTGCAAGACGTATGATATTTGTAAAGGATTTGCAAAGAGCAGCTGCGGCTGTTTTGTTAGCGCAGTCTGGCAGTGCTGTGTTTGCCTTTCATTTCGGACACGCTTTCCTTTGCGAGTATCATTTAATTGCCGTAATCGTCACCGACTGCCGGCGTCGTGATTCTATAAAAACGTGTTTGCGAAGATATTATCCGCGTACGTGGCTACCGATGGCGATTGAGCACTGCCATGTGACCGCATATGTTGTGTAAAAGGGATACAATAAGCATCCCCGCCTATCCCAAACCATACTGATACAGCATGGAAGCTATTCCCCCCCATTTCTCTGGGCGACACTGATCCTGCGTGCGATTGGGACTCGCTTTTACCTTCTATCATCTGCAAAAAGTTACAATTAGTGATGAACTTTCAGTGCCGCATACGCACCTTTGGGGGGATTGATTTATTCCCTGGATTTTCTGTAGCCTATTATGGGATGTTGGAAAGTTATCGTGGATAGATGGTCACCTGTAACTCACGTCGCAGCCTGATGCCGACGTGTTTGTTGTGCAGATGCGCGGGCAGCCCGTTAAAACCATCGGCTGATGGGGATTTTAATTTGCTTTCACGACGTGATCGGCCCACGAAAATTACTCGGGTGGACATCAGAATCGCAGGATCTGCCCAAACACAGGCGCCGCTCGGTCCGGGTGATGTTTTCTAGGGCTAATTCCTGTCACTCCATATAAAATGTTTGTTTTTTCTCAATACTACGGATGCGTGTCGTATGCCAGTGTGTGTGTCACACACAGATTCCCGAGAAAATGGATCCTGTCTATTACCAGGCATGTGTCATATGGCCGCTACCAGCAATACGAATTGAAGTTAAATCACATCCGCGTCGAGCTTTACGAGCAAAAACTGGCTTTAACGCTGCAATCCCGTGAGACGTAGGTGCAGGTTTCTTACACTGTTAAATGATGGGCATTCGTTTAAATGCCCGCTACACTCATTTTTTCCGTTTAACAGGCGCATCCCCCTTCCGTGTGGATGTGTCTCGCCGGGCTGCATAGGCGCTGCTCCCCGTGTTTTCCGCACACGCCTGCAGCCGGCATGCCGTGGTTGCTCAGGGAGAGCAAGCGTTTGCCACAAAACCATCCCTCGCTTTTCCCATCACCAGCTGAAGCGATTTAAGGGAGCCTTTATTCCTGGCCTGAACGCCACCATGTATAATCAAGACCCAGGGTGGATTATAGCGGTTATGGCAGCCCGATTGAAATCAGCCGCTATTGAGTCCATTCGCGCCCGGTGATGGGGATGCAGGGGCACCAAAGCGGTCTTTCTTCACCGTGTTGATCCGTTAGAGAACCAGCCTTATTCATATGTCAGCCCCATTTTTTGGTGGGCAGCTGGAAGGATGGAAAAATTGTAGGGGAAAATAGGTTTCACCGGCTGGATTAGAAAGATTGCATTTTTTGATGCCCCGTATTGATGAAGTAGAAGTGGTAAGAAATACGATATAGAGCAGTAGTTTAAACTAATGAGGGAGTTGACTGTTTTTAAATGGGGTTCACAGTAAATTGCTGTAGCAGTATACGCAGCAGGTAGGCAGGTTATGTCCCATGAGCCGCACATACTCCCGAATGCTCGCACATGTGCCGCTGGAAGTCACACTCATACACAACTGGCTCCCGTTAACCGATTCATTCAATAACATGTGAATGAATAGAAAGCACATGTCTACTAAACGGTAGAATGTCCGTCATTAGGCTTTACCTTGGGCAGATCCATCTTTTCGTATGGTGTAGCATATACATGCTTGAAATGGCTGCAAGCGAATTATTTTTCTTTGTATATAATATAAGCATATTTTGCTACATGTTAAGTGTTACACATTATAAGTGTACATATGTAGCGAGTAATGCAGTTGTTGACTGTTATTAGAAATGTTTTGCAGCAAATTCCTGAAAGCCTGAATCCTGAAATACACAGAGGTTCATCCATGATCGCTGAAGATCTCCCCAGTGATGAATTTAATCCAGTTACGTCAAGCCCTTCTAACAACAAAGAAAACAAGTGGTTGTGATTTAAGGTGCACCAAATTGTCTCTGGCAAAACAGGTGAGGCCAGAGATGTTTTGGAGTGCTGAGAACCGCCTCGCGCAAGATGTAATGAATGTCTTTGAGTGGTCGAAAAGATGGCTGTATATCAGTTTGGAAAATGTAGAAAATTACTGGGCTTGTGTAGGCACTAGAGTAAAAATAAGTTTGTGTTACTGATCTTGATTTAAACGTGGCACAAACAGAATGTTTGCTTTGGAGCCAGTGCCGGCCAATTGCAGAAATAATTTGCAGTCTGTGGGAAGCCTTCATGTTCTCAGTGTTTTGAAAGAACAGTGCTGAAACTTGACCTAGTACTTTGGTTTCCATAAGTATATTGCTCATGACGTTCTTTGGCGAGATTGAATCATGCAGATTGAAATGAATCTCCATGACTACCTTTGCCCTTTTGCACACAATATACATATATTTAGTATGTGTGTGTTTTTAGCCTCAAAGCAGAATTTTAATGAGTACAGAAGCTGGATGTTTTAAAAAAGGAATTTCACCTCCAAAAAAAAGTTAATTCTCATACATGTCCAATGTTAATTTTATTCCTGGTACAGTACCCAGAGAACTATGGTTTTTGAAACCATCTGATATTAGGAGATGCATGTGTGTATTTATTTACTTGGATGTGTTGCTGGAAATCTCCGGGAAGTAAAAAAAAGTAGCTTTCTCTAGTTGTGTATTAATGTGTGTTTTTGCAGTAGTATCACAACCAAAATACTAAATTTCCCTGTGATCCCGTAACTAGTAGCCGAAATGTTTAAAATCAGCTGTTGACAATTACCCAGAATCATAATTTTTTAAATAAATGACCATTATTTGATATAGTTTGTTTTGGAGTAGAAAGTAGGTCCATGAAAATAGTGAAAATGAATTTTCCTCTTACACTTACTAAGCTTTATATTTTGTAGATTTAGCTAAAATGTCCTTATTTGGAGGATAGTGTGTAATGTGTAGAAAGACAATAATGAATGTAAAAAGTAAGAGCAAAGTTCAAGAGAAAGAACATCCTTTTTAGAACAGGAAAGTTTTACCTTTTGGTTCATGTTTATAAGGCTCTTATCAGGGCTAAAGGTGCCCCCCCACACACACCACAGCATAGAGGTATCAGTAATTAAATTGTGTTTTGCAACCATTCAATCCAGTGTCAAATTCCTTTGGTATTAAACTGACCATTAAACAGCAACATTCTCGGGCCTGAGCTGAACCTAGCGCACTCTGCTGGTGTGTGGTTAGCTAGTAAATATGTGGCGATGTAGCATCACAATTACTCTTTGCCTGTCTGCTTAGACCTTTCAGATAGAAGAGTCTAGCTATCCGTAATGAGATCTGTTGTTTTTGTTGGCGCAGGCCTGTGATTTTTCTCGTTCTCAACCAAAGGTATGACAGGAAAGGTTTTGTGGGCACAGCCCACCGAAAATGTTCCAAATGATAAAGTCTAGCTAGTGATACAATCTCTTAACTGCTTAGTACAAAGATCACCATTGTGATGTTTTTCATGGTACAAACCTTACGGCAGAAAGTGATAGTTTACAGAAGAAAAATCTCCCCCCCCCCCACCCCCAATGGGGTTGTGAAATAATAGAGAAATCAGGTGACGCAAAAACATTTGTCTGTTTGTCACGCGTTTTGATTTTTTTCTTTTTTTTGAACCTGTTGTACGCAGGGCAGTAGATATTTGGACCCTGGAGCCTGAAGAAAATGTTAGTGGCATAATTGGATATTTTAATTACCGCCTTTAAGCAAATGTATGTAACCCGTTTTCTGTCAGTGCAAGACTAAGGACGGACCTTGCTGACATTTCCGCGGTTCACAGAATGCTGCTACTTACCCCCTGCGGAGTTAATTCAATTAGCCACATGGGGATTATCTGAAAAATACGGGTATGGAGATTTGATGACAAAGAACGCTCTTAAGTTTACGTCTCCGTATATGAAAAGTAAGCTACGTTTCGAGCTGTATGCTCCATCAGTTTGATGCGAAAGGACCAAAAGATATGGACCTTTATGGAGGCCGTGTAGATGTGCGAGTGATAGAGGGCCGGGGGTTTCTTTAAAAACAGTGGCTGCCATCGGCGTGCTCGGCTAAGTAGCAGCGGAAAACGTAGCTTGGAAAGTGGCTTTCTCCCCCTCCTAATCAAGGGCTATTGACCCTCATCAGTAGTACGGCGGGCAGAGGGCGCCGTGTTCCCGGCTTTCATGAGGCGAGGATTTAATGGCGTGTTTTTTATTTAATGGCAATGGTGTCACGAGGGGGCCAGTACTGCATGGCCCGGCACCCCCTACGCCATGGCCCCGCTCCTCTCGCCCCCGGCCCCTCTGTATGCGAAGCTCATTCCAGCACGGATATTTAGTTCGAGGCGCTTGCGAATCCCCTGATGCAGTTAAAGTGGAGCAGTTTAGCGCGGCTGAATTTCTTGGCCCGTTGCGGGGAGCCTGCAGCCCCGCGCTTGGCCCACTGCGAGATGGAGCGTCTGTTGACCAATATGCTTAATGGAGGCGGCGTGATGGTGACACGCGGGCGTGACGCTGAGCGGTCACTCGAACTTCACACGTTCCCCCTTGTGTCGGCTGGCTCAGCCACTCTGTCCGTGTCTAATGCTCCGCAAATAGTGCAGTTGTCAAAATAATGATGCCTCACAATGTTTAAAAGGCTCGTTCAAAGCAGCCGCACGAAAGGCTTCCTTAGGCTCCGCCGCGCTGCGATAATCTGCCTGAGAATGAGTCTCTCTTCTATAGTTGCTTAATATTCTGTGTCAATGCCTTTGCTTTGCGTGTGTGTGTGCGTGCCGGCGTGTGGCCGCGGGTACGCTCACTTGTGGAAGGATAGGGAAGGCCATTGAATTCAGCAGTTTAACAGTGGCGTTTAATCCGTCCACCCTACAGACCCCTTGGTCCGGTAGTGGTCATGCTGGGAAGAGCATGTACTGTATTTCAATTAACTGGAAAATGATATACTCAACTATCTCAAGTGAACTAAAAATAACATATATAACATGCAAAAATAATTGGATGAATGGATGGATCTTATTCACATACCCTTTTGTTCCATGTCCAAGAGAAAGAAGTCCTACATACAGATTAGCCTGTCATCAGGTCTTAGAGCTAATTCTCGACTTTCTGGGGCCAATGGCGGCGGCTTCTATCCCTCAGTGGCCAATGGCGGCGGCTTCTGTCCCGCATCTTACTAATCAAATCAGCAACTGAGGCTCATAGATATCTTGCAGAAGTCTGAACCCTCACGGCAGCTGGGCATGGTGTTAACATGGCCAATCCATTCTCTGCAGTCCACAGAGCACACAGGCTCATCATGTCCTTCTAAACATCTGTATGTTAATGGTTACAAAAGTAAATCATGTATTTGAGCTACAGTAATTGAATTACTGTAGTTTAGCATAGTGGCTGTATTGCTTTCATGTTTGTATTCCGTACAGCATAACCGGATCTTGTGAAATTCAGTGAATGCTATAGCAAATTTAATGACATTAAATGAGACCTCGATTTCCGTGTCATTATCCCTCTCCATTATTACTGTTGAGGCAAAGTGTCACATTATTGATGACTGTGTCTCTAGTATCACATTGAACCTTAAATGTCTAGAGTAATTAAATTTTGAATATTCTTGATGTGCAGCTCAAAATGTGAACAACACCGTACTGTTCAGCTAAACATGCGCTGGCAATCAGTCAGTCATTAAACTTCTTTACAACACAGGCCTCTGTTCATATAAAAGGAGCCCCTTGCTGTCTGGTCAGCCCCACATCAGAAGCTGTGAAGCACAGCAGTGGATCAACATGGAGTGAGTTTGGTGATGTTACAGTGGGTGGGATCTTCTGATGCCGTGAGGGACCCTGTAATGGTAAAGAGGCATTTTGCTTACGAGACTGTGGAGATTTCAAATACCAATAAAAAAACCTTGCTGGCCATTTGTCCCAGCCGTGCCCGTAAAGTTCCTTACGCGCCACGTTTTTGTTCACCTTTCCTGGTCTACATTTACATTTACAGTATTTAGCAGACGCCCTTAGCCAGAGCGACTTGCATATGTCCTTTGAGACCCTGCGATGAATTTTTCCGATGCTAGCTGGTCTAGATGAAGATCTTTTACTCGCCGCCATCGCAGCCGGGTCAATACGATGTCAGGCGGAAGAATGGCAGGCGCTGAACCCATTCATGACCTCATCATATTTTCTTTTACTGAACTTGTGCCAAAAAAAACGGAACTAAACCATTGACGGTAATGACTGAAAAGATGTAGCATGTCTGCCGGATGCTGCGTGTTAAGGGGGGGGGGGGAGGG
>JAODJX010000109.1:10588372-10606857 GCA_026776945.1 Isichthys henryi
CCCCCCCCCCCCCCCCCCCCCCCACCCCCCCCCCCCCCCCCCCCCCCCCCCCCCCCCCCCCCCCCCCCCCGGCGCGGCGGCGGCCCCCCCCCCCCCCCCCCCCAGGTGGGGGTGAGCAGAGCTACTTGTGCTGATGCTTCTGTACACTTGACTTGTGCCAGTGTCGCCCATCATTAACACACTCCTTCAGTGCCGCAGCAGCCCTTGACCGTGTAATGAGTGTTTGCGTCCCCCTAACCTGACACGTGTCCCCCCGCCCCCTGAGTGTTTCGGAAGGTGGCCTCTCCTTCGTCACCTTCCTCCTTTTATAATGAATGAAGATCGCCTAAAAGAGAAGCGGAGAATCGCGGGCGATCTTTAAGACAACGGCACATTACCGTTGCCGTGCTTAATGTTCCTTCGCTTAATGAACGTCATGTTCGATGAAAAGCAGGTTAACTAAGTGATAGCTGCCCGGGGTGTCAAGATCCTGTCGGAGCCAAAAGAGTTTATTAAAAATCTTTTTTATTCCTCTTTTAAATTGTGTTTTGAATATTGTTTTCGGCAGGTGATGCTGGTGCACTTCTTATAGATGTTCCTGATTTATCGCCTTGTCTCATTCTCGATTTCAGCCTCTCTGACTGGTGGAGAGCTTTCATTTTCGGAGTTCGCCCCCCCCAACAGTGAATTGTTTTTGCTTAGGGGAATATAAATGAGAATAGCTCGTTAGCAATCTTTATGCATCGACCGTTGTCCTTCGTTTGGGCATCTGTGTTGGGTTTGAGCTTGTTTACAAGTAGCCTGATTAGTACCACTGACGCATCACAGCTAATCGTGTTATGGAATAATAAGCGTTCTGCTAGAAACTGGATATTCACACGTGATCTCCCCCCCCCCCCCCCGTTCCTTTTGTTTTTAAGCCCAAGCAGATTGGCGACGATTTCTGTGGCCTTGTGCTGAACCAGCCACTAGGGGGCCTGGATGCGATCGAGGGGACGCCCCTCTTCGACGAGCGTGTCGACGGCATGGCCTCGGTGGCCGCCTATACTTACGGGGAGCACACCGTTGTCTTCTTGGGCACTCGCAGTGGTCATCTCAAGAAGGTGAGTCAGCCAAACCGGAGCGTCTCGAACCTCAGTGGTGAGAGTGCTTGGTTGTGTGGATTGGGTTGCGGAGGGTTTTTTTGGCTTCCGAACAGCAGAAAAAGCAACTGACTCAGCTCTACGTGGGGTCTCTGCTTAACTCCAGTATGTCCGTGTACCATGAGGGCTGTTAGATTGCGGACTAAGTACAGTTTAGGTCAGTCATGGGAAAGTTAAGAGTACATGGTGTGTTTTTCCGGCCTGAAGCCAGTGATTTCAGTTCTGTTTTTTAATTTGCAAACAAGGGCTCTTGAGTGCGTTCCGGTGCAGCCCATGACTGGCGTGGGTGAGTGTTGTTTTCCCTTTGCTGTGAAGATGCAGTTAGACCCCGTGGGAGCTGCTGGGATGACACAATCGGCTGCCTGCGTACAGGGGCGGAGAGCGAGAGGGGTTCAGTGATTCACAAAGCGGGGGGGGGGCTGCTCCTTCAGGGGCGGGGCGCATCGCTTCTCTTGGAGCACTCATTCTGTTCACCTCTGTCTGCTCCCTCTTAATGCCAGCACAGTTTGGCACCGAGCTCCTCATTTGGTAGATTCCACTCGCAAACCCAAATTCAGGATTTATCAGCCCCACCGCACACCCCAGCATCTTTGTTAGAGCTCATCTTCACGTTAACCAGGTATAAGTTAGCAGTGTGGCAGCCTGGTGGCTGTTAGCTGCTCAGCCTCAGCTTGCTAACTAGTGACTGCTTGTGTGAAACTGAAGTCCCGCATGATTAGTGTAATTAATATTAGCTATGGGGCGGCAGGCCGGCTGAGGGGCGGTGCTGTTGGCTCACACCTCCCGGCTGGCGGCTTGGATCTCAGCTCCGCTCTCTCTGGGTGGAGTTTACTTGTACTTCCTGTGTCATGGGGCTTTCTTCCTGCCGTCCAAAGACATGCAGTTAAGTTAATTGGTGTCTCTAAATTGCCCATAGAGTGCAAGTGTGTGTGTGTGCGCGCGCATATGTGCCCGGAGACGGACCAGCACCCCGTCCAGGCTGTAGCCCTGCCTTATGGCTTGCGCTGCCTGGCTCCAGGCCCCTCTGGGATCTGGATCAGGATAAGTGGTTGGAAGTTGGATGTTAGATAGATTTCATCTGAAGGGCTGAAGTGCTAAAAGAATGAAAACATTTAAAGTGGATCTTTTTGAATCATCATATGATGATATAAATTGATGATTTTTTTTTTAAGATTTGTTTTTTAAAAGCATAATTCTGTTTTGCATCTCTGATTAAGTCGGTAACTTTTACACTCGGTGTACTAGATCTTGGCAAATGTAATCTTGCTCTCCAGTTGGACCAGTGTTTCTTAATCCAGTTCTTCTGAGAGTTGGGAGGGAGAAAAACCATGAACTGCCTATGGGTCCCTGAGGACTAGAATTGGGAAACACTTATTAGACACCGACCCACGCATACAGGTGGGAGCAAAGCTTGGGGTGAAAGTGCAGGGTCAGACATTTATCTGGCGGCGTTTTTGGGGCTATGGGCCTCATTGAAGGTCACTGGAAGCAGTGACCTTTCGGTTGCAGGCTCTGATCCTGAACCCATGCCGCTCTATGACACATGAATTGGTTTCCTTTTTATTTCAAAACCACATTTAAGCTAAATTAAGAAGCTCGAACATAAGCCAACTCAAACGCAATCCATATCCAAGGTCAGGACAGATAAAGCTCTGCCTGTTTATAGTAAAAATCACTTCATTGCATCACTCCTTTGATTACATCACTGCAGCACAGGGTTAACTTCACTACTGCCAGCGCATTGACACGAGTAAAGTGTCCTTGTTCACTTTATGTAGGAAACAGTGTGAGAAGCTTAAATTGACCTGCTGCCTTGCTCTGTGCTGTCTGTTTACCTGCGGTATATGAAGTTTACAGTTTGGTCTGTTCTGCCTGTATGTCTCCTCAGTGTTTGGAGATTCTTTCAGTTTGTTGACATCTACCCTTTAAGTTTTGGCGATTTATGAGTATTGGGAAAATGGAATTATGATTGGAACTGATACCACTAGACACGGAGCACAATGGCCTATGTCATTCTCACACCAGTATAGCAGTCACTAATTGCGTGTGTGTGTGTGTCTGCATGTATGTATGTGTCTGTGTGTGTGTGTGTGTATGGGGCTGCTGGCTTATGCCGAGTTCTGTCAGCCAAACCAGATGGCCCTAATAAACAGGCTCAAGTGACCCCCCTCAAATATTGTATCAGAAGAAAAACACTCTGACTCCATCTAATCCCCTGTGAATGTCAGTGTTTAGAACAATAACATTGTTCCACCTGGCCAGTCTGCGAAAACATCTGAAGGGACAAAGGATCCTTTCGGATGCGTCCACGCCGAGTCGCGTGTGGCCTTCGGGGAACGTGGAAGTCCTGCAGGACAGACAGCTCTGAATATGGATGATAAACAGGCCTTTAATTACAGCCCTATCTCAATCAGCTTCTCTATGATAATCCTCGCAATATGGGTCCCTTTAAAGACTGTAAGTGCACTAGGACTGTCCGTCCTGATCAGAGAAATCGCAAATAAGCTTCTCAAACAAGTGACAATTTCAGGCTTCACAAATAGATCAGGCGCTGGGATCTGTAATAATTATCTCTCTCTTCTGCCTGCCGTGGTTCAGTTTATACGCTTAAAGGTAACGGATCCTATTGCCATTTAGACTACGGAAATGGCTGTTTGCTTTGATTCCCCTTAGTCCTGGAAAAATGAAGACAGGTTTTGGATCGCTTGGAATAGCACTCTCTCCTGAGAATGACCGTGGAAGATTGCTGTGTGCTGTATGTTTTGTAAAATAAATAAAAAAATACAAAAATACGTTTTAAGTAATATAAATGTGAAGAGACTCCTCAAATGCTATGTAAAGAGCGTTCTTAAGCTGTGCCTGAATAAAGGTAAATATAGTATCATTGCATGGGTATATTGCCACTCCTCAGACGCGGCGAGAAAATCAGCTATGTCACCTATATGGAGTGGAGCGTGTTCTCATTACTGCCGCCTGGGAGGAGAGGCAGGCCGTTAGCGGAAGCGCGCAGCAACGGCGCCGCTCCGGTGGCCCCCTGCTTGTTTTCAGCCAGCTCTCCTACACGCTTCTATTCTGAGTGGAGGCTGACGAGAGGCGCGGCGGCGGGGCTGCAAGCGTGGAGCGGAGGTGCGGAGCCGGCCGTCGTGGAGATCCTGCCCGAATCGGCGCTCGCTGCTGTCACCCCGTAGACGGCGTAATTAAAATTAAGTGGATGACGAACATGTGCTGCAGACCGGCAGAATCACCCCCCCCGCCGCCCCCCAGGCTTTAGCAGAGCAGTGAGAAGAAGTTAGCAGGCTTTCCCAGCGTGGATTCATACAGGATGAAATGTATTTAGCGTCATATTCCACACAGGGGGCGCCGTGGTGGGAGTCGCTGCGACCGAGTCCTGCCCTGCTATTTATGGTTGGAGTCTGCGGCTGTGTGTGCTTCCTCTGGGTTCTCCAGTTACCTCCCACAGCCCAAAGATGTGCCATCGTGTTAATCGGAGTCTCAGAATTGCTTTTTTTTTGTGTGTATGTGTGTGAGGGAGAGGGAGAGAGGCTCTACAATGGACTGGCTTCCTGTCCTGGCTGTTCCCATGCATTATTTCCATGCATTATTTCCATGCATTGTGTTCTCTGCTGCCTTTGAATGGGCTCAGTAACCCCCCCCCCAAGACCTTGTACTTGATAAGGGGGTGCAAGGAGATGGATGGTGATGAAATTCTGTACAACAGATGTCATCATGTTGGGTGGGGGGTTACACGGCTTGCTAGCTTTCCCACATGTAAGCGAGCATCTTTACAGACAGTGTGCTAACCTATACCTTCCTTTAAGGGGACGGCAGCCGCGTCTCGAGCCGTGTTTTCCAGTTCTTGGTCAAAACCGCCTTCAGTTTTAGTTTGGGGTTTTAAGGACGGCACACTTTTGGTTCCTCCTGTAGCATGCTGTTATTTCCCCACCTACAAGTAAAAAATTGAACTGTGTGTGGGGTTAGGGTTAGGGGATGGCCCTGTAAGCACAAGGTTGCTGGGTCAAGTCCCGGCAAACAGCCGGCTGGAGTACTTTAAAATTCTACAGTAAAAATATCCGGCAATATAAATTGGTAGGACGTGTTTGCACGCTTTGTTGATGTCCTCGCGGAAGCCAACGTCGATGCTGTGTGACTGTTTGTCTGCCCCACCAAGGAGGGGAGGGTTAGCACCATCGAAACATGCTCTTTGGACTGGCCCTCTCATATCTCACCCTCATATCGGCTTATTTGTTTTGGCAAGCGAAAAGAGCAAAAGTGCCGGCTTTGTAGCACGGTACGGAAATCACCCACGAGCCCCTCGCACTTCCTCTCGCTCTAAGCGGGGTCACTGCGGCCTGTGTGGGAGGGAGGCACCGTGCCCGTTTATCAGGCCTGGAGTTTACTGATCGCTCTCCCTGATATATCGAAAGTTTTAATATAAAGGCATCAGCAGAGATGCAGTTGGGGGCGTGATATGACTCACACACACACACACATGCGTCTCCGGGTCGGCACGCGTCCATGCGGAAATGGCTACGCCACTAACCAGACCTGAAAACTACAGTGGCCCAGCGGTTTCTCAGAATAAAGCCTGTCATGGTTACTCACGCCCACCGTGGGAATCGGGTGGCTGTGTGTCTGAGGCAAACTGAGGAGGATCCTGGTTGAATGACTGCAGACGGAGCCCCTGGACGTGAGATCGTGTGGAGAACCTCGCGCAAGTAAACAGCCTGATTCATTTGTCTTAAGTGCCACGCTTCTCCAGAGAGGTGCGATGTCATCACGGACGGGTCGGGGTGGGGGGTGGTGCCACCGTGGCAGACACGCTCTGCACCCCCCACCCCCTGCTCCTTCTGCTCGCTGTGACATCATCGACCGGCCACTCGCATGACATCATCCCGGCTCGGGAGCGACTGGCGCCAGAATACTGTGGGGGAAGAAAACGCAGAAAGGGTTTAAGTGAGCAGCGCTGGCCATGAAACGTGGAGGCGATCCTGCTCCTCTCCCCTAACACTGTTTGCTGTAGCTGGTACCCCCATCCTCAGTGCGGTTTATATTCAGTTAAAGGTCTGTATAGTGGCTGAAGAGATGCAGGCCTAGTACTTCAGCTGCTTTTAAGGTGCACTGTGGGCAGCAAGGTGGCTGTGGAACCTCCATGCTTCCCTGCATGGGTCAGCTTCCCCCAAGCCCCCCCCCCCCCCGCTGCGGCGTGTGCCTTAAATGACCTCAGCCCCCCAGCTAAAGATGAGGCCATTGATTACCTGGCACAGGCATGCATGCAGATGGTGGCCTAGGGCAGGACTGGGTGGGCTAGCTTGGGGCGGGAGGGGGAGAGATGCTTTAGCTGGTATTATGGGAGATTTTCTCCAGAATTCTGCAGTATTGCAGTCTGCCTTCTCCGTATGTGGAATGTGAGATTACGATGAGAGCTCTGTCACGGCGCAGGGCCGAGTTGTGCGTACACACAAACACACACACACACTGTGGCTAATCCATGGTGTGCAGCGGAATCTGAATTACAGGTAAATACTTTTGCGGGTGGCTCACTGAAGCGAGTCAGCAGCACTCACGTCAATCTCACGTTTAGGAAATGAACCCCTGTGAGTCCTTTTCACTTTTTAAGCGCTTCCCCCCCCACCCCCAGCTGAGCAGCAGGAGCCACATTCTCACCATGGGGGGGCATATCCGGCCTACACTGAGCCGCTTTGGAACCCCCCCCGCATATCGCGGTTCACCCGTACAGTGTTTGTCTAGCTGTGGGGCCGTCTCATGTTGCCGCGGCGACCCCGAGCCGAACCAGCAGTTTGTTTGTCTTTGCCGATAGGGAAGCGAGCGCCACCGCGTGTGTGGCCCCCCCTGAGTCGCGTTCCCACGTGGCCCCCCTGAGCCCCTTAGCCACATGCCTGTGTGCCCCCCTTAGCTGTGTACCCGCATGGACCCCCCCAACCCCTAACCCTCCCGCTGCTGATCCTGGTACAGCTACTGCAGACGGCAGCCTAAGTGAAGCTTTTGCCAAAGAATCTCTGAGCAGAATCACAGCCGTTCTGAGGTGTTTCACTGTAAATCTTCCCCCGTTTTTACAGGGAAGCCCAGCCGGGAGGTTCCCTCTCCGCCGGCCTCGTGCGTACAGCCAAGCTGGCGTACGGTGGTGTGTAAGGCATGTCTGGGGGGGTGCTGGAGGTCAGGGCATTTCCTCCACTCAACCTGCCTGCTGATGTTATGCCGCAGGTGATTGTGGGTGGGGCCACACTGTCATGGAAATCGGGGCTAATTCCGAGCCCTAAATCAGCCGGGCGGGGGGTGGCAGCAGCTGGCAGGCTGCTGATTTACAGCCATCCTAGTCCTCCACGCCTTTGATCATGGCGAAATGTGTTTGCCGTAAATCCCTTTGTCACAGAACGCTGTCGTGGCTGCCTTTGGGGACCCCGAGCGCCGAGCTCTGCATCTTGCCCGTGTCACTAGGGGTTCTGGAAAAGCCTTAGTTTTTCGCAGTCGGCTGCATCACCTTTGGATGGACCTCCAGTAGGTCAGGGTCTGATTATGGGTGTAAAGATCCATGTTAGTTTATAGCAGTAATACCTATAAACCTATCCAAACAACATCTCTGTTTTCGTCTAAGCTGGTGTCAGAAATGTATCTGTGAGGTCAGGAAACGTATGATTGAATGTGCCATCGTGTGTTTTTGCTCAGCATGCCATATTTTTAAAAATTGGTGGAGTGTAGTTCTGGCCGACACTCGACGAGCTCTCCACTGACCTAAAACAGCCCCAGTGTGGCAGGCCTCCCTGTGTGCCCCGCAAGACCCCGCCCACCGTGTGGCCCTGCCTACCGTGAGGCCCCGCCCACCGCTTGGCACGCAGCCCAATCGCCCATTCACGCTGAGAAAGAGCTGTTCCTCCTTGTGACAGCAGTGCGGGGGTGAGTGAAAGACAGAAGTGAGGTTAGCGATGGAGGATGGTGGGGCTTACATGGAACGGTAGGGAGATGGTGGGATGGGAAATGGCTTCCAGATGTATACCTCTGCTCGTCTGCCTCCATTAATGCCAGATGTGCAGACAGGCTCCGTGATTAAGAGATGCCATGGCCCGTGTCGGAGCAGAGTGCAGGCGGGGGCTCCCCTGTGATCAGTGTCGAGGTGGTACATCCCGGAGTATGCCAAGCAAGGGGAATCTGACAATTACAGCCTGTGTTTGGGGGCCGCCTCCGCCAGCCCCTTGGCCCGCGTGCTTCCGTCTGTGTGGGGCAGCATCGTGGCTCCTGTGTAGCTGCTGTTAAACAGGCTGCTTCTCTTTGCATTTGCTGTGTGTGTCACAGCCCGCCTAATGTGAGCGGCTGTGTGAATATCGGGGCCCTGCTGTAGGATTAGGCTTATTGTGCCGGCAGATCCGCTTTCACGGCCAGTGTTTAGTTTCATGCTGTAATGGCCGGCCACATGACTTCATTTAAGGTCAAAGTAGCGGCAATTGCAAACGTGCTTAAACACCTGTGCCTAATCTCTGCTCCGGAGGACCGGGCCGCACGGATCTAGGGGTTCGGCCCTTGAGGCAGGATACATTTCATTGTGTTTTTTACTGCCACACAAGCTGCTGGTTTTAGGCCCCACCCCCAGCCCCCCAATAAAATAAAAGGTTTTCTTTTTCTTCTTAAAATCCTCTCCCGTCTGATGTGGCTGTCAGGAATTCACGAGGCTCGTTTTATTATGCAGTGCCGATCTCGGCCCCTTCACTGCCGCGGACGTTAACCTCTGCATGCAGGCTAACCTTGAGAGGCTGCGCAGGAAGTGAGCCACCCGCTCTATGCACTGTGCCCCCAGCCCCTTAAATCAGTCCACATATCTGCTCATTTTTTGTGCTTCTTGTCATAGGCGAGATGCCGTGGATGTCATAAGAAGGGTATTTGAACTGGATAATGAAATAAAGAACTCTGACTGGCCTTGACGTGAAGGCCAAAGCAAACTTAATGTGGATGCTTTCTTAGCGGGTTTCAGCTCTCAGATATGGCACTTCGTCATACTGCTTTTTTTCTGAAATATTTTAAGATTAAGTTTAGGTTTCGGTTATGTAGTACGTCGGTACGGCAGATTGGTAGTTTAACATTGGTCTAACTTCATTAGCCGTCGACATCATTAGCACTAGCTCCTTTTAGGAGCCGAAAAAGTTCACAGTTTCCTTTTACTTTGGAGTCTCACAAAACCTGTAAAAGTAATTTGCAATTACAAGTGACCTCCCGCGCACCGCTGCCCTCGGCACCGCTAACCAAATACAATGGATGTTAAAAATAAAAGTTCCATCCAGGGAGCGGAGGACTCCATGCTAAGGGTCTCTCGCTAACCTTTCTTTTTTGCGCTGTTGAGGCCGATCATTATAACTGTAATTTTCTGCTTTCGCGCACTTAAGCGCTGCATTCGCCCTTAGTCACTATTTCCTTTCTGTTTCTGCTGAAATTAAGGCGGTGTGAGGGCTCTTAAATTCAGGTTTTTTTGCCCACTTTTGCCATTAAGGTTTTTGCCGGGAGATCGGAGGCCCCGGCGAGCTGCAAGGTGCGTGATGTTTCAGGAGCGGCCCTTAATGGGATGGCTGCTGTTTCATTAGATTGTACCTCATCCATTTTTTAAAAATCGCACAATGAAATATTCAGCAGGGTTTCTCTGTTAAAGTGCCCATTAAAAAGGACTCCATGATTCTCAACGAGACTCCTGTGATCACACATTACACAGCATAACAAAATGTTAATTTCAGAACCAAAGTATCCCCCTTAAATTTCACTTATTGGGCACATTAATATGATTCTTTGAATTGCACATTTTTAATCACTGCCTTTAACATTACCTGCAAGGCTGTATTTAGTTTGAAGTCAGACATACACTTAAACTGCAGGCTTAATTTGGGGTATAGTGCCTTAATGCCATCGCTTCATGCTACTTGAGTCATAACAAAAGTGTACAGTTTTATCTTACCTATTATTCACCATTTATCAGTTCCAGTACTTTCGGAAGAAAACACTCTGTTGAGCAGGTGGATGTACAGGCCATTAGGAATCAGCAGAATGCCTCACAAAAGCATTAAAGCAAGAACCAGTTAGACTCTCAGTATCATCAATAGTGTAAATCGCATTCGGTACCTCAGTATGCAGTGGGTTGCCCAGCAACGAGTGGGGACAGGATTGGGTCATGGTCAATGACAGTGGGGTTGAAGTAGCTGTTGATGGTCTAAGGTGAGGACTTGGGGGGGGGGGGGGTTGGGTTAAAGGAACAAGCCTGTAGGGATTCTGCAGACATGAGACTAGAGATGGGCGAATTCTTTAGATGTGCTGCTCACTCTCTACGGAGCTGCATGTTCCCTCTGTGATTTCCGGTCAAAAGTAGTTTGACCGTTATCAGCTTTTGTTGGAAATCAATTTATAAGTGTTAATTCTAAAATGAAGAAACGTCATTCTTTTAATATAGACTATCCCCAACTTGCGATTTTCAGCGACTATCACATGCCATCGTAGCAAGTACGTGCTTCTAATTTCATTTTAATTTAAAAACATTGGCGTAAACAATAATATTGAAATCCTCCCTGCATACAAGCGTGCCAAACGGGGCCCAAGACAGGCGAAGTGAAAGCATGAAAAAAACGTTGTATGAATAATCCATTAAACAGCTGGTGCTAAAACATGTCGACCAGTGAGGGCGTGCTTACTAGCTGTGGTAATCATCGCTGTTTAGTCTCTGTGGAAAAACGTTGGATTGGCAGGCCATTTTAATTATGGTTTAATAAAAGAGTCTCAGGTTGTCTACAGCAGTGCTTCACAAACTTCTTATAGCACGTATAGCATCTCCGGAAGTATTACATTCTCCGCGTACCACCATTATGACATTGTGCGTCACCGAACAGGAGCAATATACTGGATGAGGGCTTGCGTTATTTTCAATGCATTAGGATTATCGCTTGACGTTCTCTCTTCAGGGTGCTGCTGGTGGCAATATCCTTATACTTTTTTCCCGCGCTTCTGCCCTTCCTCTTGATATCTTTGTTATAGTTTGCAGTCCGCTCCGCTTTGGTTTTTGTTGTTAATTTTGAAGTACTTCCATCCAGTCCCAGTTACTTTGCTTGTTGGCGTGGCATCAGTTATCGGAATCGACGCCGTGAATGAGTGCGAGTACATGAGCACTGCGTCAGAAATGGATTCCGATACTAGTACCAGTAACTATGCTCTCATAAATGAAACCAGTATATTTTCATCTTCTTGCATTTCAGCCACGCCCCCCTTTTTTACCCAACACATCATTTTCATGCAATTGGAGCAAAATTGTTCCTCTTAGGTTTTTGCTTGTATAGCTTCTTTTCCAAGCAAAAATGCTGAATTGAAGCCATAAACTTGCTGTTTCGCACTTTGAGCTGGTATGTATTTGATGTTGTGGCGCAAACAGGCGTCCAGCGTTGAGTAAACAGGCTCAGTGATGGCTTCAAATAAAAATGAAGAGAAAATTTTTACTTACCATTAGGATTCTGCCGCTAACGAACACTGAAATTGCCTGTAGCTTTGTTAAATTTCTTCACATCGGCTTATGAGATTTGTAAATGAATGGCATCATTTTTGATGGTCTTATCCGTGGTCATAGAAACATGGCCAAGGAGCATCGATCAGATCTCAAAATACACCTATGGCCGTTTTTAAAACTGTACTGTTGTTTTTAAAAATTAGCTTGGCGTTCTCTCTGCTGCTGAGAAATTTTACTTTACTGGTTCCTCAACAAGTAGCGGCATTATTCTCCAGTTGTCAAGTATACTTTCAATGACATCTCTGTCTACGTCTGTTGGGAAATTGTGGGGTCTCCAAATGAACCCCCACCCCCCCAAGTCTTACCCTCGTCACATGGACAGATAAGAGATTAATTATTTAAGGGCACACAAAGAAGACCTCTGTGACAGTCAACTCTCTCTCTTTGTATGGCTGAACTCTGCCTGAAATGCTGGAACTCTGCACAAAGGATTTGCAAACTGCAAGGCTGTCTTGCTGTTTTGACTGAACTGACATAAACTGAAACTGCACTTATCTGCTCATTATAAATTTGCATCTAAGCCCCTTTCTTAGGAGAGTCCTATAGTTTGCCATTTTCCACAGACGCTGCAGAATTAAACTGAATTTCCCTCATATCCCCTGTGCAGTCTTGTCTTTACTTAATGCTGTGTTATGCTCTATGTACAGTAGATACAATTTGTGCAGTACCCTTAATTTATCATTTAGTATTTCAGGCTAGCTAATAGCCTTATTCATTTTAAGGATTTTAGTATAACAGTGCTGCTTAGTTATGTCTACAAATGAACTTGTGGTGATATTTGCCAGTTTATCACGCGGTTTCTCAAAGCAAATGCTCTAACAGGCTGCTATCAGATTCCGATTTTATGCGGTCTGCTTTTGATGTCGCTGCTTTTGCGTTGTGGTCTTATGAGCGCGTGGAAGCTTCTCCGTGAACATGCTCCGCTTTTGTTACTCCAAGATTTTTTTTTTACGAATGTTCTGAATTATGACTGCTAGAGGATGAAGATGATTCCTGGTAAAAAAAAAAAAAAAAGACCGGGAATGTACACTCGGGTGGTTTCGGAATCCCCAGTCTTATGGGAAGGCCAAAACTGTAACAAAATTATAAACTTTTTGCTGGCCACTAATTTAATATTTTTGCAGACCTTTCAGCAGTGCCCTGTGTACTTTTTTCTTCTTCTTATTATTACTTTTTGATGGCCAGTCTGGCATATCAGCGATGGACAGAAATGTGCCTTGAGTATTTATAGCTGGTTATGGCTTGTCAAAGTTAATTTACTCCAGTGAACTCGGGGGACTTAGTCAGAAATGCAGTGAAAAACTGAAAGAGACAGATGGCAAAGAGGCCTGTCACAAGACCGGCCCAGATCTCGGGCGGTCATCTTCCACCCCGCCATGCTAAATGGCCACGCAGCCACTTTATTTTAGTGGGCTAATTAATGTTTTGTGATGTGCTTTAAAAACACTGGAGAGGTCTGGGAAAGTTCACAATATGAGTGTCAGATACAGAAGGTGCCAATCACCGTGGAACTTTCCCCCCATCTCTGCTTTCGGATATCCGCGCGTTTCCTAGTGTGATAGGAGCAGACGTTTCGTTCGAGGGCTGCTTTTCCGCGTTTCGTATAATTAGCTTAGACTTCTTTTAGAATTGGCGGGGGGCTGAGGACGCCCCCTGAACCCGGGCTTCGCAGCGCGTGCCCGAGTCTCGCCGAAGCTCTTTGCGGATTTACTGTCGACAGCAGAATGGGGGCCCGACCACGATTCCTTTCCAGGGCTACAAACAGAGCCATCCACATGGCCCCTCTCCCACCTGGCAAGCGAGCCATCCAGCGCCCACCTCCATTTCGCTGCCGAGTCGGTGATCTCTGTGGCTGGTCAGGGAGCCGGGTGTGACTGAAGAATTCCCCCTGTCATTAGTGTGAAGTCGCTCAAAGAGCGTTTTTGGATGTGTGCGTGTGCGTGCGTGTGTGTGTGTGTGTGTGTGTGTATTGATAAGCTTTCTGTCCAGGGAGAAAGAGGGATGAGTAGAAGCTGGAGGAGATGTTCTATGGGCTACATTTGAGTAGTGGAGCAGAAGTAAAAAGGATCTCAACATTTCTTGCTCGCCTATAACCAACTTGGTAATTTGATTTATTTATGTGCCGCTTGAGCCCGGTCCCTCAAAGGCGGTAGCTTCATGGAATCGTCACGTTGTCCCTTCACGCTTTTATTGGCTCAGTGTGTCGGGCCCAGGAGTGTAAGATACATTATCGGAGGAAGGAGAGAGCACAGGAAATCTCCTCCTTCCCAGGCCAAGTTAATTTCAGGTGCCTAGTGAATCTCACTTTTAGTTCTTTATTGCTGTTTAGAAGTCTGGGATTTCATTTCCCCCAATTTCTGATAAGTCAGGCTAATATCTCCCAGCGCAGAGCATTCGGCAGAAACAGCACGAAGAAACTCGAAATCCTTAATCCAGCTCTGCTTGCTGCGTGCCCGTGAGCACAGACATGGATAATAGTGATTAAGGAATGAAACTCAAGCTGTGAATTTGCGGCAACAGTCTGCACTTTGAGCAAACTGTCAGCCGTATGAATGGGTGAGGGGTGAGAAATCTTTGCGCGTCAAGCCGTGCCACTCTGATAGCGTTAAAGATGCTTTGATACGGCCTTTTCCCCGACGCGCAGAATTCAACTCACTAATTCACTTGAGAAGCGGGAAAGCAGGACGATCTATTCAAAAAGGAAACAATGCACAAGACAGACAAAAGAAACAAAGGGGGGGGGGGGGAGGGCAATGGCACTGTAAACTGCTGTAATAATCACACACAATTATAATCTCCTGTCAATTCAGTCTCCTATTCAGAGTGGTTGATGTGCCCCGTTTAGACCCGGCGTGAGATCGAATTACTCTATGGTGCCATTTTGAGCTGGGAGCACAGACTTCATAGCTTGTTTATAAACTCGTATGTCCCATAATGCCCGGTGTGTGACTCAAAGATTTGTTGTGATGAAAGCAGCAGTGTGGCATTATGGGGGATGGTAATGGCAGCATCTGAAAATCACAGCCAGGTGTGCTTACTGTCCCTGAAAGGTTGGATTATCTTGGGTGCAGTGTCTCTGTTTGGCCCACACTGTCCTGGTATATCCATGTTCAGAAGCAGAACCCTTCTGGCAGCAAACAGCTATGTTGACAGACAATTATTCCCTTTACCGGCAGATAATGAATAACCTCATGGCTCCCCGTCACATGAGGCGATGCGCTTAGTATTCGGAGCCACTGCCTGAGCCCCGTGCCCATCCCCATTGTTTCTCCAGATTGATTTGCAAATGAATCATGAGATTTTGAATAGACTTACTTAATTGAAGTTTGTGTAGCAGATGAGGGGCACCCAAGTATCGGTCAGCCTTACTTATGAGGTGGTAAGTCTGTATTATAGATGACTATCACTCCAGATCGCCAGCTTTAACGCAATTAAATACATTTGCAGCTTGAGGTTTGATGCCAAGCTGTATCTTCAGTGGGATTTAAAGTTTTCAGGTGACACCAGCAGAAGCATGCAAGCAGTGGATAGAAAAGCTACATCTCTGCCATCAGAACCTCCTGGTTCGGTCTTCCTCCTTCTTAATTACTTTTCCAGACCCTTTTTTTTTTTCTTTTTTTCCCCCTGCCTGTCCTTGATTTATTGTTTTTTTTCCTCTTTGCTAATTAACACGCCACAGCGTGGTGCATATACTCTCTCACTACGGCGTAGTGCACTGGAGGAACCTGACCTTTTGCGTAGCGCGGCGGTGTTAGTGCGGCGTCCAATGCTCCGTCTGCAGCGACGGCGTTTATCTCGGCTGACCAGATGCCGCGGGGAAAGCGCCGACCACCGCCGCGGGCCCCAGACCGCCAGAGGCACTGGCCTCCGCTGTATTTACACGCCTCTAATCGGCCGTTAGCCCACGTGTTTATTGTGAACACAGCGCCTCTTCAGAAGTTACGGCGTCCAGTATTAGAACTCGGTTTTTTTTACATTGGGTTCTTAGTGCTCTTTTTGTCATGAGTTTATTAAATGCAAAGACGCCTCTCGTGCTAAAGAGGCCGGACCTTTTGGACGTGAGTGATGTCGTTAATGTTGTCGACGTAGTATTGGAAGAAGCAGCGCTTCTCAATCGATGTCGTTCAACCCGGCCAGTGAACACCAACAGTGCTTTGTGTTGGGGGGGGCGGGAACTCATGGACCCAGGTTCATCCACAGTTTAAACCCACATTTGATCCGTCTTGGCAGATTAGCTGAGGCATGGGCTCATTCTGAATAATGAAGATTCATTAAAACCCACAGCTGTGAGGAAAGCGTGTGGAGATATTTTCCCAGAATCCCTTGAGGGGCACCCATGCCCCAAACTCCTCCCACCCTTGGTTGTGGTCTTGCACAGCGGACTCTGTGTAGCACTGCAGCCTCCTGAGCAAACCCCTGCCACTGCCTCCCTGTGGAGAGACCCAGCCCTTGTTTTGCACACCATTTGTGGGCCCTGAGTCATTGGGATTCTGCTGTTTGGACCAGCACTGCTGTCACGTTTCCGCCCTGCCCGACCCCGTCGCCAACAAGCCCATATCCAGCACGTAGCATTAATGACATTTTCAGGGGTCAGAGTGACGCGTGCCCGGTTTCCGAAACCAGTCCCGACAGTGAGCGTGCGTGGCATTTACCAGCGCCATCCCAAAAGCAGGGAAATAACATGTCGTCATGCACCTTACCTTTTCCGTCAGTAGCGGGCGCCGTGAACCCAGCTTGTTGCCATAAGCCGTGCCCGCCTCGATCGGGCTGACACATGCCGCTCATCCTCTCACCGCGCTCCCGTGATACCAGAACCGGCCCAGAGTGGCCATGGAGCCACGCAGATGTACTGGAAACTAATGCTTTTTAGCAAACAGGGAATTTTTTTTTGCTTCTGCTACACGTTAGTGTTTGGCGCCGCACGCGGTCATTCCCGCCACTGGACACATCATCAAAGCTGCTCGCTTGTGCCAAGAATCAGCTCTGGCCTGCAGTACTGTAAGGCCTGCACTCAGGTTACCGCGGCCTGCATCTCTCCCTCCCTACACCGGCTCTGAATTATGTTCCTGTGCTGCTACCATTAGTGTCATTTCGGTTTTGTTTTGGACAGGTGTAATGAAGAGGTATTTTCTGTGCCGTGCTCGGCAGACGAAAAGGGACTATCACGGCCTATAATGCAGTATCATAAAGTAATAGTCTGCATTTGTCAGGCCCCATGCCAACACTGGGAAATTTATTTGTAGGTTAAATAAAATGACAAATTAAATGTATCTCTCTGCGGGTAGCGGAAAAGTGGGAGCGGTCCGGTGCTGAATCTGCCATACTTTCCATTGCGCGCAAGTATATTTTCTATGCTACGCTGTCAGTTTTGTTAGCCGGAGTTTGGCGGGGGAGCCGGGGGTGTTTACGACGTTACCGGCATTTTGAGATGTTTACATTATGTAGCCCGGCAGTATGTGTTTTGCACTTGGGGCTCCCTCGTGCCTCTGTGGTAATTTTTGCACAGTGCACTGGGAGGGGTACATCAGCACTGGGAGGGGGGGGGGGCATCGCTTCCAGCATGCAGCACTTCCGGCTCCACCGTGCACGGCGACAGATATACCACCACGACACGGAATGGGCCAGCCCGTGTACCTGTCCACGGTGTGTGGCCTAGCTGTGCAGAATGTACCATTTCTGGCGCTAGGGGTGACAAGCGATCTTTCTGTAGCAGTGCTGCAGCTCCTGCCAGTTCCCCCAGCTTCAGTGCAAAGCAGTGCAAACACTATGAGTAAGCCACCTGGCTTGGGGTTTTCGTTATTGAATTAGTTTCACTGGATTTTAAGCATTATCCGTTTTAGTTGTTTCACATAGCAGAATGAATTTTTGTGCTGTGCGTGAGGAACATTTTGATTTAATTTCATCTTGAGGAGAGAAATAATGTCCTTGTCTGTAAGATTTTATTAGCGGCATAGCTAGCAACCTTTTGTGAAATGATTGTGACCTTTTCGGTGAACCGTCCGAGGTCTTGTGCAGAAAGAGTGATGCAGAGTAGGACACGTGGCCATCATTTAGTGACATTTAACCTCAGTTATTGTGTCATCAATTCCTCTGGCATTGCCAGACACCTGAATAGACCGAAGAATAGACTTTTTATTTTCAGTGAGACATTGTTTCTCTATATTGAGTTTTAACTGCTCTGTTAAACGTTTTTCAGTGGGATAGATTTAAACATAGCCAGGTATAGCGAGCACTGAGCTGTTTGGGAGATTTTATGCTGCAAGGAAAGAGGCCCATTAACTGCCAGCCAGATAGCATTCTCATATGAGAACATAAAGATAAGCTTAATTACCCCCAGTCATATTTAAGGTGCGCAAAGCCTTACACTACTGCTGATAAATATAATGGGTTGTGATGTAGGTATTTGGAGTGCAGCGAGTCTAATAAAGTATTGAACTTAATGGCAGTATTATGAAGGTTTCCAAATTAATATTAGTAGAGTTGCTTTTGTGTTTCCTGTAAAGAGTATTTAAAGACTTAATATTCATAACAGTTGCTCCAATACTGCTTAATACACACAAATGGAGATGGGGGGGCAATACCAAGGTCCTAATGCGCCAATGGACCCCCTTATGCCTTCAGAACAGCTCCGGTCCCCTCAGGAATACTGTCATAAAGGTTCTTAATGGTGCGTAGTGGGCTTTGGGGGATTCTTCATGAAGAAGGGCCTCTAGTCCTTTGGAGGGATGAAGTAGGAACCTATTTGCTCTCTATTTAGGTCTTGGGGGGGGGGGGGGGTGGGTTTAATAAATTACATGTTAGTAAAAACCAGTTTTAATAATTTT
>JAODJX010000109.1:10612058-10632256 GCA_026776945.1 Isichthys henryi
GGGTTCAAGATCCTTTTTTCTAACATTTAACCATTTAGGGAAACACCTGTTCAACCTTTTTATGTGTGGCCCCCCCCCCCCCCCCCGGCTCTCTGCTGGAGGCTACCTCTTACTGCAGTGTTCCTAGGCAGGCATGAGCAATCTAATAACTGTGATCCCCTAGTAATCGCAGAAGCATCTAGAATTAGACAGTAAATTAAACTGTGAGAGTGAACAGGCAGGTAGCACTATCAGATCTCAAGCCAGACGACGCTGTTTTTTGTGAGCGCAGCTGGGGTCCGCAGGTGAGACGTCACCGTTAACGACGGCGGGGGTTAATCCGTCGCCTAAGCCGATCTCCCGGAAGCCGGAGCCTGATTGCTCATTCCCTCCAACCTGCCCATCCTCTGTTGACTCCGGGCTCACGGGAGAAGGGGGGGGGCAGGCTTACGGGGTGGGGGTCCAGGAAGAAAGCTGGGGATTCCATATGCTGCCGGTCTTGAGCTGAGCCCTGTAAATGAACTGCGCATCATTGTGTTTGCGTGGCCGTGCCTGACTGAGGGGCGGGGTCTCTGACGGCCTCATCGCCACTGACCAGTCCGGCCGCGGCTTGTACTGCGAGTCCCGGGCTCTGAGTAAAGCCAGTGGACCTGCCAGATCCTGAGAGTGAAGCATGATGGGGTGTCAGGAAGGCACTTAATCCTCCTGGGTTTCTTCAAATATGGTTTGCCTGCATTTCTGTCATTCTGTTTGCACAGTTACGACTCCTGTCTGCTGCATTGACAAATTAATTTAAAATTAGTTTTGGCTCAGTGTTGGGTGGGTAGCGTGGAATGTGGGCAGGGGGAGGGAGGCAGTGATTGTGATGGTGGTCCCTCTTCTCCATAATAAAGTTGTCTGCGGACCTTATCTGCCAGTGGAGGCTAATTGCATGACCCAGAAGGCTCCATGTTTAGCGGAATCAGGCTTTGTGGGACACATCCGAGAACCACCAGCCTCCGAGAAGCATTTTCACTTCCTCAAAGCATTTCGGCACTGGGGGAGAGGCGTTTTAAAAATATTTTCGTGTGCACTATAGGTGGCAGCTATTGACAGACAGCTTAGTTATCTTAACTTAAGGTGATTGGGTCGATGGTGGTTACGCCTCGGAAATCGGCGCCCTCCTAAAGACATTTGGCATCCGGTTGGTGGAGGTGCAGTGCCTTTAAGGCGGCCTTTGCTTAAAGCTGCAGGCAGCTGAAGTGACAGGTTAAACGAAGCCATCTGTCCATGTGGCTTCACTCTCCGACTCTCCTCCTCACTCCCACACATTCAGGTAGTGCGTACAGGGATAGGTCATGTCATTTTTAAGGGCATGGCTCTGGAACCAGAAGGGTGTGTGTTCTAATAGGATCCCCGTAATGTGTCGGATGTTGTGCCTTCGTGACGCATAGATCATCCCGGTGAAATATTTATCTGTATAAATAGGCAAGTCTGTAAATAGTTTTGCACAAAGTAGCAAAATTATGAATAGTAATGTGAGAGGTATGTGGGTGTTTGTTCTTAAATGGACCTTCTGCCTAACTCATCCCGAATCCCCGGAAATAGGCGACATGCCGCAGTTTTGCCCTGTGATACGACACACACACACATCATTATCTTTTGAACTGTGACTTTATTTATTTTATTTTTATTTTTTGCTCCCTGTCCCCTCTTTCACCACAAAAGGCGGAGCCTAAACGCCGTAAACTGTGGCCAGCTCTTCTGAGAGGGACAGAATTAGATCACAAGCCCTCCAGATGGCTGAAATTTAATTATTTAGTGCACAGAAACGAATTCGGGTCAGCCGCAAATATATAGGATGGGCTGGAATTGCTTATATAGTGGGTGTGTTTTTATTGCAATGTGAATGTCATAAATCCCAGGCAGTAGCATGTTGTTAAAGGTCATGCAGCCACCTTGGATGGCCTCAGCCGTATAGAGGGACTGCCTCTTGAACAGTGGGAGGACCAGCACTGCCATACTACGTATGGGCAGCTATACTGCACAAATACACTCACACACCAGAAAAATGTCTCCACAAGGTCAAATGACAGGTTCTTATCACATTGTAGGGACATTTGTTTCCCACAATATAATATATACATGCCCACACACACACACAAACTGATCTGTCACAGTGCATCAGTCGTCTCCAAACTCTCCTGCGGTTATCCCTGTATCTGCAGTAACCAGGCAGTACACCCCTACATTTGTTGACTCAACCACAAGCCCACCTTGTTCGGCTAATTGCTACCTCAACAAGTTATTTAATGTTCTTTAACCAGTATGATTAATTAATTGATCTGATGGTGGAGTTTAAGGAGTAAATGGAATATCTGGGGAGCCATTTAATCTTTCGGCCCCCTCCTGTTTGACATGCTTTATGGTTTTCTGTGTTTACAGCTGAAGCACGGGGATTGGTTTTAAAACACGCCATAACTCTGACAGGGATTTTTTTTTTTTTTTTTTACTGGCGGAGAGCCTGGTGACCGGAAGCAGAGCGTGGGCCTGTGCGGGGCTCGTAGGGCACCGGCCGTCCCTCTGAAGGTCCTTGCGGGAGCTGCTGCGATGTGATTAATAAAACCCCTTGAGCTTGTCTGAGACTCCGGGCAGGTGGAGTAAAGATCAGACCCAACATAAACATCCGAGGCCCAGAGAGACCCAGGGCCAGACCCTGTGCTCAGTATCCCCACAGTAACCGTATCCCTGCCAGTGCAGACGGGCACACAGGCACCTGCATTTCTTCAGTCTGGGGCAGATGAGCCTGTCAGGTTTCACATTTCTGGCCTGGTGTCAGAGACCCCAGCAGAAATACACACGCACATGATTTAATCCAGATTTGTTACTATATTTACTGTAAAATTCTGGGGATCATTTTTCTTCCCGTTAAAGGATTTCCCTAATTATCTCGTCACCTACTGTTAGCATCAGAATACTAACGGCAAAAACTTTGCTTCAAAAGTTCCCGGAAGGAAGCTTACGAAAGAGGGAATAGAAATAACGAATTTGTGAACACAAGACAAGCACAACAGATTTGTAATTTAAATAAAATTACACACTGGGGTAACAGCTGGTGTCACAGTAACATTTTGCAGTATAAATGCCTTTAAGATTAATCTTCTTTACCCTCATTGGCTGGCTTATTGATCATAACACATCTTGGTATGACTTTTACTACTTTTTGTCCATCCAGCATGTCTTAGCTTTGTCATGTCCACCACTGATCCAGCGATTCATTTCTGCGCTCTGCAGAGGTCACTCTTTTTGCTCATATGTCCTATAATGTACATGCCTCTCTAAGTCCTTTTGTTCCTTCAAAAGGAACAGTTCAGGCTTTAAGATATCGCATGTGGAAGCCGGAAGCTTTTTTTTACGGTCAAAATAGAAATCTAAATTATGTTTTCTTCCCTGGATATCAGTAAGGTTTTTTGGGTCAGTTGTTCTTAAAAGATATAAATAAAATAACGCTGTAATTATTACAATATTTTTGTTGTAATCTACATATCATACGTATTGTGCATTTATACATCTTGAAGTTGAATTTTCCTAGATAATCTGCACAAGTGCAGTCACACATACTGTATGTGGTAAGACCCACTTTTATGTTCAGAAGCACTTCAGAGGTAGATGGTAGTTTGCTCACATAAGCTATTATGCACACCGCTGTTGTACTGAGCTGTTGTTTTTGCACTTGTGGCTTTCCTTTTAGCTTTAACGAGTCTGGCCGCTCTCATTAATTTGTCTTTGGCCACAGAGCCGTCCCCGACTCGCTGTTTTTTGTCCATCGCACCATTCTCCATGAACCTCAGATACTGTAGCGTGTGAAAATCCCCAGAGGGCGGCTGTTTCTGAGACGCTGAAATGCCGGAGTCTCACGGCGGGTAGCTGAGGGAGAGCTTCATGGGTTAAATGAGCCTGGTTTAGGTTATGTGTCGGGTACTTGGCTCGCTGTATTGTAATAGTCTGTATAGGGCTGCAATACACACAAGTCATGCTTTTTCTTGACAGTCAATGGTGCGTTTCTCGAGAGAGAGAACCAAAGAAAATGTGCACACACTGAAACTTAACTAAACACGACCACAAGACGAGAAGATCTGAAGAAGCCAGGGCCTGAAGTCCCAAGACCTTTTACCAAGCGGTTCTCTTCCATTTCATTGCTGTACTTCTCATTTTCCATCTAAGGAGACCCCTGACCACTCCTCTCGGCCCGCCCTCTGCCATGGTATCATGGTTTTTATACGTTATACATAAACGTACTCTGATGGTGCATTGCGTCCAGAATCCTTTGCGGTCACTTAATGTTCTCTAGAGCCTAAATTCACTCACTTGAATAATATTGTTTTCCTTTCTAAACCAGGCATCCCTTTAAGTTGGATAATGCTCTTAATATACCATCTGTTAATCAAAATGCTTTTTAATGCATTGGTTTGTTAGAGTGACTGGGGAGCAAAAATTAGCATGAGGAAACAGATCTTGTTTCACAGTGCAACACTGTTTGTTATAGCTAGCCAAATACGGCTTTGCATTCTTGCACTGTATCAAAGTTTTAATACGCGTGCCAAGATGGGTCTCCCCTTTCACTGGTCTTAAAGCAGAGCGAGTGGACCTGAGGGACGAGGAGACCCTCGTGTCTGTTGATCCCATTATTTCGTAGGGGAGGGAAAACATGACAGATGCTTGTCAACCATTGAGCCAAAACGCTGAACCTGTGTTAGCAGAGCGGAGTGCTTCACCCGATGGCATCCGATCCCTCGGAGTGCTCGCTGGCGTCTCACCCGCTCTTATGGAAGTGTGGAATCTTAAAGTGCGGATGTTCAAGATCAACATACCATTTCCTGGATGCTTTCTTTTACTGTGGGCTTGTGTCTGACTCGGAGGCCCCTTGCTTAATTGGCTGCAGACAGACCTGAAGGGCAGTTGGGAGCTCGCCGACGGTCCCTTGGCTTCTCCCAGTACGGGAGCCTGCAGGGGATGTTTGTACTCCTGTGATCAGCTGGATTTGGCTGCACCCTGTGCTGGGCTCTGGCGGCTGTTCTTTGGAAGGAAGTTCCTTAACTTTTTACATCTGTTATATGACTGGTGAGAGATCAAGGCCATCTCCAGATATGCAGTTCAGGTCCATCTTTTTGGTCATGTGCTCGCCGTCCCTCAGCTGTTTACTTCTACAGACCACTGGTTGCAGGACGTCCATGATGATACCGGCATGTATTTTAGAAGCATCTATATTGTGCATGACAGTATATTTTATGGTTTTTACTCGCTGCCTAATCCTTTTGTTCCCTGATTTGAGGCAGTGTTTACATCACAGACCCATGACGTCACTGCCGTGAGGCTTCGGCTCGCACCATGTGGCTTGTTCATGATAATTATCTTTGTTTTCTGGTGTGAGATCATGGGAAGTGTGGAGGATGATTGAGGACTGGAGGGAGGAGCTGTAGAAGCACACAATGGCCAGTCAGCCAGGCTTTGATGGACTGTAAGCACTCCTCAGCCGACACCATAGACAGGAGGCGCTTTTCCACTGCCGCTAAGAACCAAGCCATACTGCAAACTGGCCGTTTTCCATGTAAATTATGTGAGCCGTGCCCAAGCTGTAACCGCGCTGACATGGCCCCGCCTACTATCAGGGCCGGAAGCTTGACTACACAAAGCTGGTTGCATCACCACCAACTAACTGGTCAAAATGCACAGAAATAAGAAAGAACTGGTGTTATGCTTGGCTTACCTGAAGGAAAACAACATATTGTATATATTATTCATACTTCGTAGTGTCACACCTTGCAATGTATTGGCACATTCCCAGTAACTTCCAACCTCCACCTTAAAAAAAAAAAAGTACTATACAACAGCTGAATGGAATGGATTTGTAATACAAATTTTTGCAACCTAATGCTAATTCCACTAGCATTTCATGCTAACATAACTCGACTTTTGTCACAGATGTGCTAGTGGAAATTGGGGTTTCAGCAAATCATGACATACGCCATGCGAACAGTGAACAACCGTCTCCTCGGTTTTACGTCACTGTCACTCTCCAAATCCAGCCGAGCCTTCTGCAGTGGAAAATCGAAGCGAGCTGGACCCGTGCTGTCACTAGTCTCTCTCCATGGTACGGCTTGGGTACGGCCTGGTTCCTATATGCCAGCATAAAAGCCCCAAGGGTATCAGTCACCGGGTATATGCTGTCACACACTCAGGTTAATTTACAGGAACCAATCCATCTAAACTACATGTCTTTCACATACCTCATGGTGAAACGCCAACATGGGAAGAACATTCAAATTTCACACATACTGGGCCAGATGGGAATCACACCCACAGGCCTGCAGATGAGGTCACAGCCCTGCCTGCTGAGCCACCATGTCACTTGTAGTAAGTGAACCATGATATTGGATATATAAACTTTTGCTTGTTCTCATGCTAACAAGGACTCATTTACACACCGTCCACAAGTACCTGGTAGAACCTGACAGATATGGATGCTGCGATGCATATTTTGAGCCTGGGCCCAGATTTCTCTTGCTGTTTTTCACGTTACACTTTTCTCCCAAGGAGAGCAATTCAGCCAGGGGTGAGATTTTTGCACCCTGCTCTCCCTTGTAGTTGAGTTTGTGCTGGTTTGAAAACCTCGCCACAGGTTTCGCATTCTGAACTTGCTTGCCTGTTTGCCTTCAGGCTATCCTGGGATGAAAGTTATAGTGTAGAGCAGAGTGGTAGTAAAATACTGTTTTCCTCTGTATGATTTTGACACAGACACACCGATGTACAATAATTTATATTTTTCCATGATCATCTGCAGATTGTTCACGAAGAGAGAAAGTTTTAAAAAGGTTTGGATAAAACAAGGAACCGAAACATTAGCAGAGGATAGATCTTAATTAGGCAGATTTATGGTGCGATTCTAAGCTGATTTAGGGCATTTTCACTCCCCCCCCCATGGAGGGACAAAGCATCATTAGTGTGGTTAGATGGTTTACACAGCACCCCCTGGACTTTTTAGATGCATCACTGTGTGCTTGTCGCTGCTTATCACTGATGTGAATGCCTGAGGGCCGGATCGAATTCTTCATCATGAAGCGTCATTCCATGATATCCTAAGTGACTAATCACACTGAAGAACCTTTGTGTTCAGTGCAGGCAGAAAGGGGGGGGGTGTCCATTGTATTCCGGAATGCAATAAGATTTCTGATGATGTCTAGTGTAATTGTCAGAAAGCTAGAAAAATACTCTAAACCAGGTTGGCTTTATATTGTCTTAGCACAGGGAGCTGGATCAGTGTGTGCACAGTTTGGTCGTGAAGTCTCTTCAAATTATGCAGCACAGCATCCTAATAAATATCAATAAATAAATTGAAAAGCAAACGGTAAACAGAAAGCCGTGGATTTCTCATTTCCGGGATGTTTTAGCATCATTTTCTTTGGAGACATTGGATATATGCATCTTGAGTGTATGAAAGGTGCTATATAAATAAAATATAAAAATTAATAATAAAAATTACTATTATGTGGGAAGCGGTTTGGGTGGTGGCTGTCGCTGGTACTGATGGTTACTGGTTTGGAGCGGTTCCAGAACATTCACAGATGGTCATAGATTGTCATGCATATGGTGGCAGCGAAAATATGAACCTCATATTGCTGTTCTCTAAATGATTTCTGCCTTTCCTTTCTAGCATGGTTAAGTAAAACATTATGCCTTTTGTGTGGAAAGTTTTTCAGAGGTTTTCGGGGAAAATAGTTTGGGCATATAACTTTGCCTAATTAAATGCATTTTAGTAATTTGAGCTGTAGGTGAATTTGTTCTTTGTAATACAAAATTAGGATTCAAAGACTGGGTCATGTCAGCAATAAATTCTGGTAATGGTTGGGGAATCTCAGCATGAGGCTGCGTTTGGGCTGGGGTCTGGGAGGCGGGGCTGGGGTCTGGGAGGCGGGGCTGGGATTGTGGAGGCGGGGCTGAGGTGAGTCGCCATACATGCAGTGCCTGGCCGGCCGTTCTTGAGCAGCACCGCTCTAGAGACTGAACAAAGCCGGGCGTGGGCTCTAGAAAGGACCATCTCTGTTTGCCGGCCCGTCATGCTTTTAGGCTGATCCCGCAGAAACAGGATAAGAAGCCTAATTGAATTATTGGTTCCTTTTGTTCTGCCCGTGAATATGAGGCCACAGTTTCTCCTCCTAAGAGGATCATCTCGTGGTTCATGGATTTCAACCCCGCTGTCCAGACCCTGGGCTTTCGGGTTCAATGTAAAATAGATTCTCTTCAATTAGGAAAAAAGTCTGAAGCCGCCTTTTTTGTTCTGCTTTTTGTTGAGAAAATGTTCCTAAGCATGATGATTTGTCAAATATTGCTGTAGCATTTTTGAATTTATAGATATATCTCAAACGTAGCAGAGTAGTATTTGATGTATTTTGAAAGTTAATGACAAGGTTTAGAAAAAATAATTCAGAATATTGTCGCTGTCCAATTAAAAAACGCGTTTCCAAAAATTTTCTGAGAAATTCGTTTACAAAATAAACTCTAACAATGTAATAAGACACATTTATCACCACAAATAGAAAACTATCATTACATAGCTGTCAGTGAAATGGTTTAATGTTGTCAGTGATGCAAATATGCGTGTCAACAAGATACAAACTAATCTTGTTTTAGATTCACAGTTGGCTAGCTAATCCAGATCATTGTTATCTGGCTATCAACTTTGTTGTTGAAATTGCCAAATTATTGTAATGAATACAAAAGTTAACTAGTACAAATACAAGTGCTAGTTTAGAAGATGACTCGTTGCTAAAGCACTACCAGTAGATAGAGGAGAACAGGTGAATTTTATCTGTAGTTAAAAAGTCACATTTGTCAAAAAATGACCATATGCGGTTTTCATCGGACGACGATACTACAATGAGCAGCTACTCCTTTGAGTTCTACTGAGCCTGTTTTATCTCAGGGCGTCTATGGCAGAAGTGTTGGACAATCAAGAACCAACACAGAGAGCAGAGAAAATGATGTAGAACAATTAGGGCGACAGCAGTGAGTTTGTCTGCAGCTCGTTCAGTTACTTGTTTTATTTTCTAATTCAAGCATCCGCTCTCTCTGCTTATGCACACATGTATCTTCTATGATACATGTTCCACATATAATAATGTCTGCCCTTTTAGCTGTCTAATACTTCTTTTCTGCATTTACTTCCTGTAATAAATATTTAGAATTGAGTAAAACAAAATGAGGATTCATGTTTTTCAGCGTTCTGGCTCTTTTCCAGTTTAGGATGCCATTGAGTGCTTCTCTATACACTGTAAACATTAACTATTCAATAGATTGATTGAAACTATACCTTAACGAGCTCTCAGATTTATTTCGGTGGCATTTAGGCCAAGTAGGCGGGGGGAAAAAAGCTTTTTTTTCTGTGTGAATATGCCAGCCACTTGAGGTATTTTTCCAGACTGGCATTTTTTCTCCCTGCCCTTCAAAGATGAGGAATGACAGATTGTTGATTAAATGATCAATCTATTGAGCTGACCTTGTACTGCTGAGGAAGAATTACTGTCATTGAGACTTTACAGCAGATGTCCCTCTGCTTTGTGTGTGGTGCTCATCTGCCGGACAGAATGACGCTCTTACCTCTGGGCTGTTCCCCGTCCCCTAGGAAACGCTTAGTGTTCTCCACTCTCATCCCCACCAGACGGGCCTCATCTCTTAGCCATTGTTTATTGGTCAAGAGTTCTTCAAATTTCTTGCGTTTGTGGCGTAATTCTTGGTCGCTGATTAATTTTAACAGTAAGTCGGCTGTGCTCCGCCATCCCCTCGCCTCCCGGCCTCTCTGTCTCGCTCTCATTCCGCCTCCATTTTCCCCCTTTTCTTCCACTCGATGATGGATGTGCCGCCTCGCCCTCCAGACAGATAATCCATCCTGCTGCGACTGGCAGTAATGTCAACAGCGCCGGACTCACCCTTAATTTACGGCGCCCTCCCCCCACCTTGCCTCTTTATTAATTCATATATTTGTTCACTTTTCAGAGTTTAATTTGTTTACTTGTTTGTGTTTGTTTGGGTCCGCTGACACTTTGTCAGAGCTTAGCTGGGCGAGTGAGGCTTGCGCTTGCTTCCCGCACGCGCACACATAGCTGCCTGACATCTTGCGGGAGGGAAATCCTTGCTGTGCATTTGCGTTTCTGTGTCATTTGTGTACATAAATAGTTGTTCTCCGCGTGCAGAGCTCCGGAAACAATGTTGCAAAGCACAAAAGCACCTAATAATATTGGTTTGGTTGAGTTTTATGCATGTTAAATACCTTTTTTTTTTTCTAATTATACATTATTATGCTAGAATTTGCTAACTTAAACCTCACGTTTTATGACCATCATAGATGCATGTGGAAATGAATTCATTTGAGACACCTTGGTTTTCCCCTGAGTTACTGGATATTTTTGCGGCTGAAATTTGTATGCAAACTGATTTGAATTAATCATGTTCTATCAGCAGTGTAGAATTTAAACATGCATATGTACAGGTAGAGAGATTTAGAATGTGGTGTGATTTAAATGTGATTACAAAAAACACGGCGATTACACCAACAGATAATTACCTCAACAGGACAAATGAATCGCCTCTTATGGTATTTTTTTTTCCCAAAAAATGACGCATGTCAATCTTAAAATAGTTAGTAGTGGCAGTCCGCCCGTAAGAAGCGGTGCTGTTTCCAAAGTCTTGCTTGACCAAATATGCAAGACCCGATTCAGAGACTCGTCCAAACATATGTTCGTAATGTACAGCCAAGAGTGATCGCTGTGTTTTTTGTTTTTTCCGCTGGTTCTTTTAAGCCTGAAATGTGTGTGAACCATCACTGTCAAAACGCAGTGCCTCAGGTGGGTACATGTATACCAAACAAATGCAGAACTGATTAATGGTCATTTTACAAGTTGTTTTTTTTTTTCTTTAAATCTCCCAGTATATATGTTTGACAATCCAGAAAATACATCACAGCATACCTTATAATGTGTTAGTCAGAAGATTGACCCGAACGCTATACATTTATTTTGTTTAGCTATTTGACAGACGTGGTTTTTGTTTGTTTGCTCATTAGATGAATAAAAATCAACTGAAGTTCAGATCAGTATTTGCATAGTTCATAGGGACCAAACAAATGGAAACGTGCATATGATGTACAGACTGAGCAGATTAATGCGGCCTGATGAGAGAATCCGATGGCTAGGCCCAGACCGGTCAGAGGAACAGGACGCCGCGCCCCCCCCCCCCCCAGTTCGTGTCTTTTCACAGTGTATAATTCCGTACCTCCCATCAACAGGAAGGATCAAATTTGGGTTACAATCAAAACATCATCACTGTGGTTCCCCGGGTCTGTCGCTGCGACCAGCAGGTAATTAATAGACCGGTCGGATCCCTGTGCCGCTTTGGCACCGGTTGAGTCGTGGGGCGGAAGTGGAGGTAATATTTATCTTAATTCCAATTACCTTCATCTCACCCGTTTGATGCTGTCAGGAGGTCAGTTCTCAGCAGCGCTCCAAAGCAGCACTCTGCATTTCAAACGGTTTGATTCACCGGGACACTCCCTGTCAGGAAAGAAAAGATTTTCTCTCCACGCCCCGCCCCCCCTCCCCCTTAATTGAGCGCCGACTTCAGAGAGAGTGATTAGTGCTCCGCAGAATTAAGGCATCTTGAAAGCAATCTAGGTTGAGGTGGTCATTGGGGGTATAGCGGGAGGACAGTGTGGCAAGGGGTTCCTCACCGAGCCCCTTCTAGAACTTGCCGTCTGCTAATATATTTTGGCAGCGTCGCCTCCCTGTTCATAAAGAGAGCGCCTCCGCTGTATATCTTTCTCGCCTTGTTTACATACTTTTCTGAAACGAAGCCGAGACCGTAAACGTGTGACCTCCGCTTGCAGCTCGGCTGTGTACGGCCGCCTCAGCAGCTGCTGCTTTTTGTCAAACTTGTCATGTGAGCCGGTACCCTCCTCCCGTGAGTGTGCGGCTTGTTAAACCTAAAATGGCTTTGCGCTCTAATTAAATGGATATTTCATCTCATTCCTTGCCAGAATGTTCTGTCTGAAAGTTGCAGAATAGCAAAGCAAGATCTGTTTGTATAAATAGTTTTAGAAAATAGGTTTAGAGTCAGTTTAAACAAGCCTGCGTACAACAGTGCTAACATTTGTGGTGATTATGATGTGACCCCCTCCCATGAACTATGCAAATTTGTATATTCGTGAATTTGAATATTGCTGCTAATCTTTTTTACCCGGAACAACCCGAAAAACATATATTTTTACATTTCACGACATTTACATTTTACATTTAAACAAGGATTTGTGAGGTTGGTGTGTATCCTAGCCGTCGATGCAGGGTGGCAGCCATTTTGTGTTCTTGTCACAAGGTGAGGAGAGAGCAAGCAGGGTGTGATCTGATCTCCTTCCCTCAGCCAGCCTTAGTACTGAATGTGTGCGCAGTGTGTCTTGCATTCCTCAGATGTTTTTGGGAATATTTATGGAATCGGACATCAGTTATATCGTGTGCCCTGTGCACTAGCTATGGTTTTTTTTTTTTTGTTTAATTGCCTCTTAAATCAGGGTTATTAAAGGAGAAATTTATGAAATTCAAATAATACGTACAGCCCTGAGAAAAGGTGGTGATTCTGATGATTCATGAAGATCTGCGGTGACTTTAAACCAGTTTTGCATGAGATACTGATACTAGTCCAACGCTGGTGTCAACAAATCTGGAACTCATTCAGCAGAATGAGTATAAGTGCAGTGACACAGCCGAGGTTATAGGGGCATCACTTAACACTCACTTTAACCTGTATCTTAGATGTTGTCCTTTTTGTTGCTAAGGTGCTACAGCTTAAATTAAAAAATTTGCCACCTCTTGCCTCCAACCCCATTTTTCTCTGAAGGTCGTCAGTTTTCCAGTCACAAATGAACCAACCCTGAAGGATTTTAAGAAAACACATGAACCGAAAGAGTCGAGAAACGATGAAACATGCGGCTCCGTTTAACGGCAGCAGCGGCCTCTTATCAGGGCGCGAGGATCCTCTGCGAGCTTCATTCACTGTTTACCGCCTGACAGAAGCAGCTCTCAGATTCTGCTGGACCGTGTGTTCACTCTGCTTTGGGTCTCTCAGGGCTGAAAGATTGTGGCCCGTATCCATGCCCGAAATGATACGCGGCTAATGTGCTCCACGATGGGAGCCCAGCGCTAACCGTCGCCGCGGTCACCCAGTGTGGCCTCCTGCTCCCCTTCCTCTCGGGGCCGGCAGTCCCTGCCTTGGCCGGCATTTTGTGACACCCAGTATGGCAGGCTTCAACTAATTGATGCCACCTTGTCAACACTAATTACGGAGACTGCGGCAACGAGGAGGCAGCTAATTAACAGACTAACGATGTTTGTCACTTCAGACCGACCCAGATATTTAGGGAAAAGCCAGACTTGTCACCCTCACATCTGCTGTTTTTCCCCTTCGTGTTTTTACATTCGCCTTGCCCTTTCTTTTCATTTTTCTCTCTCTGGTTTTGCTCGGATGTATTGCCTCTTCCTTGTCACATTTACATCAGAATTGATTGGGACAGTAGTGCAGCCCAGCCTACCTCACTGCAGAGTAAAAACAGAGGAAATCGGTGAGGTGCTCCTCAGTGCTGACTGTAGTTGTCAGTTTCACACATCGTATGGAATCGCATCAAAGGCTGTTTTCATTGGACTTTTTTCTAAATTCTTTTCCCAAGCAATGCTCAGTGCTCTAGTTACCATGCAATGTAAGGAAACGCGGGAGAGACTGAGTGATGAATGTGTGCGTGTTTGTCTGTGTGTGTGTTATATCACATTTAATCTTTATTTTTTATTTCAGATACGAGTAGATGGCATTCCTCCTCCATCCCAGAATGCTCTGCTGTACGAGACAGTCTCGGTGGTGGAGGGAAGCCCCATACTGCGGGATATGGTCTTCAGTCCAGACTATCAGTACATCTACCTTCTGAGTGAAAAGCAGGTGAGTGATTTACAGCATAAACATGTGCCGGATTTCTGCTGCAGAGCCCAAGAGTAAAATAGTTTTAAATTTTGCTTTTTCTAAGGCACTAGCATGCCTTGAGGTGTAGATGGAATGGTCATTTTATTTTGGTGTGTGCGTCCGGTTATGGGCTAATCTTTCATTGGGGTTGAACCCGGAACCTGATTGGCTAAGGAGATAATGGGTGGGTGGAGGCGATTGGATGAGTGCTATTCCCCTTTATCTTTTAATGTTGTCTAATAAGTAGTAGAATTTATTGCCGTTTAGAATACTGTAATGAGTCTACCTGAAATTTGTTTATGAATTAAATTAACCTTGAATCACTGAACCTAAGACCTAAAGCACTGGTTCGATAATCTTTTTCTCTTTTTTGCATGGCAGTATTCTTTTGCTGTGCAGCTGTAAGTTTCATTTTTAATTAAGGCTTGCAGTGCATCCTTATGTGGGCACATTGGCGTATTGAAGTATTGGTTGTAGTTCTTTACAGCAGTGAATGAATCCTGGAAGTCAATGATCCTGGCAGCTAATATACAAATGAGCGAATTGTTTGTAAAGCCTCAGAGTGGAAATTGTAAAGGCCCACGGTGAGGCGGCCTGTGCTTGTTAGCAGACCGTCTATGAGCAGGAGAACGTTTGTTCTGTGCTGGGCGTTTTGTCAGCAGGGACTGAATGAGCCCCGGTGCCGTTCAATGTTCTTGTTTTAAAGCCCGAGCGGAACTTCAGTCGCTTGCTTTTAACGCGTGTAGGACGGGGAAACGCCGAAACCTACGGCGACGTCTTTGAATCTTTGAATCATCCCCAGCTGGTTCCCCCGTCGGAAAGCTGGCGGAAACGTCTCCATTGAGACTGATGGGGAATAAAGCAGTTGTGGGGGGGTGGGGGGGGACAGAGAAGCTGCCATACAGCTGCAGCAGAGGAGCTGGCGTTCAGGTGCACTGAAGAATGACTGCCTTTAGTAACCCCACCCCCGCCCTCCCCCCTGCATAGGCGGGAGATTAATGAAGAGAATGAACTACTTACATCCACTGTGTTTAGCGCATTTTCTAACATGCTGTCATGTATGATATATTCTTTTTCAAAATATGTTATTGATTGGTTTTAAACAAATCACAGTGTATAATGTCACTGCGAATTTTAAGCAGTTTACTCTTCTATATCCATTTATATGTGTGTGTGTGTATAAAATATAGCAACATACTGTGCATTAGAAGTAGGGTAAAGTATGACAATGTGCAAAATACTCAAATACTCTCTCCTCATACCATAATAGCGAGGGTGCATAGGAGAACTAATAATGGGGGGGACACCCCCCACCCTCATTAGCACTTTTACAATCTATATCTCTATATATATATATAAAGCATTATATTAAACACGATATACACGCAGGTGCCCAAAGAGTCCCCTTCTAATCCAGCGACACTCGAAATTCTGAGGAACGAGATTTAAAAGGGGAGCCATTTATGTCGTATGGATTTTATCTGAGATACCTTGCATTCAGACCAATAATCTCCGTCGTTAGTGTGGAAAGTTCTGCCCCAGCATGTTACACCGGTACGGAGTTCACATGTATTTATCGGGCGCTTTTATCCAAAGCGACGCATAAATGGTGACCTGAGCTCATCATCAGCCGGAATCCCTGAAGCGTTTTGGGTTAAGGACCTTGCTGAAGGAACCGATCCCAGCACGGGTACTCTGCCAGTCCCAGGATTCGAACCCGCGACCTTGCAGACGTGGGCAGTTACACACTGCAGCACACGACTGAGAAAATGCAAGAAGGGCAAGTGCCAGGATGGATGTGTTGCAGTGTGGATGAATTTCAATTCCTACACTTAAATATGCGTACTCATTTTTTCGCACTGTCGGTAATCCAGGGGGATCTCTCTTGTGAAGAATTGCAAATATGATGAAAAGCAGGCTGTTTGGAGCAAAATAATGAAGAGCCACACAGGAGAAAGTCCTCAGTGGGAGGTTGTGAGAGAGTGGAGATAAAGGACGGAGCACCCACGTCTGATTTAACTCCGGAACGCGTCGGCATGCCTGTTCAGAAGGCAAAGACCTGCATCAGCTGTCCTCAGACTCCACAGCGCGTTTCAAATAGCTCATGAAAAACAAGGCGTGTTCAGAAATGAGTGAAGTTGGATCAAAGGGATAAAAGACAATGAAGGAAAATGTGGAGTTGGGGGGTGAGTTGCACCTCAGTGCTTTACTGTGGGGAGATGAATCCCCCAGAGAGGAGATACCGGCAGTCATAACAGCAGAAGGCAGCAGCTCCTGTCCAGATTCTGCGTCTTTAATGATCGACACACTTGGGCATTCAGGAGTAGGAGACACGCCCGCATTCCAGATATTGACGTTTCCTTTAAATGATTAAAAGGGGAGAGCTGTGTGTTTAAGGGAGCATCTCACCCTTGTGAATTGATTGTTCTGGCAGGGAACATTAAAAGGCCTGGTGTCTAGAGATCATCAATGAAATCTGAGTGCTCACCAAATAGACGCGACCCAAACAGGCAAAGACGCGAGTTTCTGCAGTGACCACGTGGAAGTTTTGTTTTGAAACCGGCAAAATTGCTGCCTGTGTCGTCCCTCACAGCTCAGCCATGGTTTCTTGGGTTCTGGGTGTATGAAGACACAGAATTACTAGGCATAAATGATTTATATCCTGCTGTGGTTGAGGGGCTAAGGTACTGCATTAGGAGCAGGTGTAGACAAACATAACTTTGTTTTTGGGAACTGCAAGTAAGGGCTCAATGCATTAAATACTCAAATTGATCTTTTGCTTAGTATAATTTAGTTTGCCGGTTGGGGTTGTCATGTGTCGCACATGGCTTGGTCTGTCACAGATTTTAAAATTCAGAGTTTCCCCATAGCTGTGCACTTTTTCTCCTTCGTACAGTATTGTGTGATTTTTGCTTCATTATCTTGACATTGGGTTGACTAACATGCTATAACTGTGTCCGTGGTCTTGTGCTATGACCAGCCCATGCCTGCTTTGTTGAGCATTTTCCTCTGACCTGTTTGTGTGGGTGTTGGACACGATCCTTATTGAGAACAAGTAGCATCTGGGGAGATGGTGGTTTGAGGGAGTGGATCTCGAAGATGCAGACCCTTGCAGAATAAATTAACACGGCAGTCGGGGCACAGCACCTCGCCCGCCCCCCCCAGCCCGCTCTGTGGCTCACAGTCAGAGGCACGGACTGGCAGAAATGGCGTGGTTCCATGGTGGTTGCGCTCAAAGTTTGAACCCTGAAGAATGATAAAATTATTGTCCTGCTTGTTGAGGTCACTGTGTGGACACATATGTGTTCTTTTGTAAGTACAGAATTACGCAGCGTGATTTTTGCATTGGGCCTCTTAGAGACTTGGCTTAAAGGGTGTAGGTTCGGGATCTGGCTAATTATGTGAGGGTGTAACTAGTACACTTGAAGGCCGACCATGTCAGTATAACACTTGTAGAGTAACGCGGATGGAGCCCAGAGGACGAAACGTTCAGTGCAGAGCTTGCATTGTGGCCTCACACCACCTGGGCTGCGCGTCTGGTCCCTGCCCTTCTGTTATCTGCAGCTCCGCACCTGTTGTCCCTGCGTCTGCGTGAGTTACCACCCTCGCAACGTTTGGTTAGCCGTACTGGAGTCTGTAGGGAGGATTGCCCTTCTTTTGACTGTGTAAATGCCCCACAGTGGACTGACGTACTGTCCGAGGTGTCCTGTAAATCTCTGCGCAGTGCATCCTGGGATAAGCAGCTGGATGGATTTATCTGGAGTGTAAGGTCGTTTCTGACACTTCTTGCAATTAAAGGAAACCCCCCTTTAATTGAGATAATCCACTTCAAAGCACATTGCTCCGAAACCAGGATTTGTGGGTACATATTTGGTGATATGTAGCAGAAGTTCGGGCTCTGTTTGAATATGGCTCTATAGAAATTTCTAGAATTGCGAGGTGACTCATGATCTACGCTTCCAGGAACAGATGCCATGAATGCAGTGCTTTGGCTCTATTACAACAGCATAAGATGCCTGTGTATGGCTGTCATATGTGCCTGTGGGGTCCATGTCGGGGCCTCTTTGGGTTTCGTGCTGTTTTCGTTTGCGTTGACCCTTGACCCTTGACCCTTTGTGTGTTTCAGGTGAGCCGGGTGCCAGTGGAAAGCTGTGGGCAGTACCATAGCTGCCGGGCCTGCCTTGGCTCTGGGGATCCCCACTGCGGCTGGTGTGTCCTCCACAACAAGTGAGTACAAACACTGCCGGCATTGTGGCTTGTATCCGACAAGCCATGTCCATCTTAGATGAGCATCTAGCCTGGTGGGTTGCTGTCTAAGTCACCCCCGACTTGCGGACATTTTGCCTTCAGTTCTTCTGTGATTTTCTCTGGGATAATCGCATTTCCTCCGGTCCAGGGGCCGTGCTGTTCCTGTGAATCGCTAACTGTAAATTGCTCTTGGTGTATTAATTCGTGTTTTTGTATCCGCTTTGTGCTGGGCTGGCCCTCCTTACATGGTCCATCCCAGAAGCACTTTCATAACACTGCATCCTTTGTGGAATTATCCCGCCGGCGCAGTAACCCTGCCTGTGTGGGTAGTTAATGAAAATGAAAAGACAGATATAATGTATGCTGAATTCATATTCAGTTTGGGGAGGGCGAAAAAGCTGAGGGACCAGCAATGCAATATGTGATGTAGTGTGAGCCTAGACACATCTGGATTTATGCCAGCCAATCAGGAAGCTGCCCTGAGGTTAGTTTCACCTGGCCTACATAGAGTGTAGCAGGTGGCAGACCTCCCACATGTGTTGTTCTTGAGAGCCCATGGGCAACAGCTGTTAAATCAGAGAAGGCCTGAACAGCTGGAGTACTCTGGCTCGCTGCCATTCCACCCTACCGAAGCCCTCGCTAGACCCACTCATAGCGTCCCAGGTTTGGTAAACTCCCTTGGATCAATATGTACAAGCACCCCATTTGTCTTCTGTGGGAACAACAGGGAAACGCGTATGCAGTTTCTGATGGGAGTGGTCTGTGCTGGTAAAACCGACCATGAGGAAGAAGCAACTTTAAATCGCTTCCAAACAGAATTTTAAACGACAGGATTAAAAGTAATTTCCTTAACTGTGAAACTGAGAGCATTTTGCAAAATGCTGTATTGATGTTTCTCCCCCCACCCCCTGCAGCTAAAGGATATGGGCTGACTTCATACTTGTGTCACCCCTGATGTCGTACAAAAGTAGCGGGTGGGTCACTGTCGTTCGGGGGGGGCAAAACGCAGTTTTTTTTCTGGGCTTCGGCTCCTGAGGAAAAACTAGTGAAGAATTTCAGAAGCCCAGACTTCCATAATTTTCAATCCTTCCTTACCTTAATCAAGATAAAGATCTTTAATTAAGATGCAAATCTTGGATTGATGGAATAATTAGAATAGACTTTGCAGCTCCAGTTTGCAAATGACATTTCTTTGCATATTAATGCTGCATTCCCAGAATTTACATGACCTTGTGACAACCACTGCACACTGCAATTAGTGTGAGATCAAGCAAAGTGATGAGAATAGATTCAATGGCAGAATTGTCCCCATTCACATATTTCGCTTCCCCTCTCTCCACACAACATCCCCAATTGCGAGGCTAAATCCTGCCTTTTAAAGGAGCACCCTCAATAAGCCTACCGTCTGCCCCTGTAAGTTTCCTGGCTCTCAAGTTGTCAGACTGCTATTTGACTATGAATGCCCAAATGTTCAACTGGGAACAATGGGAGTAGTGGGGTAAAATTAAGAAATGTGGCAGCCACATCCATCTCGGGGGGGGCAGCAGCCCCCTCTCACAGCACTGTGCGTTCTTTCACTGTTGGAGGTCTAAAGAGGCCAAGAAAGAAGGCCATTGTTCCCCCTCTTCGGGCGGCAGTGAGGGTCAGCCTGAATATCCTTGTACAGCAGAATCACCTCAGTTCCAAACAATGTGCTTTAGAGAGGATCTCTGTTTATGTCCAACCTTAAGGCCATTATCTGATGGGTCACCCATTTAATTAAGAGACTTTTCCAGTGGCCAAATAGTAGCTTGGCTTGTTTGCCCTTTCAGATATCACTTGCTTATTTCAATATGGAAAGTACTATAATGGTATATTGTTTAATCATACATTAGAACGAGTTTCTACTCAAGCAATTAATGAAGCCTCTAATCCTCTTTAATGCTAAACCCAGCCGCCACCCC
>JAODJX010000109.1:10671431-10683239 GCA_026776945.1 Isichthys henryi
GCTCCTAGTCCCCCGCTAACGTGGAGAAGGCCCTGCGTCTCTTCAGCCAGCTGCTGCACAACAAGATGTTTCTCCTGACCTTCATCCACACGCTCGAGGTGCAGCGTTCCTTCTCCATGCGCGACCGTGGCAACGTGGCCTCCCTCCTGATGGCGGCGCTGCAGGAGCGCATGGAGTACGCCACCGTGGTGCTGAAGCAGCTGCTGGCCGACCTGATCGAGAAGAACCTAGAGAACCGGAACCACCCAAAACTGCTGCTCAGGAGGTGAGGGTCCCATCCGGCGACCCCAACCAGCCCCCCCGGTAACGGCTGACGGGTATCTCCCCCTCTGCTCTCCCTCAGGACCGAATCTGTGGCTGAGAAGATGCTCACTAACTGGTTTACCTTTCTACTGCACCGCTTCCTGAAGGTGGGTGGTGCCTCTTGCGCAGTGGTGGGAGCTCTATGAAGTCTCCTCCAGTCGGGGCCCCGCGCTCTCCGTCCGTACGTGTTAAGTTGATGAATGCCGGCTCCTTTGTGTACTCCTCCGGGTCTAAATGGCTATTGCCATGTATTTTGGATCCCATCCAGATGTATTTACACTACATCAGTACACACGTGAAGGAGCTTTGGCTGCCAGTCAGACCAATTACTGTAAAATCTCTTCCCCGGTTTATTTAAACTTCGTCATATTTTCAGATTCCTTTCCATGAGATCTGGAAACGGATGTCATTAGCTATTGTAGGACTAAATACCCGTTAGGGTCAAATTCTTGATTTAATTGTTTCTGTTCTAGTTCACCTGCTATATAATATTCTCTTTTTACTCTGCTGCTACGTTTCTTATTCTAAAGTGTCAGTTTGAAGAAAAGCAACACAGGGTGTTTTGCTTCCAGCTTTAAAAAATAGTCCATTCTGGCTGTGAGCTCGTCACCCTGCACTTTGTGTTCAGCGCCTGATGGCTAAGGGCCTCTCTGCTTATGGGGACTGTGAGTCAGGATGTCACACTGTAATTAATAACGTCAAGTTAATCGTGCCTAAGAACTAAATCATAGTGTTCTATCAGTATCGCTGTTTAGTCATCAAAAGCTTTTAAGTGGGTAATTGGTGACTTCTGAGCTCCTCAGAAATGCCGAAATGAAGAGCGATTGCCAATGTGACCGCCCCCAGCACGCGTGTGCCTGCACACACGTTCACATGCTGCCCTCTCCCTGCCAGGAGTGTGCTGGAGAGCCTCTCTTCATGCTCTACTGTGCCATCAAGCAGCAGATGGAAAAAGGCCCCATCGACGCCATCACAGGCGAGGCCCGCTACTCCCTGAGCGAGGACAAGCTCATCCGCCAACAGATCGACTACAAGCAGCTGGTGAGTGTCCGTGGGCCCCTGGAGCCACTCCGCCCCCCTGGGCCAGCCACCCCCGCCACCCCGGGCCGGCCACCCCCGCCACCCCGCCGCTCTCCGTCTGCGGCCTCTCCTTACAGTCTCGGTCGCCCGAGGTGTTCCAGATCCGCCATGGGAAAATCGGGCTGAGGAATTTCATTTATTATGGGCAAGCAAGGTCACACAATATATTTCGCAGAAGTTAGGAGGGTTCTGGGCACCGCCCTGGGCCCAGTGAGGGAGGGGGGGCCGTGGTGCCTTCCCAGCATGCTGTGTGAGCAATGAGAAGGCGGGGTAGCCAGTGAGGTGGACTTTCAAGGAGGGGGAGGCTGGCTGGCCAGCATTCAAGTCACACACGCGGACCTGCTGAGGGCTCCTGGTGATTCATTACAGAATAAAGCGATCTATTGTGTGGCCGTGAAAGGCAAAGGCGCTTCTGCCATCTAACGAGGCCGGCGCCGTCTCTGTGCCTGGATACGCCAGTTACCCGATTAAGAGTTCATTCTGACTCTGGCTCCATTGTCCAATATTCACGTAGCAGCTTTGCAGATTGCAGGTTTGCGGGACTTATGTGGTGGCACGCACGGCACGTTCGAAACCGTCATCCTGCCAGCCAGCAGTTCGTACGGCACCACTTCGTGGAATTAAGGCGGGCAGGGGGGCTCCGGGTTTATTCCCTTCAAGAAATCAACTGTGACGCGGCAAATGTCCTGGGATTTTCCTTTAAAGCGATGGGCGCCCCCAGAGGGACCCATCAGTCTCATTAGCCCCCCTGGGACCGCCAGCAGAGGTGGGGGCCCTACGGAGCTCGCTGCTCTGATGCCTCTGCTTACTAATGTATTTCTGTTTTCACGCTCATTCACTTGTGTGTGTTTGAAGTGCCCTGAAACAAATTTCCCTGTATCCAGCTCTAATATGAACGCTGTGGCATCAAAGGTTGTGTCCTCTAGGTTTGCGGCAAATTGCAAATAAATCGCACCGGCAATTAAAGCGTGACAGGATGCGATTCAGACAGCGCGCTCACGGTGCACCTCCCGGTTTTCCGCAGAACCAGAGGTTGACGAGCGGTCGGTCGGTCGGTCAGTCGATACTTTGAAGCTTGACGCAAATTCTTTGAATTTCTGCTGCCCAGAACCGGTCTCTGTCATCCTAAATATAGCCTGTCCGCAGTTCCCTGAGAATTTCTTAATTTGCTGTGTAATTGGTTTTTAATCAGAAATGCTTCACTTGTTAAATATTTTTCTTTGCATGGCAGAGGGGAGGTAATTGACTTTACTAATGATCAGTGAGTGGCAGGGGTGCATGCGGCATGGCTTACTGTGCCAGCCACATGCCGGTTTAATCACCCGATTAGCGGCAGGCACACGCGCAGCACTCTGTGCAGTAAATATGGGCTGTCAGCATTGTGGGGACACGCGATGCCTAAATATATTATGGAAAACGGGAACATTGAGGGTTAGAATGGAGCCCTGCAGCACATTACTCGGGGTGTCATTAAAGTATAATTAGTCTTCCTACCTTTGTGGGGGGGGAGGGGGTGCTCGGAATATTGCGCCGTTTGTGTGCTTCAGTTCACCAGCTCTCAGTATGGGTTCATTCAGTCGAGTCGCCTTCTGTTTTCCTTCATTTCTGTCTGCGATTCCCGCACCAGCCTGCGACCACAGCACTAGCCTTCTTTGCTTTTGACGTTCCTGGTCTCAACCCGCCAGCAGAGGCGTGCGTGCGGTGCGGCTGAGTGCCAGGCGGCACCCTGCCATCCCCCAGCGCTCCTCTCCGCCTTTACCCCTCTGCTCTAGAGCATAAATCTCGATAATCGATTAAATCAATGATCTCCCCTCTGGTGATTCATTTTATCGACCCGGCGAGACAGCCGTAATTTTTCTCCGACCATCCGGCGCTCGCGTCCACTAACGGATTTGTTTTCGAGCCCATTAGCAGTTCAAAGTGCCCTAAACCGTATCCCAGGCGAAACCTCCATGGGTGAACGGATCTCATGCCATTTCCTCAGTGCAACAGGACAATCCCAGCCAGAGAGAGCAGTAAACCGAAAGCCATTTGAAAGATCTATAGCGACGCTGTACGGTGACGCTTGCGTTCTGCTGATCGGTCCTCACCTTCCTGCCCAATGTGCACTGCTTTGGACCCCCGACCTCCCCCCACCCGCCCTTTCCTTGACGTAGCCTGTCACTGTGCCCCCTTCCTCCTACTCCTCTTCCTCAGACTCTGATGTGCATACCTCCCGAGGGTGAGGCGGGCACTGAGATCCCAGTAAAGGTGCTGAACTGCGACACAGTGACTCAGGTGAAGGACAAGCTGCTGGACGCCGTGTATAAAGGCATCCCATACTCTCAACGCCCCCAGGCCGAGGACATGGACCTGGGTAAGCCCACCTCTGCAGCGCTGGCCCTCTGTCTTTATTAACTGCGCAAGGCAAGCTCAGAATAGCAGCTGCCTGTAGGTTATGAATAAAAGAACACGTTTGGTAAGCACTTTTCTTTTCCTCTTCTGAAATATTTAGAAATGTTGCAATATTAATTCCATAAAGTAGAGCAAACTCTGCATTTTTGGGTTTCAAAGCTCAGAAAACTATTCGTCATTCTTCCTTCATAGGCTGTTGTATGGCCTACCAAGGCTTTCCAAGTAACTGCTAATTAATATTAATATTACAGCTAGGTTTATGGTAAATATTTTCCCCAGTTTAAGGCAAATATAAAGTATACATTTTATACCTCATCCTTTAATTTGAATCCATTACTGTTACTTTCCATCACAATCAGAAAGGTGTGGTTATACCCGCAAGCAACATAGAAATGAATTATGGGAATGATCATTTTAGCATTAATAAGTCTTTTCTCCCTTCAGAGTGGAGACAGGGGCGACTTACCCGAATTATTCTCCAAGATGAGGACATCTCTACCAAAATCGAAAGCGATTGGAAACGACTCAACACACTGGCCCATTACCAGGTTAGTTACATCATGACAGTGGCACTGGGCCCTGAATCTACATCCTAAAAGTACCATGAGATCTGACTGCGGCATAAAAATTATTTATTAATCAATTAATGTAATTATTCACGTAAGCCTGCTTAAGTGAGATAAGATAAATGAACATGCCTACATGGAACTAAGATAATTAGTTTTAAATAAGTTATAAGGTTTATTTAGAAGCCAATTCATTGCTGCTTAATCTTAGTGGACAGAGGAAATGATGTCTATCCATCTTCCAGGGCCTGACTTTATTAACTTGACTCTTCTCGTAGGTGACCGAGGGTTCCCTGGTAGCCCTGGTTCAGAAGCAGGTCTCAGCCTACAACATTGCCAATTCCTTCACCTTCACGCGCTCCCTCAGTAGATACGGTAAACAGCCCTCAACACGGGTTTAACCCACTCACATTCATGTCGCATCGGGAACACCAAAGAGGATCAGGCATTCTTCTTCTTCGTTGTGTATGAACAATGGGTCATGCAAGTGTTTTTCAAGGAGCACAATTTGTGTACGCTTTGACCTGATTGTGCCACCGCCATCAGAACCATCAGTTAAGTTTAGGCACATTTTTGGACGTGATCGTAAGCAGGACCATGTCAGCGTTGGTATGGGTTGGATACAGCTCACATCTCCAGCTTAGTAGTAGTGCAGTAGCAGTTAGATGTTCCTTCAAACACCCCACTGTTCCATACTAAAAGATGTCCACAGAGAGCAATTAGTATCACCAGGTTGCCTGCAGAATACACAAACAGTTCCCAGGTTCCTTCAGGTGGGAACCTGACGTTGGTCAATGTGTCAACCAGAGAGTCTCCTGAGGACATCCAGTAGCCCGGACAGCCTACGTTCCAGAGCCCCAATGATCACCCCCGACCAGGAGACGGGCACCAAACTGTGGCACCTTGTCAAGAACCATGAGCATGCAGACCAACGTGAAGGCGACCGTGGCAGCAAGATGGTGTCTGAGATCTACCTGACCCGCCTCCTGGCCACCAAGGTGAGCGCCATTCCCCCTACCCCCCCTTCCCCACATCCATCGGTGTGATGAGTCCTCCAGTCTTACAGCAGCGGGCCGTGACCCCATCTCCTACTGTAACCACAGGGCACGCTGCAGAAGTTCGTGGATGACCTGTTTGAGACTGTGTTCAGCACCGCCCACCGCGGCAGCGCCCTCCCCCTCGCCATCAAGTACATGTTCGACTTCCTGGACGAGCAGGCCGACCGGCGACAGATCAGCGACCCCGACGTGCGACACACCTGGAAGAGCAATTGGTGAGAAGCCCCCGCCCCCCTAAATCTAAGTGTCAGTAGCCAAGAAGTATCACCTGCACTCTAAAAAGTACAGCGCCTTCTTTAAGTTGTCTGCTTAACATGTATTCAGTCACCACGACCTTCTGAATGTCTCCCGTCCCCACATATACAACCCAACATCACTTCTTAACGGTCGTCTTCCTGTCCATCCTACGTTCCCTCAACTCCCTTTGACAGCCTGCCTCTGCGTTTCTGGGTAAACGTCATCAAGAACCCTCAGTTCGTATTCGACATCCACAAGAACAGCATCACGGACGCCTGCCTGTCGGTGGTCGCTCAGACCTTCATGGATTCGTGCTCCACCTCCGAGCACCGGCTGGGCAAGGACTCGCCCTCCAACAAGCTGCTCTACGCCAAGGACATCCCTAACTACAAGAGCTGGGTAGAGCGGTAGGAACATAATGCTCTTCTGAATTGCCAGTAGTTTTGGTTGCGTTTTCAGAGTGAGCTCCATTGCCTAAGTCATTTTTTAGAATTATTTAGGAAGTAAATATTAATGATAAATAACTTCCTTGTTACATTACAGACCTAAAATCCTTTTTAAAAAATTTAGTGAAGACCTCAACTTGAGGGTTCATTAAATTTGATCGGTCCTGGTGAAGGATTACCAATTCATAGTGAACGATTTCATTACTGCCTAACAATGCAGAACACTCCACAATTCACAAGATCTGTTGTTACCCACTTAATTCACACATACTCACCCTGGACGAAATATAGTCCCATGTTGCTACATTTACTCAGCAACATTTTACATACTATCATATACATATTGACTAGACAGTATACTTCATGTACAGCACGTACACAGTGACTAGACAATATGGTACATACTGTCCAACAGGAAGTGCAAACGGGGCACAGTGACGTGGCATAGCAGTGCAAGAACTGTAAATTGAATTTAAAAAGTATAGAAAGGTGCAGTGCAAGTACTGTCCTGATGCAAAACCATTTTTGTTTAAAACTGTCCATGTACTATGAATTTACTTGGTTAATGGTCACATGCCATTATGGGAAAGGTTCCTCATATCTGTGGTTCATGGTTCTGCGGTTTTTGTGCATTTCTTGTGGGCAATTCTGAGGTTTCTTTGAAAGGTCAAATTGGGTGAGATATTTCCCTTTAGGTTTCATGTTGCCTGTTTGACTCAGATACTATCGAGACATCAGTAAGATGCCCAGCATCAGTGACCAGGACATGGACGCCTACCTGGTGGAGCAGTCCCGCTTACACGCCAACGAGTTCAACACGCTCAGCGCCCTCAGCGAGCTCTACTTCTACATCAACAAGTACAAAGAGGAGGTGGGTCTCCCCCCACAGCAGCCCAGTTTTGTGGAGTGCCAGGATGCCGGTCAGATATATATTACGCATGCCAACCAGATTCTTTGAGTAAAGCCGTTATTTTTCCTTATTCCTAATCAGACATGAAACGGTATGAAAATTTAATATCATGATTATAGTGACCAAAAATCGCAGTTATCAGTATTAGCGGTATTATTAAAATGTGCCGAAAATGTTCAAAAAGTACTGATACACAAACTGAAATCATTTCACCAAGTTTTGTATTGAAAACCGCATATGAATTAGCGGTACTCTGTACTTTTTTGTTTGTATAAACATTTAAATAATAACACAGACAATACCTTATGTAAACACATGAAACAAACCCACGTCGCACCTGCATAGCTGCATCTGGGAGACGGTTTCTAACTTTATTTAATGCGGGACAGTATTTCACATGAGTTTTTCAAAGCACGGTAATGTGTTTTGATAATAAACAATATTGGAAATGGTAATATTAGCCAAAAACAGTTTTACCATGGTTTACTGTGAAACCAGTAAACCTTAATTGTACCCAGCTTCCTGAGGCTTTAGTGGCAGAGTGTAGCTAGAGGTCACAATGAATGAATGAATGAATGTTACATCTATAAAGTGCTTTTCAAGACACCCAAAGCGCTTTACAGAACCAGTGGAGTCCACTTCCACCACTGTGTAGCCCCCACCTGCATGATGTCATTCTGCACCAGTACATTCAACACATAGCAGCTAAGGTGGTGAAGGGGCAGGAGAGAATTCACCAGATACAGGGGATGATTAGGAGGCCCCATCGTGCATGGGGGTACCTCCCCTGCTCTTTTGAAAGATACCCATGGATCTTTTATGACTTAAGAGAGTCAGGACCTCGGTTTTATGTCTCATCTGAAGGACGGCAGCATTTGTACAGCACAGTGTCCCCATCACTGCACTGCAGCACTAGGATCCACACTGACCACAAAATGGGCTAATCTGTTGGCCACACCAACACCTCTTCCAGCAGAAACCCACTTTCCTAATTGGTCTCCCATCCAAGTGCTGGCCAGTCCCGCACCTGCTTAGCTTCAGATGGATTACTTAGCCCGAACTGCAAGTGCCGTGGCTGCTGACGCAGGGCTCCTCTTGTGTCCTCTCTCCAGATTCTGACAGCACTAGACCGCGACGGATACTGCCGTAAACACAAACTGAGGCACAAACTGGAACAAGCCATCAACCTGATGTCGGGCAGCAGCTGAGTCAGTGGCATGGACCTGGGTGCGAGGGAGAGGGGTGCGGGGGGTTAAGGGGGATGGCGGGGACTGGTGTCTTCTGTTTGGACATCCACAGTGTGTGCTGATAGGGGGGGACACTGGACAATCAACACCAAGGACCACAGCACAGCTCGTCGAGCCCACTGTTTTTGAACCAGACCGTGCGGCCAAACCCTCCACCCCCTAGACTTTTATCTGCTATGCCAGTGAGACCTGCAGATTTTTGTTACCCCCCCTCTATACTGGTTTTTGTTGTAAGAGACTGCCTAATTGTATGGATGTGGACTACTATGTATTATGAGGTACATTCCATGAAAGGCATATATGCAGTTGCCTTGGAAACTGTGCTGAATTGCCAAGCTAGTGCCATGGAAAAGGGATAGTTTTGGTCTGGGATGATAATGAGAATGATAATGGTCTTGGTAAAGTAATAAAATAATACATGCATTCTCTGCAGACGTCCCGGAACAGAACATGGACTGGGCGCTCTGTCTTGAAAATGATGGCTGTTGCTTATACGATGGTTCTCCTGATTCCAGTCAGACTAGAGGTGAAACCTTGGACCTTCTTCCTTTGTGCAATGAAAGGGAAGGTCTGGTTCCTCTCAAGAAAAAAAACATACCGACTCAACAGACAAGGCCAAACTTTGGGATCAGCAGTGGCCTGAGATGACAGCATTAAAGGGAGAGTTTGGGGCTCGGTGTAGGCAGGGTCGCCTCTCTGCTCCTCCGATACCATAGACCTAAAAGACGCCTTTTTTATTTTATTTTTTTACTTGAATTCGGGGCCAAAAAGGACTCTGCATAGGAAGGTGGCTGCTGGCCTGTTCCGATAAGGTGACGCGCACACAGTGCTGAATAGCTCGCCTTTGTAGTGTCCCTCTTGGAATTCGGTGCCCCCCAAAAGGACCGGTCTCCCCCGACTGGCCGCCCAACTGCGCCTCGTTCCTGTGCCCTGCGCCGCTGTGTATCCAGAGCAAAAGAGAAGGAAAAAAGACAGCAAAAAGGTTAGACGGTATCACATTCCACAGGCAGCGCACATTTGCTGGCGTGGAGAGCACAGTCGTCACAGATACCGCGCGTCCCAAATCGAGCCGATGCACCGAGAGCAATAAGCATTTGTTCTGCAGTGAGCCGTGACTAGGGAATCCCCTGGGGGGGCGCTGTCAAGCCCGTCATCCTCGGCCGGGCAGCGTCCCGGGGAAGCTGATGCTCTGCTGCAGCCACATGCGCGGCTTTTGGGCCCGGCATCGCCGGAGTGACGCCATATAGAGAGTGACAGTACGACACCAAGCACAAAATAAGGCGAACGGGGGTGCAGCGTTACTTGCGCATTGGGCTCTGGTTAGTTTCGTTTTCAACTACAGCCACAAACACTGTGTGACGATTGGTTAGGGGGGCTTTTTAGTTATGTGTGTTGCCACGTTTTAAAAAATAAATAAAACTGACCCATTTGTAATGTGAGATACGTACTGGTGTCAACCATTTTAATCATCTCGGTACAATGTCAGTCCAATCAAAGTCAATTTTACATTTTTTACAAGGCTATAGAGGTTAATATAAAATGACTATTGGAAAAAGTAAGCCAGTTTACCATGCGTTTTAAAAAAAATTCCATACTCGGCGTACATACGTGTGGCCCTGAGTTTCGGTGTTGTTTGTGATGCTGTTTCTCTGTGAGAGCTATTCCCACGGCAGCAGCAGTCCCCATGTCGTCATGGTCTGGGCGGACGCTGGTCCACAGGCTCTGCATAGCCCTGCGTCAGATCTGCTGGGAGATCGAACACACAGAAGGAGTTAAAGGTGAAATGTCCCTGACGATATTAATCTGCTTTTAACATTTTTCTTTAGATGTGGTTCTGAGTTCTGGCCTTACAGACAATGGCGTATTTATTGTGTTGTATTTATTATGTATTTATTTGTATAACCATAGGATACACATTGTCTTCTTTAAAACAATGTGCAGTATCGATGGCCGAGTCTCATACTTGATCTTGTCTTTTATAAGCTGTGAAAGCTGAGCAGCGTCGGTTAACCGATAGATTTGGGTTGCAGGGCTTCAAGTCAATGGGATGCGATATATACCTAGTGTTTAAACGTGCATTGCAAAATGTCCAAACAAAATGAAAGTATCAGGGAATTTGAGGAGTGCAGCTTGACACCAGATAGACTCCTGTCAGTGGGGACAAACAAAAACTGTAGCAAAATTCTAGTTGGAAAAGCATATTGGTCGATAGGCTACATTTCTTGTCCTGCGCATGTTCCACCACAGCAAGGTATTAAGCAGGACATGAGAAAGACTTTAAAGAATCGAGTGCCGAATTCTTTTTTTCTGTTTCACTTTGTGGTTTAACTGAGAACACTGTGAAATCACAGCACCATACTATGCTTGATCCAGGTCTCGTGTGTGAGTCGTTAATACCCGACAAAGTCGTCTGATTGCAATCAGACTTAATTGTCTGCATCACGATCTGTTCCAGGTCGACGCAGATGGATTGCGGGGTCGTGTTCCTTGTGTCGGTTCTACGGGAAACGCCGCGGGCTTCTTTGGGCTGGGTGTTTGCAGGCGAACCACGCGGTTATCAGGCGGGCGTAGCTTCTCTCATGATTAGCGATGCAATCTAGTTCATGTGATTTGTTAGCACGGGCCTCATGGAGAGGGACAAATGCCTGTGGAGGCTGAGGTTTGTCGGGAAGTCGGTCACAAAATTCATAAGACTGCCTTAGCTGGGAACTCATCAATGACCAATGTTTTTGCCTGGGTTTGAGGAGAGTTTCCCAGGCGTAGCAGTGGTATATCCATTATCACTGTACTCACGGTCTGATTAAATCACAAAAAGTAAAGACTGTCCTGTAGCACTAGATTTTATACACAGGTTAACTGTCCACATTTAACGCAGAGCTGAATCACCTCAATCAATGGAGGTTAATTAGACTTGCATATCAGATCTCGCGCAGAAAGATTGCAGACCTCTTTTCCCACATTACACATTAGATATAATTAAATCAGCAGAGCGGAAAAGCAGTCTTTCCACCTTGCCATTGGAAGGAAGCTGTAAGTAAGACCCTAGTCAGACCTTTGAGCGTCTGGTAACTTTACCGTGGTTTTTGGAGACCAGACATTTGCATACAGATTTTCGAGCTCATACAATATTTAAAAAGCAGTAGGGATAATCATGTAGGAATGGTCTTTAATGAGCATTTTTGTGTTTATCCTGTTTTTCAAGAATGGAAATTGGGTCACTGTATTGGCCTCTTGTTCTGTGGTGGGTTAGCTTGAGAGGAAGTAACGCTTTGGGTCTGAGTGGCTGCAGTGCTGCTGTGTCAGCATTGTGGGAGCATTTCGAATTAATCGGTGCTTTGATGGAGCCACTTTCCAAAATGAAAAATAATAATAAATCTAAGAAGCGTGGGTGGAGAGGGCATGAATCGTTTTTAACGCTTCTCAGGTGGTAACTTTCCATGAGATGTATTTGGGGGGTATCGTCAGTCTGAGCCTCGTGTGCAGAAACGGACTGTCAGTGAAACGGGAAGTTTAGCGGGGGCTTCATTCAGAAAAGGGCCAGCTACAGGGTGGGGGGCGGTGGGTTGG
>JAODJX010000109.1:10683339-10697560 GCA_026776945.1 Isichthys henryi
CCCCCCCCCCCCCCCCCCCCGCCCCCCCCCGCCCCCCCCCCCCCCCCCCCCCCCCACTACAGAACTCCAAGCCACTGCAGATGCTTTGATCTGTTATCGTGACGTGATATACACATCGAAATAAAATAGGCACCTGTAACCGTTATGGGGGGGAAAGATTCGGTGCAAACGTGTGGTGTTTCTCAGTAGATTCTGTAGAAGGTATTTGTCAGTTTTAGGTCCAGACTACATTTCAGTCAGTGTTCTAGTTAAACATTCGTCTCAGAGTTTCTTATAATTTATTCGTCGGCTTTGTTTGTTTATCCCAAATGTTTGAATCCATTTTGACGTAACAGACTTGTTTACAATTTGGAAGATATATGGAATATATTAATGGTGTGTCCAGAGGGGAAAAGGCTTTGTGAGTGACTACTTGAGAGATGGGTGATTGCTCTGCCTAGTCCTTAATTATATATAAATATATAAATATATTTTGTATAATTATTTGTTTAAATGTTTCTTTTTAAATTATTGTTCTTTTTCGTTTATTTGTTTGAAAGCGTTGTAGTGATGAATCCTTTGAAACGCTGGCTGCAATGAAGTGTTTTGTATATATTTGCACTTTTTTGAGTCTGAGAAGTTTTCAGAGATTGGAATATAACTTAATGTTAAAATGACAAGCATGGTGTTTTTGTTTTGCTAATTAAAAGTGGATGATGCTATATATGTGCTTAAAAGTGTTGTTTCACATTGTCTAATGGGACGTGCTTCCCGGCTTATTTGAGTACAGCCTTTTGTTCAAATAAAGACAAGTGTCTGTCAGAAAACCACCAACATTTCCCTCAATGCAAACAAGTGTTGTCGATGCATGACAGTGATGCTACTTTTGACAGGTGATTTCTTGAAGATTATAGAGTTATGGTGCTGTATATGTTAATGAAATGTGAACGAATGCAAATACACATGCATGTAGTGTTGTATTGCTCAGCAAGTTAGCAATCTATGCTTCTGTCCTGATGGTTGTGTGTTCAAATCCTGTGGTTGGCAAAGTAGCCATATCACTGTTGGATCCATGAAGAAGACCTTTCACCATAAGAGCCTCTCTCTCTGACCTCAATAACTTTTCTCACATTGGACAAAAGCATCTGCTAATTATGCAAACGTTTCAGAAATGCAAGATTGAGAAGAGGCACCTTTTAATTTTGTTTGGACCAAGCAACCTCTGACAGTAATGATGAAGTTGAAGCAACCTTTTTATCCCAACTTACCGAATTAAAAACAGGCCGGTGGATTTCATTACAACCTCCAGCATTTTTTTGTATCTTAGATCAAAAGGACTGGCGGTAGACAACAATTTTCTGAAGTTTCACAGCTTTTCCTTTTATTAATTAGAGAGGCAGATCAAAGATGCAGAACATCAGGCATGATTGGGTGCAACAGTCAAACAAATCTCAGAAATGGGCCGAGACTAAGGTAGGTAATTCCCCCAGTGTCCCCGAATCAAACAGAATGAATAAAAATGACAAGCCACACACAGTATCAATATTCAAGCCTTCCGTGATAAACACCGGACTTGCACAAGTACGACTTCCTCCCTTTGAGGACATGCTGCAGCCAAAGTAGATAGAAATGAGGGGGCAACCACCAACTGCAAGACCCCCAAGGCCTGTTCAAGCATCCTGTCTATCTGCTTATATCCAGAGTGTCCTGCTGCCCAAGCCTTTTGCCTCCGTGTTTTTTGCTGCACTAACAATGTCTCCGGGTTAATCTTTGATGAATCTCATCCATTTGTGATGCAAATAGCCTCTCCGTTGCTGACAGCCCCATGGTAGCCCCAAGCTCTGTTTGTCTTCACGCCGCCCATAAAGCGTGCACATGCCTTGTTGCCTTAATCAGATATTTCTTTCATTTTCACCTGGTCCCTTTTATAGCGCATGTTTACTTCTCAGTGTCGGCAGTGGCCAGAGTGTTCCAGATGCCAGAAAGGAAAGTGTTACCAGTGTTACCATTCTCTGGCGTGACTTTTTTTTTCCCCATTACACAGATAATATGCACTATCAGAAATCGAACAAGGAATCTAGTTGGCAAATGTGCCCTGAAATGTTAGCAACACAATTTACATGCCCTCTAATGTTAGCCGCGTGCCGCGCCGTACCTGCCCTGAAATGTTAGCCGCGCGCCGTAGCTGGATCTCCTGCAATAAGGAGTTCTTTGTTTCCGGGTAGTTGTATTTCCATCACATCAGGTTCTGGAGGTCCTTAGTGTGCTGTTTGAAAGCTTGCTCCCCACCTTGTGATGCATGAACATGTGAACCAAAACCCCTGACCCCCGCCCTGCATGACTATTAGCTTTCATCCATCAGGCCTTTGTGTCCTGACACCCGGCCCCTTCCTGAAGTTTCCTTACTCACCCCCTGCTGAGGACTAGGGCATGAGGAAATTGTTCACATCTTCAAATGGATTTCTCTGTATTCTCATGAGCTGGCCAGGTTTTGTGTGCTCCTACTGAACCCTGAATATGTTTAGGTTCTGTTACCAATACCAGTGAATTAATACTTTGTATGGGTCTGTGGTAGAATCATATCTGCCCGACATTGGTGGAATTAAGGTCTTTAATGAGTTTCCACGGGCTGTTAAAAGTGTAGTTCAGCATTGCTCCTGGGATTTGAACCAGCCTGTCTTTTGGTTTCCAGCCTCTGTCCTTAACCTGCTGCCCTTTTTCTCTAGTTTGTAGTAAATCTGTACAGATGCCAACCAAAGGCCATCATTTGAGTTTCTGAGTCCATAAAGACATCCTAAATGCAGGATTCCATTTTGGTCTTTGAATCGTTGGTTATTTTCACAGTAGTGGAGGGTAATTGGTGTCGTTTGTGATATTTAGTGTGCTGTTGATATTGTATCACACCCTGCAGAACAGAGGAGACCGTGAGTCTGCCCAAACGCCCCATGAAGACTAGCCTCCTAGGAACATGTCTGGCACCTGCAGATTGCCTGGAAGATGTAAGAGACTGACACTGACTGAAGAATCCGAGTTTAAGGCAGAGATTTTGTTAGTCCCTGACTCCCATGTGTAATCCAAGTCCATGTTTAGTCTACACTGAGCACCCCTTCCTGTGAAGCGGCGCTTGTAACACCCAACCCTGAACTTCATCTTTTCATCTACAGGAAGCAGACTTCAGAGCCCCACACGTCAAATTGCTCTCGGTGTAATTTTCAACGGCGCCGAATATTTATAGTTCAGAAAGATCTTTCTCCGCGTCTCATCGGTACTTTGGAGTTCATCACAGCAGTTTATGTTGACGGTGACATCACCACCCAAGATTACTGAGCTGAATTGTGGGAAGTTCCTGCTCAAAAGAGATCTTTTGAGACAAAAGAGAGATTTTGTCCAATGTGAGTCTTTGGCCATATAAAAAAAAAAGGGAAAGATGGAAGATGGAGAATATGGGTGCCATATGCTGGTGGTTTTGGTGAGAGAGTCCCCTGGAACAATAAGGATGCAGAGCATGAGAGGTGCTCCTTCACACGCAATTCGCAACAAATCAATTAAGAGCAATAACTGCAATCATATTTCACGTTTGGGTGGCTCAGTGAGCATAGTTTCCCTCCAAGCCCCGAACTGGTGCTTCTGAATTGCTCAGCTGCTTGTTAACTCTGACATAACGTAAAATTGTGCCTGGGCCCTAACGTTACGAACAAATCACAATGGTGGAACTGGTAACATTATTCACCGTAACATCTATCTTCAGCAAGGCGCTAAGGGTGAAAAGGGGGCAAGACTCCATTAATTCAATAAGAGTGATGAGTGTAGCAGGAGGAATTATCAGTATCATCTTCAGTTCGGTACGCACAATGAAACGAACACATTTCTTGACATGGGCAGAAGCTAGAAGCAGACATTCAGCATGGGAAACGTTATGCTGATTGTGGCTGTGAGTTTGCGGAAACGTTCCGATTTGACAATAAATTACACCGACAATGGAGAAAGAGGAATTGAAACAAAGACTGTCCATCAGTGTTATACTAAATTCGGATAAATCGCCAAGAAAACGTCCAACATGCTAACTCATTTGAGACAACATCATCTGAGTAAGTGTGTAACTGAAGTAAAGTAGAAACAGCCTTTGCAAGTTGGTCTTTCCATTGCATTTAACCAAATTCAGCTCCAGACAGACGACAATACTTGGTAGTAGAGAACACAGGATTTAATTCATTATGATTTTAATGATGTTTTTCAGTTTTTTTTTTAATTCATCTATTTTTTACTATGTGCAAATAAGCATGTTATTTATACACGTTGACGGATGCATTGTCTTTTCCTAATTCTGTTTGCAGTTTCAATAAATAACAAGTTCTGTTTTCCCTGCTGTAGCGGATTTGCACCGAACTGTGAACCCACAGCTGAGCTTTGTACCGAACCATGAAATGTGTGTACCGTTACACCCTACTACACATACTAAATATGAAAAACTTTTTTTAAATGACTGGTTACACAGCCATTTTCTACTTTTTCTCATGAAAAGTGGTAGAAGGACAATTCTTTCCTTTTGTTTTTTTCCCCCAGATTGATTAAAAACACTGACGCACACAACACTGTGACATATTGGCTCGTACCTGGGTTGACTCCAGAAACAGTATAGTAACACAATTCAAGCATCTTAACTTAGAGATAATGTGTGAGAGAGACTGATCCTTTATGGGACTGCTGCCATTGTTGGTGTTTCCCTCCTGATGTGGGCTCTGTGCTCCAGCTTCCACCCATTAACATACTTCTATTGGATAAATGTTTGGAAGATGGATGTATATTTCATGTATAGGAATTTATTCCTCCCTGGGTCTGATGCACACAGGTTAAAAACTGTTAAAAAGTTCTACAATGTAGTGTCACCAGCTGAAACTGTTTTTATTGCCATTTGACAGTTTGCACCAGAGATAACAAAGCCTCAACCCACCAGCCCATATCATTGCCATTCAACGCAATAATCCGGTAACATAAGCATGGGCAGGGAGCATGCTCTGATTCGAGCTGTGTTTCTGAAGAGAGAAAAAAAATCACTGCGCAAAAGAAATAGGTCAGCTAGTGTACAGAAAACAGGTGCATGTTTGAGATCAAGAGAATTACAGCCTAAACAAACATTTTGTTGGAATCAGTGGCATGATATCACCGGTGACATTTTGATCTGTTTCAAAGGGAATGACCCAGTTCTGTCTCCTGTCAAAGGACAGAAAGCTGGAATTAGAAAATATCGGTAGGGTTTCAACCTGCCAGTACTGTCACCGTGAGAAACAATGACGCGGCTCTGTGGGGAATTATCGTGCAAATGCGTCTCATTGTTCTTGTCACCCACACGTGACCGCACTCCCCCCGCGTGGTTCGTGCGGTCGCGCGCTCGCGCGTGTGTAGGTGTGCGCTTCTTGCGGCGGGCTGCCGTCAGCTGCCGCTTCCCAGTTAAAAATCAGCTTCGAATGAAAGACAAAGAGTGTAATCGGTGTTGTGGGACGAAGCAGGGCGCGGCTCTTAGCGCCCCGGCCGGAGGAGTACCCCCTACCCCCCCCACCCCGCAGAGCGACTGCCGCCTGCCGCGCTCACGCGCCGCAGCCCGTGCCTCGCTTCCGCGCTGTTTCTAACAGGACGGGATTTATGAGAAAAATAACACTTCCATGAATATTAATGTGCAGCGGAGGTGCGCCGTCTGACGAACCCGGGCGAGAGAGGGGGGAAAAGAGAAAAACGAAGAGCGGTTCCTCCAGACAAAAGGGAAGGATTACAGAAGAAAAAAAAAGAGGAAAAACAGGCTGCGAGAGGCAGGCAGCCTCCGGGGCTGGTGGGGGTCTATAAATAAGTAATGCGTGCTGGGGGGCTCTCATTAGTAGAGCACTCTCGATTCCAAGGGGAACGGAATCTGCTGCTGCGAAATAACTGTACACACCCGCGCGCGCGCGCACAGCCATGGCGGGGGGGATCAAATTCAGCCGTACGACATGCACCTTCATTAATCAGATCTGCAAAAATGACACGTGTCCCGTTCGCGCTTTCGTGGATATGGATGCATTTATGTAGCATTCCCTTTTCTCAGTAAAATAACAGCAAAAAGACAGAAATAGAAACTGTCTGGCACAGAGGTCTCGTCGGGGATGGATACCTGGTAGCTCCGAAGTAAAAAATCCTGGTAGACATGCAGGGTAGATTCCTATTTTCGTATTACGGTCTAACCCTGAAAAATGTCAATTTTTCTCACAACAGCTAAAGCAGTAGTTATTCGGCTCCCATTTGTCAGCAGCGAAAGGAAGGAATGGGGGGGGGGAATGACATTTTAGTCGGAAAAGCGTTTTATTTATTTGAAGGTTATTGATGACACCCATGTGGTTGGTTGGACGTTTTTATTATACCTGATTCTGTGGCATATTCTGATGAATTTCTGTCAGGTAATACTAAAGGAATCAGCAGTTTTAGCCTCCCAGTCTGAGTGCAGTGCGGCTTGATTAATTTCGATTAAGACATTAAATTGGTGAAATAAAGAAGCACTATACTCTTAGGATTCCGATTCATTTGTCTTTGCGCATATTTTATGTTTTAAAGTGAAAGTTTTTAACTATAGGAAGTGAACTTCAAACTGCGTGTAAGTCGTATAAGTTACAGAACTCTTTAATCACTTACGATTTGGGTACCAATTATAAATATTTACCAATTCTTTAATTACAATATTGAATATATTGTAAAAAATTGCTTATTTTTGATATTTAACTTTTTCCAGTGGCAGTTACAGAATTGGTAAAACATGCCCTTATTCGCGATGTAACCCTCACGTGGAGAAGTAGGTTGGAAAAAAGTAAGCCATTCTTTTTTATTTTTATACATAATTTATTCACTTACCAACCAAAGCAGCCATAAATATTACATTTGTATCTTTTATAGACTTGTGCATAAACGGAGGAGAAGCAAGATAATCTTTCTCAAAGGTAAAACAGAAGCTCCCCTTGAGGATTTAAGGAGTCGTGTTTATTTTTCTGCTGCAGGAGGTTGGCCCTGTGCCCTTAAAACCATACTCTTCCCCAAAACCGTGTCCTCTGAGCACCGTGCCTAGTGGCTGGGCGGCTGTCAGCGTGTAGGACAGAGAGCTGAGGACAGTTTCCAGAACATAGCTTGAAGAACGGTCTGCTGTCCTTTGTAACAGCTCCACTCATCTCCAGCTACATTTCCGAGCCTCCTGATCTGCCAGGGACGTGCAGGCGGGTCAAGGCATGGGAAGTCGCTATGCATCTTCCTGTCATTGCCAGCCTAATTTAATTGCAATTTCCCAGCCGTAGGACCCTGCTTTAAAGCCACTCTGGAAAATGAAATGCTACCTGGCCCTGACTTCAGCTCCGATCACTCCTCTTGACAACCTCGCCCCCCTTAGTCAGTTGTGCACTAACCGTTTCAAATATTTTTCTTTTCATTGATTTTGCTGCATTACATTTCTCTCATCTCCCTAAAGCTTTCTCTCCTCTTTTTCCCAGTCCATTGATTTTCTGATTAAGAAAGCCCAACCTTACACATGACATGCAAAGCATGCGATGGGTATTCAAATGGCAATGAGACTAAATGCCTCATTCCCTTAAAGTGGATAGATTACATGTTAACATCATTTTACATTAATTTCCTAATTATGAGCAAGGGTGCATCCACTAAGGTGATTGGGTTCTTATTTTATTTTTTTAATAAAGCCATGCATCGACAACTTTCAGCCCAGTTCCATTAAACAATTAGTTTTCATCTAATGTGGCAACATTACAGAGTGTGCCTGCTAAAACTGAGGTTTCTGGTTAGAGTACTACTCGGGATGGTGAACAGATCTGCATGACATTAGGAGGGGAGGATGGAAAATTACTTTATTAGGAGTTCCTGGGATTAACAAAAATGGGAGGGGAGCATAAAATTTCAGCTTTAATGGGAAGTTTAAAGGGACAAAAATTGCATCCAGCCTGCAGAAATGCAGCAACATTGTCAGGGGCCTGTGAGACAAACCAAACACTGTTTTGTATTGTTCGTGACTAATTTCATGTCATTGGAGGGGCTTTGTCAGCTGACTTCGTCCCACCCCATAACATCCACAACTTCTCAGTCGTACACTCAGCTACAGTTCGTGGTCACATGAGATGAACATTTATAAGTTGGTCCTGCCCTACTGTATGTAATAAACAGGATCGAGCTGAAGATAATGTTACTCAACGGTCAACCTTATGGATTACTGAGCAGCCAGAAATCTAACATTAAGTCTCTTGCTGCCATCTGGTCAGCCTGCTGAGAAGCAATTTCAGGACAGAACTACTGCTTCACAAACCTTTGTCCCAGTATTATATGAATATCGATAATATGATTTTACACATATAGGTTCCTACCACAATTTAGTGCAGTGATATACCCTTAGCAATATGAGTGCCCCAAAAAATGTATAGAACTTCTCTTCCTGGTTCACCACCAGCATAATTCAGGAACTGTGGTTTTCCATCTAGTGTCTCCAAAGAAACCATCTTACCCTGTCTCAATAGCTGCACGTCTCTCATTCATTCTAATCCTACTCGACCTGTCAGCTGCCTTTGACACAGTCGGCTTTCAGACCCTTCAGTGGACTCTGAACAATATGGGTATCAACAGCACAGTTCTGTCATGGTTTAAATTTTGTCCTTTCAGCAATTCCTATCAGCTGTCTCCGCCTCTTGATGGTACGTAGACCTTCTCTCTGAACACCGGATCCCTCTTCACTCTTTCATGTCTACCACTATACCAACGATGCCCTTCCCATTTTAAATCTCAGCACATCTGCTCTGATGCCATGCCATCATCTGACGTCCATCTTCCCCAAGGCAGATGGTATCTACATTCCTAATACATACACCCCTTCCTAACCCTAACTTCTGCACTGCTTTGTTCAGACTGCAGTCGTTGAGAATGCAAGCAGCTCTACATTAAATTCCAAGCCTTCCTCCACATACAAAGGTGTCTCTTTTTCTGATCGATCTCCATAGAAACCTTATTGCAACCATAGTCAAGTTTAGGTTTGGAAGCATATTATTTTCCAGGCGTCGTCGGTCCCTGCACTAATACTAGACAGCTCTGCAGCAACAGCCAAGTATTTCCTATTTCCTGCAGTCAGAAAATTGGTCAACCAGAGTTTCGTTATTTCTACCGCTATCCTCCTTTGGAGGACAAAGCACCCAACATATCTGGGGTGGTGGTGCCCCTTTTGCCCGAACGACGGAAAGTGTCCCTGTCCCTGGTCGCAAAATTTACCCTAAGCCCGCCTCCTCACAAACATTCCTGCACCTGGATACCTGGTTATGTAAATGCTTGATTTAGAGCATCTGCTTAGCAATAAAAGTGTGACTGTACTAATAATAATTGCGCTGCCAGCTTTTTGTATACAGAGGATTATATTTGATAGCGCCAATTAAAATATAATCAGGCACGTACAATGCTCAGCTTGACTCACACATCCTTACCGCTCATTCCCATTGGTTCTCAGCTCTTCACACAATTCAGCTGCAGGTACTAAAGTGGTGACACATCGCAGAGATACACATACAGGAAATTGCAGTGCATCAAATGAGAACTTAAGCCACTATAGGAAACTGTAATCGTGTCAATGCTGGAATGTACCTGAAACAGATAAAAAAAATAAATAAAAAAAAAAAGTGGCATTATGGGGAGAGAATGTAATGCAAAGTGAGAAGCAGGGGAGCTCCAAAGCTGGAGGTAATTCATTAAAATAATATAATCCAGGCTTTAGCTGTTATATAAATCAGCGTTTTGCCACTATGTCACACTGTTGTTTTATGCGTTAATTAACAACCTGCACCCGATGCGATATCTGAAGCATTATCTAAATGAACGCTCACAGTGAAGCAATGTTTCAATTACCATTGGTTAAATCAATTATTATATTAATCTTCCCTTTTATCAGCTGAATAATTACCAAATGTAATTTACCATTGGCCTATGCATCAAGAGAACTTGGGTAAAACTAATTATGGGCAATGTCAAGCATTCAGTAAAAAGGCCCCCTTGTCACTTTAAAGAGGGACGGTGTTTGGATGTACCGCCTTTTGGTAGCATTCAATCTGCCATTAATGTCTCAGTATTCATTTCTGATTTAACCATGAACCTACTGTGGGTATTTTTATTTTTCTCGGCATAACTCTAGTCATCTGCCCACTGTTGTCATGGGCAGTGGTGGCTTAATGGATAGGGAAGCGCACTTGTAATTGAAAGATTGCTGGTTCGAATCCGCCCCCGACCAGCAAGGTAACGCCCCCAAGCACTGGGTGTTGAATTAGCTGCCCCCTGCTGTATCCCGATGTCACATATCGGTTAAGTGCAGAGGACGCATTTCGTTGTCGTGTGCTGTGGTGTGTCAACAATGACCACTGATCACCAAATTCTAATTCTAAACCAAGTGACCAGGATAAGAGGTTAGGGGATCAGGGGTGGCCTTATCCGCAAAGGGCCGGTGTGTATGCAGGCTTTTGGGATAATCTTTAGGTCGGCTGTTCAAACCCAGGTGCAACGATTCTTCAGCCAATCAGTCCTCTAATTAGTAATCTAAGGGTTTTTCAGCAAATATCTCCATTTCTGGATAAGATTAGCCACCCCTGGGTTAGATGATGGATGGATGATAACCCTAATGAAGTTTATTCAGCGATTACAAATATTAAGAAAACTAATGTCTTTGGTCCAAATAAAAGTTCAGATAAATAATCTTTAAACAAGTGGACACACAGATGCCCTGTGTACTGGATAAATGGTAATGGAAGAATGGATGATGAATTGTACTTCAGGTACTGGATTAATTAGAGATATTTCCTGACTTCAGTTGTAAGATGTTAAGATGTTTTTTTTTTAAATCCCCTGATATCAGACACATAGAAAGGTAAATACATTTTCCTGTTTCCCGGACTGCAGAGGGTCCCTGACGTCTGCGTCACCATGCTGAATAAGATCACCAGTCTCTTTGGGAAGTTGCTCGTTGTTTATTATGGGATGTCCTCCATATTAACAACATTTTTAAATCCACGTCCATCTATGAACGGCATCCAAATCCAGTTCAAATCCACTGAATCAAGACAAGAAAGGGGAAACTTAATGTAATTCTTCGAGCATTGATTCGCGTTTTAATCATTCATTGTGTGTCGTACGTTCTGCAAGTGAAAGTATTTTAGCAAAAATAAATAAACAAATATTGCACGTCATACTGAAAGCCAATTACGAATATTCTCCAAGTGTTCTTCAACCTACTTAGACTCTGTGTCCACTCTGAGTGCTGAATCATCATACTCATACTAAGAGGTTCACTGTGAAGCTGTTACAGGGTATATATTTTATCCAGTCTGATGACACTGCAGCTGCAAGTGATGTACAGCCAGTTTCCTTAGACACAAAAGTAAATGTGCAACTTAAGTACCACAATGCGTAGTTCCTGAGGTGATACACAGTAATGTAGTCGTTAAAGTTTCCTGATAATCGCTCCGACAGTAAACCTGGTCAAAAGGAAACATGAAGGATTTATTTCCAAAGAACAGCCCTGTCCTTGAGCTAAGATCAAGGAAGCCATTTCACAGGCAGTGTGCTTAAAGAAATTTTACGGCTAATTGGAGTTCTTATCAGTTACACGGCTGTGGCACTGGGGAGAGAGCGAACGAGCCATATCTCGAAAGAATTAATTACCAAATCCTTCTCCCACAGGCAGCGAGGCTGAGGTGAAATACCGTCATGGGTTCTCCTCAGAGTTCAAGTCCCTCTTTCAGACCTGTTTGCTTTACACAACATAAATCACTGGTTACCTGAGCCAGTGAGTGTATCTCACTGACCAAGGAAGCCTGGAAACAGATTTCTATCAAACGTTATATATGTGCCACTGGAAGTGAAAAACTGGATGTGGTACAGTCACCCCATTCTCAGTGTTTGCATGAAAAAACGCATCCATATGTGCGCACTCACAAAACAACAGCACTAAAAATAACTTTGGGGGGGGGTGGAATGGCTTTCAAGAAAGACAGATTCTCCATGGAAATATTTGTGAGATACTGACTCCCCCAGTTTTCTCTCACCAAAATAAAGAACATAGGAATTGAGTCGTAAGACAGCACCCTTAAAATTGGCAGATCAAACGGCCAGCAAGCATATGGTTAAATTAGCTTTCAGCAGTAGCTTCTCTCTTAAACGTAACCCCACATTCTCTGAGCTCGGGGTCAGACAGAAGTAAAAAGGGGCCAGTGTTATGCGAAAAGAAGAAATGAATGTGCTTTCCGAAGCAACATTCACCCCGAGTGTACTGAACGAGACAAAAATGGGCGTTTACATGAACTTCCAGAATGATCTGTGCAGAGCAACTTTCTAACGCGCTTAGAAGTTTTGCAAGTTTTTCGACTGACCAGTGAGCGTCTACTTTATTCTCAGCTCAATCAGTGAGAGAACAGCCTGTTCCGAGTGTCACTGACTTTGGATCAAGAAGCACTGCCTCTAAGCGTGTTAATAAGGTCACTGACTCTGAATTTTAGAACTGACATTACCTCTACCTAACATCATACTATTCAGAATAATTCATAGAGGCAGAAGCCATCATGTGGGAAAGAGTGAAAGTCAATGTAAGCAGTAAACAGAAGACAGTGACACTTTTGGCTGAGGAATAAACATTTCATACTACCGTCAGAGTTTGCAAACATAAACTGACATTATAAAAAATAATTTACATGCAGGATGCCACATGAAGACAATGAGAGTATCTTTTAAGGTTCCGTGTTTATTGGATGGATAGATAGATGGATGAATGTAGAAGAGAAATGCTATACTTATTGCTATTGATAAAAAAAATTTTAGATAGTGTACCCTTTTATCTTTCGTTTTTCTGGTATAAAATGCTCATTTTAAATGATACTCAATGAACTGACTTTTGATTGTTGATCAATGGCAGTTTTTTCTCAATGGCTTTTTTTTTGTTGGAATATCATGCCAATTACAGTGCTCAGCATACATCAGGAGACTGGTGCAGATTCAGTATGATTATACGTTAGACTGTCCACATTCTCAAACTGCTTATTCAGTACACACTTTCGGAGAGCACGAAGCACATGGCAGGAAGCCTAAGCCATAAGTGCAAAATAACATACACTAAACGCATTTTAGACTCATCTAAGAACACTAGTTTAAACACACGTACATTCAGTACAACTACAGTTTAAAGAATCATTTCATTATTGTGTACATGGAGGTGGGATTGCAATCAATGGACTGGCTGGGAAATAGGTCAACATCCCAACCCTTGTGCAAATGCCATAGTATCTTTAATGTTAACATTGAATTAAGACCTTGGCTTAGACCCTCTTTTCCGATAGTGTTCCCTTTACTCTTTTGAAGTACTGATCATTTATTTTGTCTGCAGAGAGGTGTGCCCCCTACTGGCACACCAAGCCACCGACTGCTCAGACCCTGGATAATTATCTCTATGAACTGGATGAATAATGCCAATTGCACCAGCCACAATGTTGCCTCCTGAGACACCATGCCACCTTCTCTAATATATGTTATTAGGAAAGTCAACGGGAACCAGATAATTACTAGTTTTACATTTTGAATATTGTTGCAAAGACTGTAGTGAAAATACATAATGCATGATGAGCCAACCTGAGGTCATTCACAAGAGGATAAAATCTCCCTCCTAAAAAGGGTCAACACCTTGGAACATGAGACTGAATCACACTCAAAGAGTTACTCATTCATATTTCATATTTCTCGTGTTAAAGGTCCAAGAATTCAGCCGTTTATAATTATGGCATCACCTCTGTTCTATACGTTCCACGTTAATAAAGATGCCGCTGGGCTGCTGACAGTTAAACGCGCTGAACCATTAGAGGCTCCATCCATTTACCAGCAGCTCCGCTCATGAGAGGCGCTAATACGCCTGCAGAGATTGATAATGGCACATTGAAATCCTTCAGTTTGGGGCTCTTTATGAACATTACAGTAAAGGGCGTGATTTAAGTATGAGGTGTGTCATCTGCCAGTTGAGCAGGGGAGTTCATGGTGGGTTGGTTCTTCACACCCATCATGACCACAGCCCTGCTCCTCCGCAACCCAGCATGTGTAACGGCTGCGGCCTGCATGGTGGGAAGGACTACCTGAGGAACGCCGGGGGGGGGGGGGGGGGGGGGGGGGGGGGCGGGGGGGCGGGGGGGGGGGGGGGGGGGGGGGGGGGGGGGGGGGGGGG
>JAODJX010000109.1:10697852-10710849 GCA_026776945.1 Isichthys henryi
CCCCCCCCCCCCCCCCCCCCCCCCCCGCCCCCCCCACCCCCCCCCCCCCCCCCCCGCCCCCCCCCGCGGGCCGGCCCCCCCGCCCCGCCCCCCCCCCCCAGTACTCAGAGGAAGCCCCATGACGGCACAGGAAGAACATGCTAGTGATTGGTTCAGGGAGATAACTTGAACATGTGACTGGGTGGTCCCACCTCCTCTACAATGTGATTGGCTATCTCTCTAAACCAATCATTTTTCCTTCTGCCCTCAGAACATTTTTGTGTAAGTAAAACTCACATGAGCAAACTCCACATACATGGAACCCAGGAGCCGGTGGTGTGAGGCCACAGCTACGTAACCACTGCACCGCCATGCTGCCCTCTATAATGATCCTAATACTAATAATGATAGTAATAATGATCATTATTAATAGTAGCAGTAATATTGTTCTTGTTGTTAATGATAACAAAAATAGTAATAATGGATAAATAAGGTTTTGTTTTGAGATATATTGGGTGTTATTTATTGTTACTATGCATCTGTTGAATTATTTGTTGTGTTTTGAAATTGCACCATGGATAACACTGCTGCCTCAGGCCCAGCTCTCTCTCTCTCTATCTCCAGCACGCAGTTAGGTAAACGGGCCACAGCTTGTCTGAGTGTGTGTCCTGCCATAGACTGGCTTCCTGGGTAGGTTCCTTATTCATAACAAAGCTGTACCGACTTTCAGTATCTTGTGCAGATTTCCCAGCAGTCTTCATCGCACGGCTTTCGAATCTGAACACACCAGCCAGAGCTAAGTGTCATTTGCACAATTTATTGTGCCATTCGCTCTGTGAGACCCATGGGGGGGTCTTCGGGACCTGGACGGAGGCCCTGGTGCAGTGCACAGCCTTTGCACTGGCTCACCTCTATGAGCAGGGGTGTAAATCAACGTTAAACCTCTACATCGCTGCTAAGTGGAGCGCATATGCTTCACCCCAACAATACACCAACCACAGTACATCTGCCACCTCCCACCCCCGACACAGAGACGAGATCTGTAAGACAGCTGTTGCCTTTCAAACCCTGAGTTACAAACATGTTTAGATAGGCCCCGCAGGTCCAATGTGCAAATGCTGCACGTCGTAGCATGTGGTGGGGCTGCAGGAGTACTCAGGTGGAAAACACTGATGCACTGCTCCCATGATGTGGGCCGCTCACGTGCTGATGCTGCGGGGGGGGGACGGCGGCGGCAATGTCCAGCACAGGGTCTTCTGGCTTCTGGAAATTTGGAAAGGAATGATATTTTGCAAGATAATAATTGCTGTTTCCTGCTGCTCACCAAAAAGCGCATATCAATCACATGGTCCTAAAGTAACACCCCCACCCCCAAGAAAACATACCGTAAACCACGCTTTTTGTTATACCGAAACTCTAGCTGTACAAGTATGTGAATATAAATCCATTCTGTTCTAACACTATATGCACCACTTACATATGCTACATGCATTTTTCTGTATTTAAGCTCTTAAGTTTAAACGTCCTGATTACGATTACTGATTATGCATTGTGGTGGAAAAATAGCCTCCTATTCTGCCCGATTCATTTAGTTATTGCTCTCTCATTATTTAGAGCCGTGTTGGATTACTTGATGTCTTAAATCGCAGTACATGCCGGGGTTAGCATGGTCTGGAATAGCAGTTGATACCTACAAGTTACTCCCATTTGTCAGTGTCGGGCCTTTGAGCTTGTGTGTGCCAATTACACAACACTCTCATCCTTCACCTAGATGAGATCACACTTTTAAAGGGGTCCTCCATTCTTTTATAGGTTGGACATTCTTGGTTTCTTCGGGTAATCTTAAGGATTTCGTAAACCTCTTTCTAATTTTCCATGCATTATTCACTTACATATGCAAAATCCCTGCCTTATCCTTTGCCTTCAAGCACATTGATATTGTCAACTGAATAACAATGCACAGCATTCTGACAAAAGATTTATGGTCATGGAGTGCTGCCAGACTAAACAGGAAGTGTGTGGTTTTGCAATTTGATTCTTACAAATTGTTATCCAGAGTCTATTGTGTTCGTTCGTTGGTGGACAGGTAGATGGCACTCATCCTCCCAGACAAAAAAAACGATTAACACTTCAGTACCGGAAATCACAGAAAAAAAAGGGCCCTTCTTTGACGATATGCTGCGCCACGGTCCGGGCGCACAGATATCACAGGCTGCTGTGGTGGTGGGATTAATTCCTGTCATGGCGAAATTAGTATTTCATAAGTGTTGCTGTTTCTGTGTGTGTGATTAAATGTTCTAAGGCATGTCTGAATTGACTTCAGTGTGTGTAATTGCTTAAGTGCATTTTTTCATTTGACAACTTTCAGAAATCCAACACCAACTAATCATCTATACATCTATTAATTAGCAACTTAATGTTACAGCGGCGGGGCATGTTGCAGGCAGAAATGAGGGTGACTATCCACTGGTGGGTCAGAGACACAATGGGGTTCGTTAAAACAACTAAACACACGCAAACTACAAACTGCACTCAAATTACAAGACAATGGATTATGTAGGACCAGAACTAAACATGAGATAAGAAAGAACTAAAAGAACCACAAACTAACATACAAAGGAATGGACAAAATTATTGGCACCCTCAACTTAATATTTGTTTGTACGCCCTTTGGAAAAAAATAACTGAAATCAGTCGCCTCCTATAGCCATCAACAAGCTTGTTACACCTCTCAACTGGAATTTTCGAAACTCTTCCTTTGCAAACTGCTCAAGGTCTCTCAGATTTGAAGGGAGACTTCTCCGAACAGCAATTCTGAGATCTCTCCATAAGCGTTGAATTGGATTTAATCCAGACTCATTACTGGCCACTTCAGAACTCTCCAGTGCTTTGTCTTCAACCATTTCTGGGTGCTTTTAGAGGTATGCTTGGGGTCATTGTCCTGCTGGAACACCCATGATCTCTAACGCAGACCCAGCTTTCTGACACTGGGCCCTACATTGCGCCCCAAAATCTTTTGGTAGTCTTCAGAGTTCATGATACCTTGTACACAGTCAAAGCATCCAGTGCCAGAGGCAGCAAGACATCCCCAAAACATCTTAGAACCTCCACCATGTTTGACTGTAGGTACTGTGTTCTTTTCTTCGTAGGCCTCATTCCGTTTTCTGTAAACAGTAGAATGATGAACTTTACCAAAAGGTTCTACCTTGGTCTCATCTGTCCACAAGACGTTCTCCCAGAAGGATTTTGTCTTCCTCAAGTACATTTTGGCAAACTCCAGTCTGGCTTTTTTATGTCTCTATGTCAGCAGTGGGGTCCTCCTGAGTCTCCTGCCATAGCGTTTCATTTCATTGAGATGTCGATGGATAGTTCGAGCTAACACTGTTGCACCTTGAGTCTGCAGAACAGCTTGAATTTGTTTAGAAGTTGATTGGGGCTGTTTATCCACCATTAGGACTATCCTTCGCTGCAGTCTTTTATCAGTTTCTCTCTTCACTGTAGAGATTAGCTACAGTGCCATGTACTGTGAACTTCTTGATTATGTTGCACGCAGTGGACAAAGGAACAAGAAGATCTCTGGAGATGGACTTGTCTTGAAATTTTTCCAGAATTTTTGTTCTCAAGTCCTCAGACAGTTCTCGGCTCTTCTTTCTCTTCTCAATGCTTAATGTGGCAAACAGAAAGTCAACTTTTCTCCATTTTAACTGGATTCAGGTGTGGTTGCTATATCGCCAGCACCTGTTTCTTGCCACAGGTGAGTTCAAATGAGCATCATATGCTTGAAATAAGACAATTTACTTACAATTTTGAAAAGGTGCCAATTATTTTGTCCAGCCCATTTTTTTCCTACGTTTTATTGTGTTGGTCCAATGCACATAAAGGAAATAGACATGTGTATACCAAAACATTTGTAATTGCAACAATTTTCTGGGAGAAATGGTGCATTTTCTGGAAAAATTCATAATTTTAGTCATGATTGTACATTGTTGCAAATAAAATACAGGAATAAGCAATGCAGACATCATCTGCTACCACTTTAATATCCTACTAATGTGAATTCAGAATGATCAATAAAGTGGTAGATATTGGATACTTGTACATACAACAGCATGGAATTTATCACAGTCTCCTAAACATAAAACTGATGAAATATATATATATATCTATCTTGGAGTCACAGGCAGCCTGGAACCTAAGTTGGGTGGCACAGGCCAGAAGGCAGGGTGCCACTCCTCCGCAGGGCACACAGACACATACACACCATGGGCAATCCAGAGACACCAATTAGCCTAACTGCGTGTCATTGAACTGTGGAAGGAAATTCACAGAACAAGGCCAGAACATGCAGACTCCACACACACCGAGAGGAGGTGGGGTTTATACCCCCAGGCCTGGAGGTAAGAGAATGCAGTGCTACCCAATGAACCATCTATAAAATGTATGTAAATGGGTTAGCATCCTGGGATGGGCTCCAGACACCCCCACAACCTAACCAGGACAAGCTGCTTGAAAAATGGGGGAATGAAATATATAAATGCTGAGCGTGTCATATGTAAGGTTAAAATTCAAGCAAATGCTAAGCGTTGGTCTATGGAGGTGTGTTTTTCTGTAATTTGTTGTTTTTGTATTAGCTGCCATGCATGTTTGTGTATTTATTGTGTTTTATTTGGTACTGTGGTCTACAGGAAGCATAAATATAAGAGTATCAGCTCATTATGTACAGAGAGTAATAGCAAAATCATAACCTATGATGGCCAGATTCATACTAAATCTATCGCGACTGGTAATGATATAACACACCCTTTTGTACAGTTCGCTTTTTCTGTAGTTGTGTAGTTTTGTTTTTGTAGAATAACACAAAAACATATATAGGCTAAATATAGTGCGCATTGCACTATGCCTCGTGGGGCCTGTGACCGGCTCGCCGTGTTGAGAATTGCACGGAGGACTCCTTCTTCATGTGCACACGCCAGACTGACGTCTGAACAGCAAGTAATTATCGTGACCGTGAGTTTGAAGCCACAGATCGGCGAACTCCCTCCTAGAATACTTAAAAGCTCTGCTGTGAATTCTGGGAGCAGCACCGAGTGTGGATCCCGAGCAGTGCAAATAACAAACAGCAGCAAAATGCATTTCCTATTGCTTTCATAAAGTGCAGTCTCAAAGGCTGAAGGTCAGCTTTAGATACAGAGTGCACCCGACCACCAATATCACTCAGGATGTCTGAATAATTGCAAATCACCTGCCAAAAGCTAGCGCACATTTAAAAAAAAAAAAAAAACACATTGCTTGTTTCTTTGTTGACAGACTTGTTTAAAAGAAGTTTGTTAAGAGGTAGCCTTTAGTAAAGCATGATAAATTCTACAAAGCACAGTTTGTGCCTCGGTAAACCCATAAGATACCAAAGGCATGTGCTCATTTCAATTAATGTTTTTTTGGGTGCAGGACGAACAAAAGGTCATAACTTACTTTTTCACCACCCGTGAGAAATGCGGCCAGATCATCCATCTGGTTACATTACCAGCTAAGTCATATTAAACCTGAATTTAAAAGTAAAGAAAAGAATTAAAAGCCACCAAAGGGGACCAGACAAGCTCTCCTGCAGCCTCCTGGCACGCCTGGCTGAGCAGCGGCCCTGTAATTCACTGACACACCCCACCTCACTGCATTGCTTAGCTACATTCTCACCGCGGTCTGTTTAGCGTCAAGACGCTAGCGTCCGTTCTCGCTGCGCAGAGACGGTAAACGTCGGACTTGCGCCTTTGCCTCCATCCTTTCCAGCTCCTGGATTGAAGGTATCCTGGCTAATTAGCCCACTAGCTCAGCCCTGACGAGTCTGGATCTGGACGCTTGTACTGACAAGATGCTGGGTGTCACCTCCAAGATTAGCCTCCGTCCGCCTTGAATTTGGGGGGGATGTTAATCGCTTGCGCTCTTTGATGTCCCCCATCTTAGTTCATAAACTCGCAGTAATAATTGAAACCATCAAAGGATTCCCCATGTCTAATCCCTGGCTGTGGCAAATCCCTTGTTCATTTCCCGCTTTTTTTTTTTTCTCCACTACACAGAAAAAAATGTGGGTTGTAGGGGCATTAAATTAATGTGCTTAGTGTCTCCATCAAGACAGGGCAAATCTGTGCAAATGATCCCACTGAAGAAGCCACGTTTCTACGCTGCCTTTTTGTGTCAGACTCACCTGTGTTTTTCATTAGTCAGACCCAGCTCTCAGACGACAATTCGCATAGTTCATTTAAATGTAAAAGGCAAAGGCACAAACAACTAACCCTTGCAGTTTAAATACAAGGCAGGCATTCGGTGCCTTAATGTGCCTTTATTAGCTGGTTATTCGATTACTAGTCAAATTAAGCTTTTGTGTTTATTATAATAATTGTATTACACTGTTTTGTCGTAAACAGAATTTGTACATCGTGCCCTACATGCATCCATAATAACTGAATATCCTGGTCAGAATCCTGGGGGGACTGGACCACATCCCAGGCAGCATGGGACACAGGGCTGGGGGGCAGCCTGGAAGGGAAGTCAGTCCATTGGAAATACTCACACAATCACTCTCTATGCAGAATTAGCCTGGTTGCACATCTTTGGACTCCAGGAGGAAACTGGGGTACCTGGAGAGAACCAGCACAGCACAGGGAGAATATACAAGTTCACACATATACTGAAGAGAGGTGGGATTCAGACCCCAGTGCTGGAGGCGACAGCGCTGCCCACTGAGCCATCATCAGCCCACTGTTCATTCATGATCGTCACCGTACCTTAATTTGAGACACTTTTGTCCAAAGCGGCGTACAGGTGAAGATCTGAGAGCAGGGGCAGACAGCGTCCCAAGCAACCAACGTTAAGGTCGTTGCTCGAGGGCACAATGGCGAACTCAGCCAGAGGGTTTCAACCTAAACATCTTACATAATTATTACTAATAGTATGTCTTTCATAAGAATCAAAGCAAAGTGTTACTGTCTTTGAGGAGCCATCGAACGATAGGTGGGTTATATGGAACAGGAAGAGATTTCCTCCTAAGCAAGGCTACTTCCACAGAAATCTTAGGCGACTTAAACGATGTACAAAGACTCCTTATAAACAAATAAATCCATGTTTTCCTTGGATATTGGATTCCTGGTGTTTCCTGCAATGGGTGGCAGGTTCTCCAGAAAGCTGCAAACAGGGTTCACATTAGGAGGCGAGGATCAGATTGCTTTCTAGTAATCTCTTGGGGATCTAGACAGTCTGGTTGTTTCTGGGGCACCATGGTGCGCGGCTACAAAGCATGCTATCTTCACAAACAAGTTATTGACAAAACGATGGTGAGAATCTCCTCCCATCCTCATCTTATGAGTCAATGTCAACCCCCCCACCCCCAACACCAAGCACCTAAAAGCTGATTTTTACACAGCCCTAGGATTTCCATAATCGTTTTATCCATGCGATTTGATCTGCCTCTCATACAGAAAGGAAGACATTACCCCCAATTTGAACCATCACAGATTTGCCAAACTGAGGGTCCTGCTTTGGACTGATAAGGAATAGGGGAAGGTTTAGCGGAACGGGAGCAGCCAGGCACAGAGGAGTGGTAAACTGCCAAGTAATACAGCCCTGATGACATTTTGCCAATTGGTTATTTTTCTCAAAGGTCAATTTGTTTGGGACATATTTTAGCAAATCCAGAAATTTCTACCAGGAAAAACGGTGAATTTATATGTGTTTGCATGCTTGTTTGCATGAAACATTGTGTCTGTCTGTCCAACTGCCATCTGGCAGCATCTATGTACGTATGCGTTTGTATACTGAGACGAAATGTCCTTATCCAAGGCATGCATTTGAATTTCTCATTTGTGGTTCAGAGTGATTTGTTGTTTTAATTTTTCCCTCAAGCTATTTTCCGCCTCCTGCCATTCCTCATCTCCAGTAGAGGGTGGTAATGAGCTTGGGGACTGTCCCAGGAGACACAGGGCACTAGGCAGGGGACATCATGGACAGGATGCCTGGCCAATGCAGGTCTCACACTCACACACGGAAACGTGCACTTAGGACAATTGAGTGACGTGTTTTGTTTTGAATATGACTCATCTGAAAGGCTGTTTGCGCTCTTTATCATGTCCATCCATCACACCTCAGTCTTCCCTTAGTAACAGTGTCACATTCATTTACAATTAAATGGGTTCTTCTGTAAACACTGAGATTCCTTTGCCTGACGTAAATCAAACACTGTATATACACTGTATGAAAGATCCAAATAATCGTAAAAGTAAACTTCTGTAAATGTAGCAAATGGATACTGCGAGACTTCAAGCATAAAGAATCGCTTGCAAAGTGTCGTTTTAGCTGTGGATTTTGAGCTTTTGAGTCCACTGTTTTAAAACATTTAGGGAGTTTTTCAGAGAACAGAATCAGCTGGCTGCAAACAGATTCGGTCACTGAGTGGTTCGAGGTGTTCTGGGTTTCAGAACAATGTGAAGACCCTAGATTTGCTGATATTTTTGTCATAAAACCAGTAAGAGGCTTTGCACTGGTTATTCGTCTTGTTAAGGTCCCAAAATTATATTTTAAGGTCCTGGAGAATGAAACATCAGAAAGCAACTAGAATTAACATCATTTCCATCTCAGTATTATAGTTTTGTCTGATTAAAGCCTCCTCTGTTAAAGTTTCATGGTGCTAACCATGTACATGCATGACCCCAGTGCAAAGTCACCAGAACTCTGCCCCTAAGAAACCCCTGGATGCCCCTTAAACATCTGCACTTCACCTCCAGAGGCACAGCAATCAGCGGAGGGCATCCTCTTGCATGCAGCTGACTGCCAATGTCTTTTCATTATTATTTTTTAAGTGGGGCCAGGCTGCTCTCTGCTCACCAAGAAGGCCTGGCGGCGTGGATGCTCACCGCCATTAATCACCAAAACGAGCTGTGAAATTGCAGCCGGTGGACATCTTCACTACCAAGCGCTGAGTCATTCCGTTACTGGTAAAAAGACACAACTAATGGCCTGTTATTTGGCTTTTTTTTCCTGTTCCAGAAACATCTGCCTACATTGATGTGCAGTGAGGCGTTGGAGATGGGCGCTGTACCTGCCCACCGGCACGCCTGGGACCTGGGCAAACGCACGCTGGCACCGACCGGGTTCAGTTACGCAGCTGCCAGAAGTGCAGTGAGGCGGCAGTGGGCACTGTCACTGCACATCAAGCGAGAACCAAAATGAGGACATTTAAATAATTAAGCTTCTAACATTTTTGGGAGGATAATCACTGACTTAATTAAAACGAGTTATGCCAGATGGGAAGCAGATTGTGATATGGAAAAGAGCCAATTTAGCCATAAACATGGTTTAGCCACAAACACTTCTAATAGAGCATAGAGTGAAAACGTGCACACACACATGCACGCGCACACACACACGTTAACACGCTGACACATGCACAGCAGGAGTTATCAGCCCGCACATGACAACTATTGTTATCTGAAGTCAACTGTGTCCTCTGTCATCACAAATTCACTTCAGCTACTTGTTGGGTGATTAAACACTTTCTTCCATTAGTTACATATTCACTGCATTAGCCACGGCCCAAGCAAGAGAGTGTGTGCATATTTTAAATAATCTTTTTAAATGCTTGCTCATTGTCATTGGTCATTATGATCTCAGCTCTATCCAGTCGGGGCTCTGATTCTACCTCCTCTTCCCAACGTACTTAAACACAGTGTACAGTCCACTTTTTTTTTTAAAATGTTTAATATGCATTTGCTTGTTGGGCTTGCTAAATAGCTTCTACGTGATTGATGGAGCGATGGGCGTAAAAAAGGAGGGAGGCCTGTTTCTTAATGTCCTGTAATGGCATTGCTACAAAAAATCACTTACTAACACAGTGCTTCTTGTTTTTTTTTTCCAGTGAATGTGTCACGTTTTTCAGGACTTGGCCTGTGAAATAGGAGGCTTCCCCTCAGACGGGAAGCTTTCTGTGATTGGCTCAAAAAGTGTTAAAAACTGTTGATGTCACTGAGCTACATATGGCTCCTTTGTTATTATACAAATACTGTAAGGTGTACTATACTAATACAGTGTACTGAACCAATACAGTGTACTATACTAATTCTGTACAGTGGGAAGTGCAGACTCCTAGGGTGGGGCCAAGTCAGGTTACCAAGGCTGATACCCAACCAGTGCCTACTGTATCTGAAAAAAATCCACTCCCCACCTAAAAATGACTGCTGGTCTGAAACCCTCTCATCTGGGATAGTCGCCCCAGATCAAACACCTTTAAGCCCCTTCTGTTGGCCCTATCCTTTTTAGCCACCAGGGGCGCCACAAAGGGGGATATTAGGATGATTCCAAGGACCCTTGAATGATGAGGGCCCCAATTACCCTGTAACTAAATTGAATTGCTCTCGGTTGGGGGCCACAGGCAGCTTTCCAAGTGTCTCTGTTCAATCCCAGAAGAACGATAATGTTGCTTTTCTCCCTTGTCATGTAAGCCGAGCATCACCTGCATTTGTTTGCTGGCCCAACAAACGCAGCCCTTCCGGGATCCTTCAGGTCCTGAGCTTCCTGTGCTTTACAGGAATCAGCAACGACTCTGTTACCTTTCTGCCTCTCGCTCACCAGCACTGCAGTTCGTGGATATAAAATCGGATGTGAAATAAAATTTTGCACATAATCTCTGGGGTATTATGGTAACGGTTTCATATGATTGAAATTACTGTCATCTTGTGTTTATAACAGGTATAAACTGAAGCATATTATTCATTCAGATCAATTTTTACCTTCCATCAGCAATTAAGAAATCAATACTGGATTACACATTTCACTGATTACACGCTTCGAGCACTCAGAAACAAAACAGCCAGTCGAAACACGGGGGGCGTCGCAGTTGCATAAGGTGCAATGAACTGCTGATAAATTAATGAACAGAAGGCTTAGGAACTCAGGCGTTTATACCACTGTCAGCTAACTGGGAGGAAAAAAACTGATGGAGCATTCTGCCCCCTGCTGGTAGCTGAAAACCACCAATACAAAAGTAAATACATAATTAACAGGCGCCATTTCAGAGGCAAATCAATTAAAACAGTGCATTGTAGATTTTTTATAGCCTGTAATATGCTACTGATATTTGTGTGTTATTTTTGATGCTGAGTTCCAAGCTAAGAGGATTACTTAATAAATTTGCAGGGTACCTGTGTACTAATGACCATATCTTATGTTAATGAATATTACCTGCTTTCCCATATTGGTGTTCCTTTAATGAGAGTGGATCTTTAAATGTATTAGTGACAGACATCAAAGTATTTTTAAATGCTTTCTTCAGCAAATAATATGTTCATAAAAACAATGGAAACGTAGCATTCATTGAAATTTGACATTGAGAGTTCGATGTTTTGCTTATGTTTCCATGGTAATAACCTTAACATGTGGGCTGGTCATAAGCCACGCCTGTAAATGAATAAACATTAAACTTATGTAACATCGCACATGCTAAGATCAAACGTTCCTCTCTCGCCCCATAAAGGCTTTTATGACATCATGCAAACTGCGGCATAAATTTATTTGAAATTTCTGTCTTTAAAAAGCCATTTGATGACATACTTAAGTGCTAATCCACCATGACTGCCTGTGTTGCAAAACTGCAGGGCATTTTAATATTCAGAGATCTTTTTATATATAAATGCAGAAAAAGAACCTGTAAAAATACGTTTAATCTATTATTCTGTGATTTTTCTCACAAGTAAAACCAGATTTTATTGCTTTAATATGAACATCAACAGTATCATTCTATACGGAATATGATAGATTTCACATAATGTCCATTTTAAAGAAAATTTTGAATGGATGAATCCAAAATAAATAATATATAAAAAAAACTAATGAAAAGAAAAAAAATCCAGTGACTTGTTCGATACTGACGAACAATGAGCATTTATCTCTCAGCTAATTATGTCTCCGTAAATAAGAATCAAAACAGTTTTCCAAAGTTACATATCATAATTTGTGCCAAAACCTGATGATAGAACACTCATTATCAATCAGGAGACAAATCTGATTAAATAATCATAAACACATGTGATGCTTAGATTATTTGTTGGAATAACATAACAAATCATGCAAACAGCCTCCCACACAACTGCAGACACTCTAATCTATTATAGTTTTGCATGCACAGTGATATTTATGACTCAAAAACAGCAAGAGAAGCCGAATATCAGTCCAGTATCCTGTATGTCGGAAATGGATCTGTAATCTTTTTTAAAATTACATTAACTACACCACATCCATTTAGGCAATATAATTCGCTTGCATTCGCCAAATCTCAGGACCACGTGGGTCCGAATGCACCTTCTGTGGAAAGACGTACAGACGTTTTCTCCAGTGCAGTTTCCACGTCACACGTGTCCTTTTGCAAACCTCTGCTCATGAGTGTTTCTGCAGACTTCCTCTGGCTGCAGCCAGGCCTACATCCTCCTCCTCTGTGGGGGTGACCTTCTTACTGAGGTGCTTCACCACCAAGGTAGCATTCAATGCCCTCTGGAAGAGAACCCCCCCCCCCCCAATAGAGACACTGAGCCTGGCAATAACCGTGCTCCTGTGTTCATAGCAAACACAAAGCTACGCACGCCGCAGTGTACACTGGTTAACACAAAGCTACGCACGCCGCAGTGTACACCAATGAACATAAAGATACGCACGCCGCAGTGTACACCCGTGAACACAAAGATACGCACGCCGCAGTGTACGCCCGTGAACACAAAGATACGCACGCCGCAGTGTACGCCCGTGAACACAAAGATACACACGCTGCAGTGTACGCCCGTGAACACAAAGATACGCACGCCGCAGTGTACGCCCGTGAACACAAAGCTATGCCCGTGAACACAAAGATACACATGCCGCAGTTTACACCTGTGAACACAAAGATACGCACGCCGCAGTGTACGCCTGTAAACACAAAGATACGCACGCCGCAGTGTACGCCCGTGAACACAAAGATACGCACGCCGCAGTGTACGCCCGTGAACAC
>JAODJX010000109.1:10725592-10738715 GCA_026776945.1 Isichthys henryi
GTGCTTCCCTGTCGGACCGTGTAGGCAGCCATTCCCTGTGCTTCCCTGTCGGACCGTGTAGGCAGCCATTCCCTGTGTTTCCCTGTCGGACCATGCAGGCAGCCATTGCCTGTGCTTCCCTGTCGGACCGTGTAGGCAGCCATTCCCTGTGCTTCCCTGTCGGACCATGTAGGCAGCCATTGCCTGTGCTTCCCTGTCAGACTGTCAAGGCAGCCATTCCCTGTGTTTCCCTGTCGGACAGGAATCCAGCCTCGACTGGAGGTCTTTGTTTGGCTCATAAGCTTCTCAAATTTCAGTTATTTCAGGTACTCAGGTTTCATACTGTACATCTGTCATTTTCCACAGACACACAGGACAACTTGTTGCCAGGATACAAGAGTTTCCACTTTTTCATGTTAATTACTGAACCACTATTAAACAGCCAGAACGTAGGGTTTTGTATTTGTGATTTTCCTGCTAATTCATTTAAAAACGAATCTCAGGTCAAAACTGCTTCAATCTGAGTTCGACTACAAGGTTATTTACGCCCATGTTTCATTCATTGTGATACCACGCTTCTACTGATATTAAACTCAAAAGAATCAAGCAATTAAGTATGTGTGGACAATGTCACGAATTGTAAAAACTGAAATTACTCAGTTATTGTACAGGTAATTGCTTGTATTAACAGTAAAAACTGTGAGCAAATGAGCAAGACATATAATATACATATAAAAGTAGTAATAAAGGTAATAAATGTTAGATTTTATGAAAGTCAAATAAAAAATTTATTCAATGTATTCCTTAATGGACGATCTAAACACTTTTTCTATATTTCTACGTACGGCCACGTTATAGCACTACGCCATTTTTACCACACGAGGGCGTCACTAGTACACATTTAACATATATCAGCATTACACTCCAAAAGAACATCAAGCAATTTAAAAAATATTTATAAATACGCAAAACCAGTAACACATGTTGACAAAGTTGTGTGTACATGGATACTGTAATTATATAATCTGCAGGGTCTACAGAAGTGCCCAGTTTGTGAATTCTGACCACAGATTTGTTGTTGCTATTCTGAAGACTCAGTTTAGATCCAGTGTCCTACCACCTACTAGGAGAATGAGGCCAGACTCCAAGATCAAGCGGTTTCTGACGACTTTTTTTTCATGGCTCACTGCACTGGTTTTTATCATAACCTTTTTATCACCTCTCTAACCGGTTTCACTGCACCTAAGTTAACATATATGGTGCAAGGTCCACAATGTCAAGATACAGTCTGTTTTATATTTGATTCTTAATACTCGGCCAGTTCCATTTGTCAGCATTCGCTGTGAATGCTAATTATCTTTACTGCTTAAGTTTAGTCCAGCCTCACCCCTCGATGCCCACATCCTAATCAGCGACTATGGCTTAACAGTAATAGCCAGGTTATTTTCACCTGCTTTAGAGAAGCCAAGAAGTGTCTTATAAAATAACCTTTAGTTTGAAGACCATCATTTAGATTTTAAAAAAGCCTCTTTCCTGCTGGAAGCTGCAAAGGATGGATTGTTTTGCGTCTAAATACCGTTTCATTAAAAGATCCAATTTTATTATGATTTTCTGCATATCTTCAATTAGTAAACCCACTAGTGCATATTATAGATGCCACTGTTTTGATGTGAAAAAAATCATACAAAGAAAGTGCTGCATAATGCCACTGATAATAGGCATTACAGATGAACTGCAGACCCGTTGTCTACAGTCCCAGAGTTCAAAGGTCAGAGAGTTTGAATGGTGATCAGAACTGCAGTGCTGACAATCACAGCCACTCATAGTCAAATACTTGAGACTAAGCCAATCGCCACACATTCATGTGACTGTAGATCACAATGAAACAATGTATGTGTTGTTATCGCCAGTGGCCTTTTCATTTAAATGATAAGTATGATCATTTAAATGATTTGTTTAAAAAATAATACTATTACTACAAAAGTGTAGTACATACACGTAAGTATACGATTTAAAACATATAGTATTGTGCAAAAGTCTTAGGGATAGAGAATGTTTAAAGCCGTTTATTTGTGTAATGAATGTATATCTCCTTAGACAAAAATAGCACAGTTGATACTTTAACACAGTTTATACACAGTCAATACTATATATACCAGTGAACGGTAACACAATAAAAAACAAGAATTTCCAGTTGAAAGGACTAGGAGACATTTATTTCTCAAACTTCTCCTCAGTGGAGCCTCAGTCATTCCATGTATTTAAATTTCACCACCAGCTGACTTAACTAATTGACGTAATTAGTTAAATGAGTCGATGAGATATTGATTAGTCAGACATGGTATGACAGCAGTTGAGTCAACAAATACATTAGCTATATTGCTATGTTGGATAGTCACTGTGAATCCTGGGATGAATTTCTGAGATGTTTGGAAGTGGCTCAGCAAACACACTTTGACAGACATCACAGTTTTACGTCAACATGAAGATGCTTTACATATTATTGTCTTTGACCTACTAAGACTTTTACACAGTACCATATATTTTTAATAATTTAGGTATCTCTCAACAATAACTTCCTCAGTTAGGATCATAGGACTCTCAAAAATTCATGACACAATATGGGTCGGCTGTATGACATGAAGGCTGGGGAACCCACACATATGTACACAAACGCATTACTGTCACCAAAATATTAGTGTATGTGGACTGTGGGGGGGAAATGTAACAAGTTGCCAAAGTTGTGAAATAACTAAAGGAAACCAAATTAACACAAATACAGATGCAAATTATCCAGTAAATCCTTGTGAAATTCCGTTTGCCCACCTAACAGCAGCGCCTCCTGGTTAGGGTTGCGCAATGTAAAATAAATATCCTTCCGGATTTGGCTCCCAGATCACAAATAGAGTGGAGTCACATAGTTAAGAGTAAATATTTTTGATTTGTGACAGTGATGAAATTCAACTCTGAATGGGACTCATTGTCCTCTAAGTGAATCAAAGTGCCTGCTACCTTCATCTGATTTGGCTTAATTGTTAGTTATGTGCATCCTGCAGCATAAACATTATCCAGTACAGCCTTGCAATACAGAGACATACGGTTAGACTAATAAGTGTCCATGGAGTATGATTAAGTGTACAGTGCTCACAGAAACTCTCGGGATGCTTGCTTAATTCAGTCGAATTATTGCTAATTTGTTGCATTTGTAACAAGAATCGTTACTTTATTCTTTTGTTCACAAAATTAGAAACAACCAGTAGTTTTAAATAAAACATTCCTTTCAAATAATAATAAATTGAAACCCTAATTATAGTTATTAAACAGGTATTCTGTGTTAAGATGTTCATTGACAAGCAGTCTCATTGGGTGCTTTTTAATTAGTGTCATCTTTGCAATGACACAAAACACCAAATATCTTCTGGGAGCCAGCGATTGCAATTACAATTAATAGCAAAACGGCAAGAAAAGCACTGTATGAGTCAGTCAAAAGAGTCATGACTCTATATATTTAAATAGAAATTGCCAGTGTAGAGGATATGTGAAGATGTGTTAAACATTATTTGTCAACGGTCTTTGTTAGGAAACCAATAAATTGCAAGACTGTTATAGAATTAAGCAAACATCCCTAGACTCTCTCTCAGCTCTGAATGTATGTGCCCTGCAATGCGCCGGCATTCCACCGGGGGTGCATCCCTGGATTGTGCTCTATGCCGCCTGGGATCAGCTCCAGGGTTCCCACAATCCTGACCAGGGTAAACAGATGAAAAATGAATGTGTGTGTCAGCCGAACTGCTCGATTAGGCCTAGTATAGCAGCACAAATGAAGAGGATTGGTAAATGACCCTATTATATGTTTCAGGAAACAACAATCAGAAACTGATGTATTAAACTGTATATAAATCACATCCAATTTGCGCATCTCAAATTTATTCGCACATACACAAGATCTATATAAACTATGTCTTATGAATAAGTTATTTCGGAGTCCTTACTGTCGCATAGAGCAGAGTTTCCCAACCCAATCTTTGGGGACCCCCAGACAGTTCACATTTTGGCTCTATTGGGAGCTGAGAGGAAGCATAAACGTAGGCTGTCTGGGGGTCCCTGAGGACTGGGTTGGGAAACACGGAGATACAGTATACGCTATCTGTCATGATGTCAAGGCAGGGTTTTGTAAGGGATCGTCATGTGACCCCACACTGTTGCTATTTCAAATGTGCTATAAAAAAGTGGTATAACCTTTCTAATGCAGCTGCTCCTAAGTCATGAGGTCCACTCCGCACTAAACTTAGAGCATACAAACTTGCAGGAAGTGTTTAGAGGAGTACCCCCCCCCCCCCACCGACTCCTCCATGGGAGACTGCCAAGCTGCCACCATATGTCACGTTGTCAATTTTACATAAATACATTCAGCACTGTTAAACAGTCTTTGTCACCCATGCCATTATTCAATGGTTTCTTTTTGTGGACCGAAAGAGCGTGTAATTAAAAAAAAAATTAATCAAAAAATATTTTTAAATAAACTATTAAATCTTGCGTGGTTCTTTCGTTTCGTGCTAGCGTGGAAGATAATCAGACGTCAAATCTTCAAGTGTGTGGAGGGTGTTTCGTTACAATATCCAAAAAATAAATGATTATTTAAATTACGATTTAAATTGTTATTTAAATGATTATTTATAAATATGTCATTAAAAGGGGCAATGACTGTTATTCCGGAAAGGATTCAAAGCCATATATAAAGCTTCCATCAAAATCAATCAATGCCATGTTGTCCAACTGGAAAATGCTTGTAACTGCAGTAAATCCCAGAATAGAACTGCATCCAGCCATATATGCACCTCTCTGTTTTCTATTTGGGTCAGTCTTCCTGACACCATCATCATTAACACTTAAAAAACAGGATGTATTGGAAAGTAAGCAGCAGAAAAGAGAGACATTGTCCACTAAAAAGAAGGCGATACGCATATTTAAAAAAATCTTCTAGAAAAATCAGTTTTATTTGGTTTTTGGAATTCTTTGTTGCATCAAGATGTGGAGGAATGTCCATCATTGAAGGAATGAAATGTACTAAATAATCAGTAGGAGACTGTCAGGTCATCTGTCCAAGAGGTGAAACTGAAGCTGGGTCATGCAGCAAGGCTGTATCCCAAAGGATAATAATAGAACGGCATCAGAATTGCTGAAGGGTAAATGTGTTGAACTGAAGTCAAACTATAGACTGAAAATACATCAAGACAATGTAACAATAAGAGGCGTTCGCCGTCTGTACAGAGTTGTGCTGAAGTCGATTCGGGGTGAAGTAAAAGATCTGTGACTTTGAGGAGCACTGAGGCACTGAGGCATTGTTGTAGTCACACTGGTTTTGCATACCAATAAACAAATTTCATAACTTTCAGATGTTATGGCAGTTGTTCATTTAGTTGAGGCAGTGCTACATGTTGTCCGCGAACTGTGAGAAATTCTGTGATGACCCCAGCCCCTCCACCCCTTCCTCCCCCCCATTTGCTGTGACTGGTGTTCTGAAGTAGAGCAGACTGACCATCAGTAGCTGTAATTGCTTCGTGCTTCTGATAAGCTCATGCCATTTGGGTCAAAAGGGGACGCCAGACCAGATGCTATGCGATCTGTCAGGCATCAAGCATTAAGCCCGAAACCTGCAACTGACATAATCAAAGCATTTGATTGGATTTTATTATAAAGATAGGCCTGCGTGATTATTTTCTATGGTGGGCAGAAATCAATAGAAACAGCGCATTATTTAACTTACATTATAATTATTAATTCAAAGAAAAAAAACATGAATGTCTGTTCATCTTCATAGATTTCAACATAAAACTTTTTGTAATTATGTAACCATATTCTAATGACCGTGCGGCCCAGCAAATATAGCTCTGTAGCCTGGATATGGCCTGTGGGTCAGCTTTTCCCCAGGTCTGACCTACACCAATCAAAGATAAATAGAACCTGGTGAATGCAACAATAGATATCAGTAATTTAATCATTAAGCATTATATGCTTAGTAATGTAACAATGAAATTAATAATCTGATTACATTTTCTCAGTAACTTGTTGCATCTAAGAATAAAACTCCCTGCAATGACTGTTAAGTATGGTATTTGTTTTATTTGTTATAAAGTTTTCTAATGTTCGCAACCTTAAAATATTAATGGCGTATATTGCACAGTAAATGTGGTATAATTTAATTCAAAGGCCTCGTAGGGGGCGCCAGAAATCATAGCACAGTAGCAACGGAAAAATTGGTGAACGGCATAACCTCTTGAGATTAACATGATGAAAAAATATCATCATTACTCATGAACAATGAAAAAGTTTGTCTTTGACGTCGGGGGTTGCATGTGTTCTCCTTGATTGTTCCCTCCCGCAATCCACATACACGCCTTTTCTAAATATATAATAGTAGTGTATGACTGTGCATACAGCGACCCTGACGAAGATAAGCGGCTGAAAGATGGAAGAAGGATGATAATAATAATATCGTCAAACAATGATGTAACTTGATGGTAGGATGCAATTTTTATAAAGTCGACTGATACAAAATCCCCTGTATAATAGCGGAATAGATTAACTTGACGGGTTTTCCGATGCGAGTCAACAACTCAAATGTTAGTACAGCAAAACCACGAAAGGCGAAATAGCTGTCAATCACCAAAATAACATCGCAATTGCATATTTAATGTCATCAATTAATAAAAATGCATTGCTGTTTAATTTTACAAGAGGGAAACAAGCTTATTTTAAACTGTGCATTATTTAACATATCGTAGCTTCTTTAATATCTTAAAATGCAGAGGTGTATTCTGTAGTAAAATTTGCAACGTTCAGTACTTTTATGAAAGGTAGATGTGACCATTTAAGTATTTGTTACATTGTTACAATGAATGTACTGGTGGAATAATTACTGTTTCGAGTCATCGAAATAGTTGTTATGGGGGATTAAGACCTTCACCAATAACCAGGCAAGGCGGCAAGGCTCAGATGTATAAATGGGATAGGGGCTGTGCACGACGTAACGTTTCGCGGCGTATCAAAGAAAAAACGAAGCAGAGGGACGACAGACGGACGTAGAGAGAGAGAGAGAGAGAGAGAGAGAGAGAGAGAGAGAGAGAGAGAGAGAGTGAGTGAATGGGATCTGCTTGGGTTACGTGCAGGAACGAACGGGGATATGTATCCTTAAGGATGGTGGGAGGGGAGGGTGAGTGCCGAGTGACGTCCCATTGCACTGCTACCCTTTTAAAGCCGCCGTCAGCTCTGATGCGGTCAGTGTTCAGCCAGCCGGTGGGAAGCGAGGTGCGCGGCTTTATTGGGAACTTAACAGAAGATTTCCTAACGCGCTCAACTGAAAGATAGATTGGCGTCGAAGATGGTCTAGGGGGAGATCGCTGTTGGACAGGCGAATGTGATCGTACGTTTAGCGGCTAGGGAGCACTACGGCTCGCTGATTTTTTCGTCTTCTCTACAGTCTCCTCTTTGAGAGATACGTTCCCATGCGATTCTTCAGACTCACATTTAAGTGTTTCGTGGATTGTTTTTGAAGGTGCTGTCTACCTCGGTGATACCTTTTTGTGAACGCGTCTAATTTTATTTTAAATTGCATATTTCGATTTATTTTCGGACAAATTCACGTACATCTAACCTTATACCTTCCCAGTGTCACTGCGATCCTTTCTTTGGTTTAGTAATCGAAAGGCACCTGCAATTTCAAAATTATAATCTAAAATAAAAATACTATGGTCAACCATTCAGTTGACCTATGACTTAAACCCCTATACTGAAACACGAATTAGGGATCCGATTGTGTTTACATTTAGGGGTGGCAGACAGCAGGACAAAAGGACTTTTGGTGTGATTTCTTGGAAGAGAATTTAACTCTGAAAAACGATAAAGAGGACTCTACTATCTGGGACTGTATTGAATTGTTTCATTATCGGCGGATCATCTTAATTGGTTTCCCAATCAAGCAGAGCTGTTGGAACAGTGACAGTGCTTTGTTTGCGAGTGAATACCTGGGATGGAGAAATCAACCCTGAACAGAGAGTGCTGCAGCGTGAATGTCCACCTTGTTGAGGAGAAGAAGGGTCAACTGATACCAAATGGAAGTGGACACCAAAGTGTGAATGGAGGCCTGGTTGCAAGTACCGGGACAGCTGGACCAGCAGCTGCCCCGGGAACAACGCCCCAAATACAGTCAGTGTACCCCCAGCGCGAGACCTGGACCAGACAAATGGATTTCATCATGTCCTGTGTGGGGTTTGCCGTGGGGCTGGGCAACGTGTGGCGTTTTCCCTATCTATGCTACAAGAACGGTGGGGGTGAGTATGTTCTTGAACACCGAGTTATATATATATATAAAAAAACATCTTCAGAAATATTGTTTGAAGATGCTACTTTCTGTTCAGTGCATACAGTTGTCTCATCAAAGTTGACAAGTAGGCTATTTCCCACAATCACAAAACCTAGGCTATATTAAAAATATCTGTCAACGATCAAAATTTAGACTTTCTGTCGGGAGATGTAACTGTGTAGAACTGATAACTTGTTGCAATTTAGTAATAGAGAATCACATAGTCATGCTCTTGCAGATAATTATCTTAAGTAATACAAAAATTATCAAGTGTCCAATAAAGTGAAACGCCGTAACACTGAATCCAACTATCTGCACATCCTTGTGCGTAAAGTGAAACACGAGGGATCCCAAAAACTTACACAACACTAACCACGAAAATACCTTACAGCGTCTAGCAAGGACAAGAGTCTTTTTTGCGTTACGTTTAATTGTCCGATGAGGCAAAATATCCAATTACCCGCATTATATTTTAAATGAGTTTGAAGAAGTGAAATGAAATTTCTTCATGTCCATTGAAAGTAAATACCAAATAGGAGATGTCAAGTTGTCTGTGAGCTTTTTTATGTCACTGCATTATCACAGTGACGTACACTACACTGTTAAGCAATGTCTGTTTGCGTGTGTTTGTGCTTTCTTTAAGGCACCTTTTAGAAGCATTTCTGCTTTAAGTGTTCGTTCTGTTTCCACATTGTGAGCATTTTAAATTTTCGTTTGTTCACCAGCGTTCCTCGGTACCCTGCTACCACAGGTCATAATGACACAGCTGTGCATCCATTTTTATCGCCTGCTGACATCTTGGTAACGCATTACGGTAGATACCCTGGCATCCCTGACTCGTGATCATGTCTGACGTAGTAAGGATCACGTATAAATGAATACATGAGGGGGCATTGCTTTCACTGCAATGATGCTAACATGAACGATTACGTTACCGTGACGTCGGTGGATGTGACCATGAATGCGGCTTGTTGAAGCGCTTGTGCTGAATCAATGAGATGCCAGTCTGTTCAGTCTAACGTGTTCAGTTATGCACTTGCCTACGCGTAAAGTGCGAGCTGCGTGTTTCCTAAGTTACGCAACATCATCAGCTGAATACTAGACATTTGGCGCATCAAATTCAGTATTATTCACTGATTCCTATAGTGTAAACATTATATTTCATTTTTAATAATGTGGTGATTGCTTTCTTAAATTGGCTTTTGTAGCTCACCATTAGAACAAATACACAATATATTTTATTTTGCAGGGAATAACCAAGTAAGCTTAATATCGGACTGCCGAGCTGATAGAGATCTTGAGTCTCCTTCGCGCTACCCACAATCCCTTTAGTCAAATTAATTTGCATTAATATCGGTCCTTGCCGTTTGCGTGAGGTCACGTGACAACGCTGGGGGGGCGTTTTGTCTGAAACGCTCCATCGCGCTCGGCTTCAGTGTGAAATAGCGGAATCGTAATTAAAATAGCAAAAATTTGCAAATGGTGCTTTTCGTGAATCCAAGATGGCTGACAAGAAAAATCCGCGAAAACAGTTACTTTTAGTCACAATTCATGGGTGGGTCGGGATATTTTTGGCACACCATTCAGGAGCTTGGTAAAAATAACTAGATAAAAATGCTAAATGCGCCTATTTATGTGTATAGTTAACTTGTTAAAACATTTACATTATTTACTGCAAAGGTTTCAGTGATCTAATTGTCAATTAGCTACCGTATGCCAATGATAAAGGGATTGTGAACCGAAATGTGCTATTGACTGACTTACGTATCTAATCACCATGACTTACGTATTTTATTTTCTCAACCATTTAACGTGTTTAAATTAAGAAGATATTGAAATGTTTGGTTAGGCGAGACGCTTATTATATGCAAATACAACTGTTTAACATTGACTAATTGTTTATTTATTGTTTCCTGAATTTACCTAAGAGTTGTTTAGTTTGATCATGTTGTCTTGTATTAATGCAATACATTTTCATGTTTATATTTAGATGCTAGAAAGGCTGGGTTTAACAGCTGAATTTACCGTGTACGTGTAAACTTTAAACACGCTCAGTGAATCACTCTGGATCTCCTGCTGCATGGAAAAGTCCCGTAACTGAATGACACGTCAGACACTGAAAATAAACTAAACCAAAATAAGTAACCTAAATTAATGTACTAGACAGACAAATATGAATGTTAAAATCTGTATAGACAGATAAATGTTTTTTTTTTTGGGAAATTAAGGTGCAAAACGGGGGGAGCATCGAGCCTCCAATAGTGGAATAACGAGACATATATAGTGCAGTTACGGAAGGAGGCAACGGGATCAGAAGGGAAAAAGGCGAGAAAGCGATGCGATGGGGGAGGTTCAGATATACTATAAAACTAAAAACAGTCAAGGCAAGGTTTCCTCAGTCATTCAGATAGCTGTAGATCATGAAAAATATCTGGCAGTACCTGGAGCAAACCAAGGTTAATAATTAAAGCAATGTAGCTCTTCTCGGTAAACTTTTTCCTAGTAGAAATGACAGCTTGACAAATGTATGTTATAAAAACTTTACCTAATGGTCCTATACAAGTGTTCCCTGAGTTTAACTGATTTATGAACTGTGAAATTATGCTGCCTTTGTATTTCGACTTGGATTGCTAATAGAACACGGACAGGAATGTTAACTTACCCCGCTGACATTTGAAAGTGCTTGTTTCCAGCAAGTTTCAAAAGATCAAGCATCAGGTGGGCTGAACTAGAAATGAATTTCAGGTATAATTACTTCGCTCATAATTTATTCAAATTTATGCACTGAATACATTTCTGACGTTGTTTAGAACGGTGTGTCATTTTTTAAAAATATATATGACATTTAGTTCTGGTCACAAATATATATTTTTCTCAGCTACAATCTGGCATGTACTGTGTCAGAGGCAACTCAGGTTGTGAGTGTTGATCATTTTATCTATTATCAAAGAAAAACATTATCACTTTATGTCTCAATTTAATATCAGGCATATAAATGTGTCTGAAGGCTGATTCCTCATTCCTAAGGTGCAATATGCAATATGGCTGTAATGAAAGCGTGAAATTTAAGCTATAACTGAAGTATTATGGGAATATCGTTATGCTGTCATGTAGCAGCCTGCAAGCTGATGAACATTTTACTGGGTACCTGATATCTGCAGGCGATGCTTCCTCTCAGTGTCAGTTTCCATTTGCTAGGAACTGACATGACTAAGCATAGGATTCTTAAGTGCATTTAAGGCAGAATTTTTCACACAGTCCTCTCAGTAGCCACTTTATTAGGTACACCTGCTCACAAATGCAAACAGGCAGAAACAGTATGTACAGGGTCAAGGGATTCACTTACTGTGCAACTAAGCATTACAATGGCCAAGATGTGTGACGTGTGAATGTGGTGTGACTGTCTGGGCCAGGCGTGGTGGTCCTAGCGTCTCCGAAAAAGCTGCCGTCCTGGGATTTTCACTCGCTACAGTGTCTGGAGTTTACACAGACTGGTCCGACAAACAAGAACACCCTGTCACAGGCAGTTATGTTACTGAAAACACCTTTTTTAATGAGAAACAGGAAAAGAGAATGGTCAGACTTGTTAAAGGTGAGGAAGTACAGAAATAACAGTTCATTGCAACAGCGCTGTGCACTGAGGCTTCTTAACCTTTGAAGCGGTTCTGCGAAAAAATGGATCCTACCTGGTATTAAGCTGGAGTACCTATTAAAGTATTAATAAATTTTGGTCCCAGGAAAGAAATACAACTTGTCATGACAAACTCTTTTATGAATTTATGATTTTATTTAAGTACTAAGCCCAACAGTTCACATGATTAGATTCCTTAAATTTGTCCTAAATTGACGCAGATCTACAGATTTTGAAAACCTATGAAGAATCTACGGTACAAAAATATTATTTTGAGCTGACCTAGTCAAAGTCCACACCTAAATCCCGTTGAGATATTTTGGAAACTAGAAGTCCATGACCATAAACTGACGAATGTGACTGAGTTAAAGTAGCTCTTCAGTAAGTTCTAGAAGTGTTAGATTATAGTCATCACTGCCAAACATGTTATAACCAGTCATTCAGTGTAAGTGTTAAGGAATTATTCATATGGGGTTAGTATGTGTTACGTAACATTAATAACATTCAGTGTGAAAATCAGTCTTGGGAAATAAATTATGGCAGTCAAATGTTACAGATTTAACAAGCTTGTATAGGTAGTTGTAGTATACCTCTATTTTGATTTATATTTTAAGATGGGTATGTTTTTCAAAATATGAGTGATAGTATAGTGAAGTATTGTATCTAATCACCAGAGTATTTATCCTTAACGTCCTCAAAACTGTATAATATAGAAAGAAAACTGACAAGATACTTTTTGTGGTTCAAAATAAGACATCTGTTTCAATTCTGGGTTAGCCAGGCATCGGGTATTTGTTAATTTAAAGGGGAAAAAATGTTGAAACAACAACTGATAGAGAATAAAATAAATCAAGTAGGCAACTATGATCATCTAGGATATATGTATTGCAGAAAGGTGATATTTTATGAAAATAGTTTTGTGTTCGCTTGAATTTCCTTTTAATCTGTTTTGAGCTAAAGTATTATCTTTGCAAACTATACCTCTCCCTGCAGGATGCCTGATAGAATTATGTTATCTTTCCATGTTTCGATATGTTTATCCGGGGTGGCTTGGTGGTGCAGTGGTTAGTGCTTTTGCCTCACACCTCTGGGACCCAGGTTCGAGTCTCCGCCTGGGTCACATGTGTGTGGAGTTTGCATGTTCTCCCCAT
>JAODJX010000109.1:10744573-10761962 GCA_026776945.1 Isichthys henryi
GTCACACTTTACATCCCCTCTCCCCCCCCCGCCAGCGTAAGCCTCTGCAACTGGTGTCACTTCATAATCGGTCAGTTATTACGGACGAAGGTCTGGCTTGCGTTTCGGAGCCTGCCTCAGGCTAGCTAATGCGGCAGCTGCCACGGCGTTAGCGGTGAGCGCTAATCTCTGAAGGACTTCTGTAGCTCAGTCCACTCACTCACTCAGTCTGCGTTTCAGCAAGTCAAGAGAATAGACAAAGACTGCATCTGCTCTGCTCCATCGTAAAGAGCAGTTCACTAAGACTCCTAACACACTTCTCATTTTATCATCTTCTACATAAATACCACTATAAATGGTTATTTGCTTAAGCGAGCAGTAAATGGACTTTCCTGCTTTGCCGATATCGGTTCCTCTGCAGCACGTAATGCTACACAGAAGTTCTTACACGTAAGTATTACCTGGATTCCAGTTTCTTACCAATCTCTTTCTTCCCCTTCCAGGAGTGTTCCTCATTCCCTACCTGTTGATTGTAGTAGTGGGCGGTATTCCAATCTTCTTTCTGGAAATTTCTCTTGGCCAGTTCATGAAGGCAGGGAGCATCAATGTGTGGAATATTGCGCCACTTTTCAAAGGTACATTCTCTCTCGTACACCTTCATGTTTAAGAGTCCTTTCGTCTGTGTAGATATTACCATCTTTTTCCTGTAAATAAGTGTTCTATTTACTTGACTCAGAGAGCTCTGCACAAGAATTCCAATGTGCCTGGAATGTTGGTTTTATGCACAAATGGCAAATAAAAATCTCATATCTCGTAGTTTCTTAAGGTCTTGCTAGTTAATGCTAAGAGGGAGATTCCTTGCATAACGACTTATCCAAAATAAGGTCGTACAGAAATACGAGGCTACAATGCAGAGAACACCCAAGACTGGATTGCAGTTTGTCGCAGGGCACACAGTCGCACACAGTCACACACAGGCATTTACCGCAGGCAGTTTGGGGACACCAGTTAACCGAAGCGCATGTCTTTGGGCATACTGGAGTGCCAGATGGAAACCCAAGCAGACTCTACACACACTGAGCGAAAGCAGGAGTTAAACCCGCATCCCTATAGATGTGAGGCCACTGTGCTGCTCCCAGAGCCACTCCAGTGACTACAGGAACTATGACTTAGAAAGACTTGCACGAGAAGCTATTCCTGTTTATATGCTGAGATTAGCGAGACTTGCACAAAAGTATGCATTTGCGGTATAAAACTTAAAATGCTCTAAAATTTATTGTCATGCATGCTTATTTTATGTACATTTGCACTATCATGACAAGAAATCACCACACATTTATAATGCAAATAGATACTTGTGTACCAGTTATTTCAGTCTCTGTTTATATATCTTTACGCAGTTTTCAGTTTGTTTATACTTTCCTTGCGTACATGTTGTCAGGGACTCGGCCATTATGCACTGAGGCAACTCGTGAAGTAAATGCCCTGATCTGCCAGCTATTTTCTGGTGACATTCTGGGCTGTTCCCACCACCTTGAACGGTGCCTTGTTGTCTCCCGTTGTGCAGCTGCCGTACCAGAATGATATGCAGCTGGTCAGAATGAACTCCACACTTTTCTTGAAATTGCTCTGACCTTCTGCTCTTGCCTTCTTATTCTAGGGTTAGGCTATGCCTCAATGGTGATAGTGTTCTTCTGCAACACCTATTACATCATGGTGCTGGCCTGGGGCTTCTACTACTTTATCAAGTCCTTCAATGCTACACTTCCCTGGTCAACCTGTAACAATCCCTGGAACAGCGAGACCTGCATCGAGATTTTCCGCCATGATGAGTGCCAAAACGGCACCATTGGCAACTCCAGCTTCGGCAACTTGACGTGTGAGGAGCTGGCAGAGGGTCGCTCACCCATCATTGAATTCTGGGAGTAAGTTTCTGTAGCACAGTTCACTCAGCCAGTCACTGCCTTTGTTTTGTCCCTTTTGATTGGGTAATCACTCCGCACTCTAAAATTATAACATGCTCTGTTTCCTTTCAATGTCATAACCAATGCCAGACATAACATGCAAACAGAGATCCTATTTATACCATAAACCATATAATAGATGCTCAATAAAGGAGTATCTGTGATGTAGTGTCTTAGTTTAAATATCGGTTTATAGACTGCATGCACTGATAGATAATTTTACCATTTAGCAAAAGTGGTCTTTTAAAGATCTTGATATTTAGGGCTGAATGACAAGAGATAGTTCATAGTAACTATAGTTTGTTATTTTCCACCCCCTTACCTATTTTCCTGACCTTTTTTATTTTTTAAAAAAGGAACCAAAGAGCTGTAACGCAAGAAAATTAATCCTGGCATTTTTCTTATTAAGCTACACAAATAACCAAATGGTATTTATTGTTCAAAATGTTCTTTGGGTAACACTTTACTTAAAGCACTCATCTATAATGCATTATAGATACCTTCATAATGCATTATAATGGATTCATAAAGTATTATAAGCATGGCTATAACTATAAAAAGGCATAACACATTATAGCCATGTTTATTATGCATTATGAATGCTTTATGAAACTATCGTCTATAATGCACTATAGATACCATGCATTATAATGGTCAGTATGAGCCATATGAATGAAATGACAAGAAGGTGACTTGACTTGACTTTTAATAGCTGACTGCCTGAGGATAGCATATTAGTACCAAAAAAAACGATGTTTTTTAAAATCCGTTACATTTTTTGTTTAATTGTACAACTACTTAAAATTATTGAAATCCAGTTATGTTAACTATTGTATCCTTTGGCAGAAATAAAGTTCTGAACATCTCAGATGGGTTGGACCAACCTGGAGTCATAAACTGGGAAGTGATGCTGTGCCTCCTGGCTACGTGGGTCATGGTGTATTTCTGCGTGTGGAAAGGAGTGAAGTCAACCGGCAAGGTGATTAAACGGCGCTGTAATTAGGCCCAGGAAAGCCGATCCTGGCCGCTTGTTGAAAGCCATGTGGAAGCTGAGTCACGTTTGTCTTAGTCAAGGCCTCATCTGTCTCCTGCATGTATTTGTTGTGTAATACTGGGTGACGGTTTAAGCCCAGTACATTATGGGACTGGAACTCTCAATCATCTGCCGCATTTTGGCCTCCTAGACTGTAGTCCTTCATGCATTCACTGTTGTTTTTGGTTGAGCATTTAGTCTGAACAGTAATGGTGTCACTCCCCTTTGCACTGACATCCAGTGAACGCCAGAAATTTAAAGTATTCGCCTTTCTTCGGGGTAAGAGTGTCTGGAAAACTTTAATAAAGTTGCAGTCATGATAAGAGTAAAAAATTAGAGCCTCTTAACTTGACAGACACCCCCAGCATCTTCTGAAATCCACTACATTCATCCAAGAACTTGATAGTTCGGATTCATGCATTGTTCTGTCAGTGAAAGAAATGTAACGTCTCCCAAAACGATGAAATAAAATACTGGTTTAAACATATAGTATTTCAAGAGCGTTGTATTTCAAGTTTACTTATTATTTTTGAAGATTTTCCCTTTGACATTCCATCATTTGTTTATCTTATACATTTTCGTGTTACTGAAATATAACATTATTTGGAATTATAATTAGGGTATACTATTCCAGAGGTGTGGCAGATCTAAGGAGAAAAAAATAAATAAACGCTTCTTTGAAACCAAAACCTGTTTCACATTCAGTCTCCCTGCCCTTTTGAGCTACCTGCTGAGGGAATTTAACTGATATAACAGAACATGATTCAAACAAAGTATAAAGGGGAGGAAAGGATAGATGTAGCAACATCAGTAGCAGGGAGGTTGTGGATGTTAAACCTTAACGTGCCCCCCCCCCCTAGCTAACCTCTGATTGGTGGGCAGTGATAGGTGGACTGCAGTGAGACGTGACAATAGCCCTGTTCTAGTCAGGAGGTGGGGCCAGCGTTGAATCTGATTTATGATGTATTTATTAAACAGTCATTGTTTAGCATTGTCTGACCATTAGTAGCATTTACAACGTGTTTGCTTTATTGATTTAAGTTTTCACTGCATTATATGTCACTTAAAGAGAAACTTATTTGTTCCTGTCTGGAATAAATTATTGAAATATACCCATTAGCTAGAAAGTGTATGACATGATTTTCTGGATGCTAATGATGAAAATTCCCACATTGTTTTCCTTAGTCATGTTGTCGCTGCTCTTCCCAGCCGTGAAATCGGCCTTAGCCACGAATGAGGCATGTTGGCATGGCGATTGGACGGCATGTCGGATGCTGTTGTGAACGTGACTCACGTCCTCCGAGAAAGGCCAGCGGGTCTTTGTCCTTTATCAAGCAAAACAAACAGAAAAAGACTAACGATAACTTAGGTTTGTCCTCCAGTTTCAAGACAAGGAGGGTTTTACGTTTGTTTCGAAATCCCGCCTTTTTTAATGAAGATGCGAGTAACAGAGCTGCAGCCTCAGCGCGCTGTTCCAGCAGTAGGTGATGCCGGGACTAGCGCAGAGTAGGACAGAGGAGACCACATTATGGGCCACTATCGATCAAATGTGCTTGACAGAGATGTACATAGCACAAGTGTCTGACTTATGTAGAGCAGTCGTCTCTAGCCAGCAGGGGCATGGAAGAGAATGAGTAGGTCCTCAGTTAAAACAGCATTCTGGGGGGCACACTCCTCACACCAAACTCAGATTACATCCGGCTGCTGAGTGGCAAGGACGACTGCCGCTGTCGGTGAATGATAATGATATGGCTTTGTAGCTCGCCGTGAAAGGACTTGGCAGCAGTCCGCAGAGCCACATTTCCATTCGTGTCGAACGGCAGCCGCAGTGAAAGTCAGGCAAAATGGCACGCTGCGAGATTTGAAAGTACAGCTGCGGTCATCCGGCGTGTTGGTGCTATCGGCCACTCAGATTGCTGCAGGTTCAAGGTTCGGAGTATTTGGATATTCCAGAGATTAGATAAAGGCGTTCCTCAGCTTTATTCGCTTCTGTGAGCTTGGTCATAAACGTTGGACAACTGTTAGAAGTTTGAAAATCAATGTAGAAGTCGTGAGGCAATTGGGAATTATTCCAAAGGCTTAATCAAGGTCAGGGTTAAAGGGGTGGGGGCCTGCACCCTATCCCAGGCAGCAGTGGGTGCAAGACAGGGGTACACACTACTGGAATGCCAGAAAGTGGGTGTTACTCTCCAGTGACTCATTAGGTAATTTGCAAATCGATTATTTGTTTAACGTCAAAGTCATCACTGCATAATTATTCTTATTCCTTTTTTTGTAAGTTATCACATTAAGATATTAGGTCTGTAATCATAATCGTAAATGTTATGTACAGCGACAATCTAGTTACTTTTAGTGTTTCTGTACTAGCTTAGTTGTATTTATCACTTAGAAGGTTTTCACTTTTTTTTCCCCATCTTTCTCTTTTGTTCCCCTAAGATCGTGTATTTCACTGCCACATTCCCGTACGTTGTTCTTATCATTCTGCTGGTACGAGGTGTGACTTTGCCTGGCGCCTACGATGGGATCCTGTACTACGTCAAGCCTGACTGGTCCAAACTCGGCGAGGCTCAGGTGAGGCCTGTTCAGCGCTGTTTCAAAATGGACCCCAGTCATGGGGTGTAGATCTATTTGCTAAATTCAAAGTAACTTCAGTGGCTGACAGTGAACTCTGCTGTAACACTGGATCAGCGTCTCCCAGCCTAGTCCTCGGCAACCCACAGATGGTCCACGTTTGTGCTTCCCTCCCACAGCTCATCTGCAGTCATCAGGGACCCAAAGACAATCCACATTTTTGTCTCCCTACTGGGAGTTGGAAGGGAGCAAAAATGTGAAATGTCTGTGGGTCCTTGATGACCGGATTGAGCAACACTACTCGAGATTATTTTTAACGTTTCCATATACTCATATGCTCATGAAAATCTCTCACAACAACTTCATTATATATGAGACACTGATATTCTTCACAAATATATTGCATAAATTCCAGATGACCAAATGTTTCCCTTTTGAATGTGATGTCCAAATGTAATGTGATGTTTTAATGCGAAGCAGGTTAGGTGATCTTCCTCTCCTTTCCTGCAATGCAGGTTTGGATAGACGCTGGCACGCAGATTTTCTTCTCTTACGCGATTGGGCTTGGCGCTCTCACAGCCCTGGGCAGCTATAACAGATTTAACAACGACTGCTATAAGTAAGTAGCGTTAAACCCCACCCCCCATGTTGTAACCAGTTCCAGAATAGACATAATGTGTAAAATGGGCCTTGCATTTGATAGCTGCGGTCCACTGTGCCTCTTACATTGTGTGGCTGGATGCCTGATGGATAACGAACCGGACATCTGACTGGCAGGGAGGGGCAGATTTAGATCCTGTGAATGTTTGGTCCTGTGATCATACCCTTGAGAAATGTCCTGAGTTTATATAACTTAGTAATGTCACCTTTGACAGAAGTGCCTACTAAGCAGATGAGTTATGCAAGTTGCTCAAGATTACAGTGTCAGCACATTTGATCCTAAATGTGATCGCAGACTGATAAACTAAACCTGGTACCAGATTACAAGTGCATGCAGTTAAAATAACAGCCCACCAATCATCAAGATGGCAAGGCTCATAAAAAGGTCTTGCTGTTAGGAAAGCAAATCACAGTAAATGCAAAGGAATCCCTTTTTTCTCCAAAGGACGTCCATATTATCTTGGAGATATTAGCATTATGTGTGGAAATGACTGGAAACAGGCAATCCAGTGTCTGTTCTGAGGGGTAAATCCTTAGAGATGTGAGAAAGATCCTGGTTTGAAAATGGATGAGAAAAATAAGGAGATGTTAAGAGAAGCGGGTCAGTGACAGGATTAAAATGAGCCAAAGTTGTCCCAGATCTCTGAACCGGCCTCAGTTCTCTGGAACTTACAGTCACTCTCAGTTCCCTGCTGCTGTGTGGAGTTGTGTGTTTACAACGTGTCCTCGTCAATTCTGTTCCAGTTTCACTTCATTCCACTGCAGTCCGTTCCATTGATCCGGTGCCCATGTTTTCCCTCAGTGTTCCTATTTGGTTTACTGTGTCCTCCAGACTTCAAAACTTTCCACCGCATACAGGGCAACATCCCAGTTCGTTCTGGTGATTGTCAACCATTTCAATGGTTAACCTTGGACTATGTTTTGGGGTTTGCTCTTCGTTTCGCCCTAGGGTGCTTCTGCTTCGGGTATTTTATTGCGCAGTTTTGGAAATTTGGATTGTTTGTCTTAGAATACGACTTTGCCAACTCCCCATGGTACCTTCGCTTTGAATATTTGTGTAAACACTGTTAGTTTTTAATCTGGTGGCTGCCGTTTTGCTTTCGCTCTGTGCCGTGTTAGCTTGGGAGATAGGAAAAGTGATTTTGGCCTGGGTCACTCCTGAAGCTGCTCACCAGCATATTTGTTGTATTTTTCAATCACATTTATTGTCTGTCTGTTATCACTGTAAAAAATATAACACCACATAAATATATCGGTTGCTGTCCGTTTATTCCCTCAGTGCCTAAAGCCATTCTGCTAAGTTGGTGCCCTAACCTGGGATGTAACATCCCTGAAAGTATTACTATTACTATGCTATGATAATATTATGTAACATGCTAATTTTAGACAATAGTATAATATTATTATTTGCAGACAATCATCTTTGCCCTTATATGGCACTGAATATCTTCTACAAAGTTGTTTTTAATTATCCATAGTACAAGACATACTTCGACTTTTAATTAAATATTATTGGATAGTAAGTAGAAATTTACAACGTATTAGTTTCAGTAGCTACAGAGTTGTAACCATAAATGTGCTTAAATCAATTCCCTCACTGACTTTGATCTCATTTATCTGTGTAACTTAACTTACTATCTTATTTTCTCTCATTCTCTGTTGGACAGGGATGCATTTGTACTTGCTTTGATCAACAGTGGAACCAGTTTCTTTGCTGGTTTTGTCGTCTTTTCCATCTTGGGATTCATGGCATCAGAGCAAGGAGTGGATATTTCCAAAGTTGCGGAATCAGGTACTTAGCAAGCTCCTTTCTTCACACATGCTGAAGAATTCCTGCTGTTTGTGTCAGATTAAGAAATGCCTTTTAATTTTCAGATGGGAAGATAGCTCGGTTTCTCACAGACAATCTCGAACCTGTCACTTTTTAGGAGATATTTACACAATCTGTACACATGTTGCTAAATGCCTAGCCATTCTTTTTTTTACTAAATGTTAAATGTAACACCTACAGAAAGAGATAAATTGTGTGTCTTTAATTTCATTTAGCAAAGATTCTCTTAGTTGCTTCTGATCTAGGTTACAAGCTTGGTCTTATGTAATGTGACATTTTATTTTTGGCAATTTAGAGTTATGTGGGACAAGTATGTCAGAATATTGTTGCTATTTTAACACAATATTTCTGTCTAAAAGTCTAATTTGCGCAGTAATTTTCTAATACACTTGAAAACACATATGTGTTTATGTACAGTATGGGAATATTGAACTATTGACTTTATCCGTTCATTCATAACACATAATTGGAAAATATCTGTTTTTGTTGCATTAAAATACTGAAATCAAAGGAAGTATTGAAGTTATAGCTTAAACTGATGTTTTTTAGAATTGATTACAATATCAGTTCTACGGAACCAGCTTGGCATAATTCAAATGAAAACTTTAAAGTAATTTGGAATGAGGAACCATCAGTTCCCAATGCAGCTTTTTTTTACAATTTCTGAAAGACAAAGTAATTTGAGCAGTGGACAATCTTGAATGTTTTTCTGTCTGTTTGTCTGTGTGGAAGTGTCTGGAAGCGGTGTGGGGGGGGGGGGGGTGTAGGGACATGTGTGACCGAATTAGATTGTTATGTCCGGATAGAACCGATTTTAGACATCAAAACACTACTAATGTGTTACTCCTGAATGAATCTCGAATTGCTACTAATTATATAATTCATTAAACATATGCGTCACAGGAAGAGGTCGAGGAGAATCTGTTCTCCATTAATTTGGCTCTGATGCTAGACACCCCTACCTGTGGCAGCCTAACCCACAGGCAGGTTAAATGTCACTAATTACCCGGTCTCGGGACAGTACGCCAATCTATTTCCAGAATGCTGGACCTTCTCCTGGGAAATCATTTTCTGGGCAGTGATTCTGATTTGTTTACGCTGTGCTGGACGGGGCCACGTTTGCCACTTTGTTAGAGCTGCGAAACCAATCCCACGTATTTACCTGTCATGGATTTCCAGTGGTTTTCGCAGCATGCAGTGCACCTTACAGTATGATACGCTTCTTCAAGATGATTCGTACATTTGTGCCTTCCTATAACTATACATTTTCCATGTCTCGTAATGCAGAAGTATAAATGGCTGTACATTATATTTAAAAAGCGAAAGGTTTGATAACCCCATAAACAGTTTGTGGAATGACTTTCTAGTTAACATTACTTTTCCAAGAACTGGAATCTCAATGTCCTTGGAGGAGAGCTGAATGCAATCCGAACCTCTCGCATGCCTCACTCCTGCCTGCTATAGTTGGAGATGATATAAAAGAAGGACATTCATACCTCCTCCAAACACCATTCGGAATCAGAATAACTTTGTTATTGCTGACAAGCATGATGTACGTAAAACATTGTTGCTGAGTGTCACTCACTGTGCATGTGAGCAGTGGAATTCCTGAATATCTGCTGTTTCTGAATGAAGACCCCAAGAAGTATCTTGATATTTCGGTTTACTGGTTCTGCTTCTAGTTCCAAAGAATTTGGTTGCTAACAGCAGAACAATGAACATCAGACAGGCCATGCCTGATAGTACTGACCATAGCTTTGGAGGTGTGTGGCTTAGTACATGTATCTTGATCCCATTCCGGTCACACTGACTGACATTCCTGCCTGTATGAGTTTCTGAAGAAAGCTCCCCCTTCCAGTTTCAGACTACACCCAGGACCCCAGTAACCCAGTAATTTCATGCATTGGGAACCAGAAATTGTTGTGGGCCCCCCTGATAAAATGTCACCTTACACCCTTATGGGGGGCTGGTAGGTTTCCACTAACCTAAACCGCTGTACAGAGAATCGTAGGCTTTGCAGTTGACCAGCGATTGACTCACTTTCCATGAGTTACACAGAGAATTCCCTCTGTGTCATATGTCTCTTTAGCATTAGTATTATATAGCTATTTCCAACATATTTTGTGTCACAATTTCTTGCCTTACCTTCTTATATACAGATGTATGTTGAGGTAATTCTACATACCCAACGATCCCTAGCAATCATCCCTGCATCCTGCTCTGGGTCACAGAGCACAAGGCAGGAGAACCTAGACAGAATGTGACTTCATCACAAGGCACAGATATGTCAGGCCATCATGTACATGTTTATCCTGGTTAGGGTCACGGGGAAATTATGTTATGTGTCATTATAAAAACATAAGAAAGTTACAAAGGAAAGGAGTCCATTCGGCCCATCACACTCGCTTGGAGGGGATTAAACTAATCATTTAAAGTTGGCAGGATATTGTCAGGTTTAGATTTGAAGGAATCTAGGGTCTTAGCTTGCACTGCCCCACTGGGCAGACTGTTCTATACAATAATTACACGCTCAGACCCAAACTAAAGTGTTCCTCCACTAGTTCTTGAATTTGAACTTATTTCGAAGTAACAATATGGATGAGCAGCATCTAAATCTGTTAGAATTTTGTATACCTGGATCCTGTCCCCCCTTAGTCTCAAGGCCATAAAAATTCAGCTGTATGTGATTTATATTACATAGTTACATAGTACATACTTATATGACATACTTACATAATACATACTTATATTACATAGTCACATAGTATATACTTATATGACATACTTACATAATACATACTTATATTACATAGTTACATAGTACATACTTATATGACATACTTACATAATACATACTTATATTACATAGTCACATAGTATATACTTATATGACATACTTACATAATACATATTTATATTACATAGTTACATAGTATATACTTATATGACATACAGATTCTTCTATTGTACAACATATGCAATGGGATCTAAAGTAGTCATTTCATAATGAAATCACAGCGTGCACCGGAGTGTGCAGTGTTCAGCGTTTTGTACTCCTCTGGTTGTGTTAAAGATTGTAGCATTTAACTTGTAAATGACGGTCATTCAGGTGTAGCCTGCTGATACTTTTTTGGCTCTCGCTGTGTTCCGACTCACCACACTTACCCATCGCCCCTTATCTGTTGAGGTTAACATTCGAAGCGTGACTGGTGCACAGGTGAGGGAGCAGCGTCCCTGAGTGAGACACGGACCACTTCCGTCATCTCAGCCCCACAAGCGGCATCAAAGCATCCGCTGTCCTTTTTACAGGAACGACAAGCTTCGTGCCGTTATATTTCAAAGCTAGCTGGTTGTCTGACCTCCACCCTTTGCCATCCATGCAAGCTTGCGGCCACCGGGTCATAGTACCTTATGCAGAGACACAAATCTAGTGGGGACCACAATCCAAATTTGCTCTTAAGCATCCAGCTTTCATGTAAGGCACTGACTGCGCGTCTGCAAGTTTGATTAAAAGTTTAGTAAAATAGTTTGGGGTTTGCAGTGACTGTTGATTACTTGGGAGCCAGGAAACACTATGTGTCATGTTGGCGTGTCTTCGTCCTTGTTTGTGTACTCCTGTCCATATGTTCATGCAGTGTGAGTGAATGTACTCTGTGCAGATAGGTGTGTGATATATAGATAAAGGTACGTGTGGCACTGTTTTCAGGAGGTGAATGTTGTATAACTGAGCGCACTCTGTGTATCCTGTTCTGCAATGTGCCATGGTGTGTGGTCTATAGATGAAATGTAAACACCTATAGCACTAATTTCAGGAGGTGAGTGATGTACCGCTGATGCGTCACAGTAATGGAATGACTTAACCAGATTTTGACTGCTCATTTACTTTTCTAGGTTATATTAATTATATTATTATTTTATATATAGTAAACGTCCATTTTTTGCTCATTCAACTTTTTTTTTAGCACCTTGAAGACTCTTTAGATTTATGTTATATGCAGGATCGATGCAAACGGACGAGTCCCCTGTAACATCATAAACTGTTTTATCCTTTTAACAGGATTTTCGTTGATTTTTTTCTTCAGTCCTCTTTTTATATCTGACTTGTGATTCGTATCTATTCATTTATTTATATCTCTATATATCTATATTTTCAATTTATTTAAATATTAATTTAAGGATTATTTAACCAGGAATTTTGCCTCTTGAGATGTGCACATCTCGCTTTCAAGAGGGTCCTGGAGCTGACAGCTGCAGCAGGTAAAGATCTGTTATCTAATGACAGTATTCACACCTTAATACGGGTTAATTCAAGCGACCGTTTCTACAACTTTAGCGAGAGGAGTTACAGACACAGAGCCAGTGCACACACCGTCCAATCAGAAGACGTAGTCACAAATACCCAAGCTTAACAGTACTAGTCCCCAACAGTGTAAAATCTAATAACTTGTGGCTAAAACTAACAAAATATTTCTTAATTATACAAGGTCAGTATAGACAGACACAAAACCACAAAGCTATCTGCTGCTGATTATATGATTTTATAGTAATTAAACATGAAATTTAAGCCTTTGTACCAAGAAACACTTACGTGTTACTTGTTGTCAAACCCCTTTTGTATTTTATTTTATTTCAGTTTATGCGTGGATCATATTTACTAGATCAGCCTAGGTTCCTAAATTGAGGCCGTAACCATAACTTAGTGTTTTTTTAACATGTTGTTTTATTATTTCAATATTATTCTGTATCGCTTTCCATTTTGCCAGCTGGTGGTTCAAATAAAACTTTGCTCTCACTTCTCATAATAATAAAATGGGTAAAAATGTGAAAGTCTGAACTGGAATATAATCTCTCCTCTTTGCAAACTGCAGTGTTTCGTTTAAGTCAGACTGGGTGACAACTTGCACACTGTACACGGGTGCATCATTTACCGCAGTATGAAGCGTGGGTCACGCTTCCATGGAGAACTTCTGAAAATAGGTTTCATATATATGATTGCAATCAGTGCACACTATTAGCAACGTAAGCTGAGACAAGTTTAAGCCTTCACAGTTTAAACTTGGTCAAGCGTGAGCCACGTTGGGTCCAGTGTCCCATAGAGCTGAAGGTCTGCTATTTGGTTGGCAGTGTACATCTCGGAAACCCCGAACCACTGTACTGTAACTCTGTGCCACTAATAAGTTAAACTGACTGGGTTTTTTTCTGGCTTCAGTCTTACTGGTCATGTTAAAAGGGAGATCCAACTAACATTAAAATAACATTAAATTATAGTTACCAGTAACACTCAGAATATACCGCCAATGTGCGCACTTCGGAAACTAAGCCCTAACCCTAACTAACCCAGCCAGTTCTTGCATGGATGGAGGCTCACAAACACACACTAATGACCAACGCTTAAAGAGATTAGTTAACCCCTCCCCCTCCTCGTTGTCACATCAGTTTGTGCACGTTAACATGATATAACATTCAGGTGCCCTTCTGTCTCTCTCTCTCCCTCTTTCTCTTGCTCTCTCTCTCACTCTCTCATGCCCTTTCTCTCACTCTATCGCTGTCACTCTCTTGCGTTGTCTTCCTCTCTCTCTGTCGCTCTCTCTCTTTCTGTCTCTGTCCTGCTCTGTGCTGTACACACGTGTGTCAGAGTGTCTATGCTAAGGGCCCCCGCAGGCCTGTACAGTGGCCCCTCTCACCTCAGCCTCTCTCCCCGCAGGCCCTGGCTTGGCGTTCATTGCGTACCCCAAGGCAGTGTCTCTGATGCCCGTGGCTCCACTCTGGGCAGCTCTCTTCTTCTTCATGCTGCTTCTGCTGGGACTTGACAGTCAGGTCAGCCTGTGCGCCGCTGTCGTTCGTCCTGGATCGATCTCGCCGATGACAGTCACACCACAACAGTAAAACCAAATCTGCCTTCAGCAGTGTAACCCGTGGAAGCGACGACTAACGGCCTGTGACTCTCCTGCTCAATCTTTTTCTCCAGTTTGTCGGGGTTGAAGGTTTTGTAACTGGGATCCTGGATCTGTTTCCTGGGAAGTATTACGTGCGCTACCAGCGAGAAATCGCAGTGGCGATCTGCTGTTTATTATGCTTCATAATTGATCTCTCCATGGTTACACAGGTAAGATGCCCCATGCTCAGCAGTTTTTCATTTCATTTTGCATCATCATCACATGCCTTCTTTGCTTTAAAATTGGGTAAAACTATCTGCATTTCTTACTTCCTTTTAACATGATGTATTTTCATTCTGTTTTAAGTAATACATTCAAACAACTACCTAACATGTTGTAGAGATCTTGGCTGACAGTCTAATGCACATTTTTATTTGTCATGTGACCATGAATAGCTTCACTCTATAAACGGAAATGTCTTTTTGGGGATAGGAGTCATAGAACTGATTAATTATTATGTACTACATTCTATTTTACCTGACCTAGTTGCTGTCTCTGCCCACAGGGGGGGATGTATGTCTTCCAGCTCTTTGACTATTATTCAGCCAGTGGTATGACCCTACTGTGGCAGGCATTCTGGGAATGCGTTGTTGTCGCCTGGGTTTATGGTGAGTTGATGGAAAATCACATGCCGTGTCTCTGTGGGCCTCTGTACTTCTGTATTTTGTAAACCATTCAAATTGAAGTATATAAAACAAAATATTTGATAGTTGCTTCTGAACATCTGCTTTTTAACGTAAGACATTTATTATTTATTTTTAGATAAACTTGTTATTATTAATGGTGATTTAAGTACTCTGCTGGTTCTTAATGTCCTCAGTGGCTAATTTCTCGGAAAAGTTCTCTCGTGAAAATTTCGCCACACAGTACAAGTGACACATAGAGATCTAGCAGCAAGATAAAAAAAAAAAATTTAATGCTGCTCCTGATTCTGAGCAAACTCCATGTGTCACTAACAGCATCACTGTGAGTTTAAGCCAGATCTAGTTTATTTGAGTTCTGTTTCATTATCTTTATGCAGAGCGAGTTGGGAAATGCCAAAAACGCCCAAGCTCTCAGGCTAAAGTAATCCGAACCTGGAGTGTCACCCTGTTCATGACTTAACACAGCTTATGTATTATGCCAAATTTCTGTAGTTACCCGAGTAATCCAGATATATGATACATATCACACCATTATGAACAGGTTATGAAAAGTATAACATTCCCAGTAAATGGTAGCAGTAGAAAGATTTGAGGTCAAAGCCCAAGATAAGCTGTGGCTAATGTGCGGCTAATACTGCCTGCGGTCCTGCTGGTGTTAAACAGGCTGACTTGTGGTTAACAGGTGCTGATAGGTTTATGGATGACGTCGCTCGTATGATCGGGTACCGACCTTTCCCTTGGATGAAGTGGTGCTGGTCTTTTATTACTCCATGTGTTTGCATGGTAAGAAGCAGATCTGCATGTGATCTCAGTCTTTTCAGCTGGATGCTTTCAGAATGTTATATTCTATACTGATATGCAAATTGACGTGGAAATGGACAGTGGTTTTCTTGCAAAATATTTGTAGCCATTATTCAGGTTGCGATTCGTCTTCTTCTCAGGGTATCTTCCTGTTTCATCTGCTGAACTACAAGCCTCTAACCTACAACAACATGTATGTGTATCCGTGGTGGGGAGAGGTGATTGGATGGTGTCTGGCGCTTTCCTCCATGCTCTGCATACCTGTTAGCCTGGTCTACAAGCTCTTCCGAACCAAGGGCTCCTTCAGAGAGGTCGGTGAAATCCTTCGGTGGCAGTCGGAAGCTAACAGTTTAGCCGCAGATCAAGTATGACATGAATGAGTAGAAGTCCGATTCTTGGAAGCTTTCCCAGGAAAGACGACTGTGATATCACAGACACTGAGAATAGCTGCTCTCCATTTAAAATGTGTATATTGGATTAATTTATATAGTTTTACTTATAAATGGAGTGTAAAATGGACAGAGGTCGTGACATTGGGGGAGGGTGTCTATGGCCATACATCTCTTGAGAAAGATGGCAAGCGATGTTTTAGGAAAGAAACAATTTATGGAAAGATGGATTGTGGGAAACGTGGGTAACAACCTGCTCTACTTTAAGGAGCAGTCCCCTGAGAGCTATGAAAAACAGTCCCAAATGAATTATTTGCATAGTAGAAGAACTCAGTTTTTCCATACTGTGCCTGTGTGGCTTGGAATACTGGACTCTCTATATAGTCCAGGCTGGAAATTCCTTGTATGTTTGTCATGTTCTTGGTTCTTATACTCTCTTGTGATGTGAACAATTTTGTCTTTTAGAGTAATTCCACTGCATTTCACAAGCTGATGTCATACCACGCTTCACTTCTGCTTTGCACTGAGAGTTTAATTTTCCTTTTTAGCGGTGGGATCACCTGACCAAACCAGTCTGGGGAGCCCACCACCTGGAGTATATGGCCCCAGATGCTGACATGAAGAGCTTGGCATCCTTCACATCGGGTGCTGAAGACAACAAGGTCATCGTCTTTGAGAGTGTCATGTAGACGCAGTGTCTTTACCAGAGGTAGATAGTTCGGGTCCAGAAAGTAAAAATCCAGACTGAGGTTTTGTTTCAACCAACCGGTTGAGTATTAAAAAGTCACAGTCACAGAGAACTCAACTGGTTGGTTGAAACAGAATCTTGGTCTGGATTAATACTTTCTGGACCTGAACTATCCACCTCTGATCTTCCTAACATATAGGAGTACCCTCCTCCCTGAAGACAAGGTGCCAGTGTCATGTGCCTGACCCTAACCAATACTATAGTATTATAAAATTCACTTTCCTCATTCAGATTTTCTTGGGGAAAAAACCCTATTAGACGCACCTGATGTGCACAGTCTTGTGTGCTTGTTCAGCCCCTTGTCTTAGGAGAGAGGACATGTGCCGCCAGTGGTTGCTCAGATCTTTCACTGGGCCATGTCCCCCCCATCTGAAGAGCACCAAACCCAAACCAGGGCCCTCTGCTGGCCCCCGCAGCACATGGCAGAGTTCTCACAGGCCGTTGTCGCTCACCTCACTGCCATCCCTCCTCAGCTCAGAGGACTGCAGAGGGGTTTGTCGACGAAGAGGAGAACAATTCCCCTTGCTAGAACTTAATCGGTAAACTAGGGATTAGGACTTTCCTGTCTGGTGATCAAATGGAAACTTTTAAATAATCCTGCTGTGCGTGACCCCAGTCGATTAGGGGATCATCTGATAAAATGACATATAGTCATCACTCTGGAACTGCCTTTATTCCAGATATGCCAAATTTCTCACATGCACTTGATGAATGAACTTGAATGTTTACAGGAAATGAGGCTACATTGTTCGCTCGCTGACCCTATGGCAGTGCCAAAGAAGGATGGTGCTCCATCTCTGGCTGCTTTACATTTAATGGGGTCGCCGTGGGGG
>JAODJX010000109.1:10761975-10783539 GCA_026776945.1 Isichthys henryi
TATCCTACTGCAAATATATGCGAACATGAAAACCTCCTCCTACTAAAAAAACCTTCAAAGGCATGCTCCTTTGCAGGTGGTACTGAATGAATGTGTACATATTAGCAGATTCTCCCACAAGAATTGTTTTCGCGATGACTTTGAGGACAATCAGCCGAACATATAGCGGTAAATGAAATAATCTGTACAGATAAATCAGATAAAAACACATAAATCAGAAAAGTGCTCAACTTTGGTTGTTTCACATGTGTCTCTGCAAAGTTTAATGGTCATTTAGTAATAGTCGTAAGGGGAGGTGTTTCAGAATATAAGCAGGTGAGAAAGGGAAGCTGTCAAGCTGAGTCCTGTGCCCTGTGATGGTGCCTAGCGCTCACTGGTGTAAATGAGGTCTCCCTCTACCACTGAAGACTTATTATCGCGATAGTGAAAAGCAGTAAAAGCCACGCAGCACAGCGTTTGATAAGTAAATGCCAAACTTTGCCTTTTCTTGTTTGTCTTAAGTCCCATCTGTCAAATAAGCCAAATATGTTGCAAGTCTCCGTAGGGTTTGCCCTAGCTAATGCCTGTGGGAATTCTGCCGTCAGTAATAGCGCATAAGAACTGCATCATAGTTGTTGTGACATAAAAGTAGAATGGAATTTAGGTCCACGGAAAATAATCCACTACATTTGTACATTACTTGTAAAATAATCTTGCTAGCACATTTTAATCATGTTAGAATAACAGTTCATGTTTCACTTATTGTAAAATAATAGATTTATTTTGTGATGGCTTTTTTGCTTATATATATATACATATATATATATATAAATATATAAATATCTGTGTGCATTATATTGAAAGTTTGGTGCGGAGTTGCAACAGAATGAGAGGAAATTGCACCTTGCAGTGTGCTCTGCGCAGGAATCCATAGGTAATTATGGGGTGGCTGGTACGTTATACCATGGACGTCTTGGTAATGATGGCCAGACATGTGGATGTTGGGGTCTCTCTTTGCATTTCACTGTTTTCCCCAGACCACTCAGAGCTGTGTTCCAGAATTCTTGACAGGAAAAAAAAATATTCAGTGTCTCTCAACAATGTGACATAATTTTTTATTTTTTTTTAATCAAATTTTTAATTAGGGGCCATTTTTAAGGGTAAAGATATGCATTTTTTTTAAATAAAATACGATCTTAAAGGGTGCATACTTCTATGCCGTATTTTTGGCAGATATCGGCACATGCGTTTCTCAGCAATACTGTGTCGTCTTTGTAAATTCTTACCGAGAGAGGTTTTTCATATTCTTTCTCTCACACACATACAAACACACACGAAAAAACTATGTTTGATTTTTTGGAAGAATGAACATTCCCTCGTAGTATTACTGACTACTGGTTGCACTCAGTCTGCCTTCATTAGCGGTTTGTTACTTATGTGTCACTCTGGATTTGAATATCTGTTATTTGACTTTTGGAATTAAGACAACTACTGGTGCAGAGAGACTTGTGTCACACTAATCTGTTTTTACATACTTTGTCCTTGCAGACCAAATAGTAGCCTGGGTTGGTCAAGCAGCTTAATTAATGAATACTTAAGCTATTATATATTTAAAAGGAAACATAAACTGAAATGTATACTACCAACACCGCGTGCTCTCATTCTGTGCTCTGCCAAATAGTTCTTGACAGTATCTTTTGTCCACAGTTGACCGAAAGGTTACTTTCTTCAAGCTAATACTTTTGTCTACAGTGACTGATATTCTCTCGTTTCAAACAGCAGAGAATTTCTGGTTAAGTACTTTACCTTGTTTAAGGGCCTTAACCTGATAACCTCCAAGTTCTGTCTGCAATGCTCTTCATGAAAATTGCCCACAGTGATGAAGTCGTTATACAGAATGTTCCTTAAAAACTCTGCGTATCAGCCTATTGCCTGAATTGTTTTCCACAGCCTTATGTGTTTGATCACATACAATAGAGTCACACATCAATTCTGTTGCAGAAATATATGATTTAAATGTTTAAATAAGCTTAACCTGGCTGCTGAAATGGTAACCTAACTGGTAACTGGAATCAGAACTGTACCCCCTGCCCACAAACTTCGGATGCAGATACTGTCTAGAAAAATGGAACGGCACTGATGACGAAGACATTAACTCACAAATAAAATGTTTTAGATTTGTGCTTTGATTCATTGTTCAATCATGTGAAATGTATTATAAATTCAGTCTTCCATTCATGGTATTTAGTATCAAAGCGTAATGCTATCTGTGTGATCAAGTTAATGACATTGACGTGTTCCATTGATTTTATCCTTGTACAAAGGGCTTCATGCTTGAGACCACTGTGACTATGTGTCAATTCACTCACCCAAACTGAAATAACAAATAGCAATAAAAAAAATCTAAGAGAATCACCTGTCAGTGTTGTGTGAGGTCCCTCAGAAATTAAATAAATCTAGTCTAGTGCTTTCCCGTGTTTTTGTGGGACAGTGAATACTTGTGTTTTCAGTTTGCATTAGCATCATGTGGTCACTCTTGACATACGTGGTTCACCATTAGTGCTGGACTCCATGAAGTGGTGGGATTGTATGAGTGACTCTGAACTGTTTCAGTGACACAAACGCCATTTGTCACTGACTCACAGCTGCCACACTAAGCCTGAGCTCCAACACTCTATGTTTAGCTGTTGGCTTCCAGGCTGATCCGGTCTATTCCTGTAGGGGTGTGAAGTAGCTAGTCTGCCCCACGTCATACAGCAAGCTGCTGGAACTTCTGCATGGCCTCTCTCACCTCCCTCAGTCTTTCCACTAGCCCATTGTCAACAGATCCCATGGCAGTTCCATAAGACAATGTACTTTTAACCTGAAATGCTTTAGAAAGTATCAAGCTGAAGTTTTAAGCTGCATATAGATGAGAAGTCAGCTAATCAATAAAATAAGTATGAAGCACCTCACGATGTAATGTGTGCAGTGGAAGTTTACATAATGCGTAGATTGAGCCAAGAGAATTAGATGGACAAAATTCAAAATTGTCTCAGCGAGAGCTGTAGCTACGTGGGCGAATGACACGACACGATAAAATAATAATGCTAGTAGCATGCAGTCAAATGAAGTAAGTCAAGGCAATGTGTTCATCTTGTATTGCCAGACCCTACAATGTGGATGAATGTCATAAGCTGTAGCACATTTCTTGAAGACAAGTGAAAATTAGTAAAGCTTACATGTACCTAGATTAGCCATGATGAATACGATACATTTTTCAAAACACTGAAAGGAAGAGTACAGACACCACACACGTCACACAGTAGCTACACCATGGTGAGGTGTGTTTAAGGACCTGCTTCATGAACAGTAAAGGAATCAAAGAAAAATCACAGCTGTATTTCAAACAAATCTAATTGCTTCTGCCACCCCACAGATCGTTACCAAGAACGACAGACTCCTACCACTTCGGAAGTATGCAAGGGAGGAGGTGCTTTTCACCCTTTGATATGTGAACCCTAATGAGGAGGATCTTGCACACAATCAGAACTGTACACTCAACACTTCAGCAATGTTTCACAGCATCTTTCACTTGACTTCCCTAAAATGGCATTTACAAAATTCACTTAAATTTCCCTCTTACTTTTGGTGATTTGTCATTAATTAGTCTTTAGACACGTCGAAGTTGTTCTTTCAGAAATTTTTCCATCTAACTTAATCATCTACATACCTGAGTGACTAATGTAGTGCATCTCTGAACTTTGCCTAAACATCCTTTACCTTGGAACACCTGCCTGGGTGCTCTGTAAAGGCTCATTGAGAAACAGAATGGAATGAAAAAGGTCAGTTATAAAGGAAACGCCCGAAGCTGCTATAAGAGGCCCGCAGTGCTCTTCAGGAGTATGCCAAACTAGTCCTTCTTTTAAACATTTTTTTACTTCATATATAAGTAAGTCAGGTTGATGTTTTCTAAAAATACACTGCCTATAAAAAGTATTCACCAACTTTATTGCTGTAATTAATGAAATCCTGTTAAATCTATTTGGCTTTTTTGACAAGAACTGACAAAAAAAAAACTCTAATGTCAAAGTGAGAACGGACTTCTACGAAGTTATATAATGAAAAATAAGTGATTACATAAATATGCACCCCCTTCAAGTCAGTATTTAGTACATGCACCTTTGGCCACAATCACAGCACTGGGTCTCTATATGTCATTACTGTTCCCTCTGAGTCTTTAGCTTCCTAGTACAGTACAAAAACATTAGATGAAACCTCTGAATTGCCCAAATTGTGTGGTATTCTGGGTGTGTGACCGTGTCCTACGATGGAGTGACATGCCATCCAAGGTCTCGCCTCTATATAAATAGTGCTTAAGGACAAGGCATCGATAGAGTTTTGCATTAAGCCATCACGCATGGCAGACTGGCTCAGAAATCAAAATACATGCATCCTGCCTGACAGCCCAGTTCTGTCAACTTTGTGGAACAGGAGAAGCTACTTGCAGCCACATCAACAAAAGAAGGCAAGACTGGAGAGGGTAGTTTTATGGGACATCTGTAGGTTGAAGCAGAATGTGAAGAGCAAAGGATGAAGGAATGAAGTAGGAGGAAAACTAGTCGATCTGTAGGACAACAGGCGGGTGTTGAAAGTCAGGAGAAGAAATTAAGTGCAATTATCATGAGGCTTATCACTTATAAACCCCAGTCAAAACCATAACTAAGACAGGGAGGTGATTAAGAACAATCCATGGAGCTGGAGAGGAGATGTACATCTCAAAGCTGGTCAGCAGGGAGGCTGCCAAGCTTTGGAGGCTGGGAGTGTATCGTACAAAGTGCAGAGCGGAGGGTTCCAACCTTGACAGGTGAGAGCAGAAGTGCTGTAGGTTTTAGGGAGTACATAGTGATCAGAAACCAGTTCAGATTTGAAACAACAGTGGAGGCATTGTGCTACGATAAAATTATTCCAAAAAGAGAAATTAAGATGAGAGGCTGAGCACAAAACATCTGTCTCAAATTATGATACTGTATTTGACATTTTTCAAGCACAAGTACACTGGAATTCTTTAGTCTTCAGATATGCCCACTTGCCTTCCAATGAGATTTACGCACACATACACAGGTGAGAGGAAGACTTGGGGATAGAGTGCAGGGTTAGCCTTTTAGCCCTGGAGAAGCTTTTGGAGTTAAGGGCTTCATTTGGTTTTGTCTCACTGATGAACAAAATTACATTGATGAATATTTGCCAAAACATTATGATCACCCCTACGGGAAGTGAATAATGCTGACTTGTAAAAGTAGATTGTGTCAAGGTCTGGGATGCATTAGGTCAGGGGTCTCAAACTCCAGTCCTGGGGGGGGTCGGAGCCCTGTGCAGCTTAGCTGTTTCCCTGTTCCCACACAAATGATTCAGCTCAAGAGCTGTGTGCCAATTAGCACAAGGAGGTGAATCAGGTGTGTTAAATAAGAGGAAACCCACCTCTTACTTTCTGGAGAGTGTTGTTCACTTGGTTGTCTGTTACGAAGGGGTTTCTCTTCACCATGGAAATGACTCTGCGAATATCTGCCACTGTTGTCGTCTGTGGACGTCCAGGCATTTTTGCGTTACTGAGTTCACCAATTCTTTCCTTCTTTCTTTCCTTCTTTCCTTCACAGGACATAAACTGTGGATTTTGCCACTCCTGACATTGTGGCAATTTCTCAAATAGGTTTTTAGTTCTGTTTTCGCAGCCTCGGGATGGCCTGATTCCCCTACATACTGAGTTCCTTTGACCGCATGTTGTTATGTTCATACCTCAATCTTCCAAATGCAAACAAAACACCCCAAATCAACTGCAGGCCTTTTATCTGCTTAATTGATAATGAAAGAAGGAAGGAATTGCCCACACCTGTCCATGAAATAGCTTTTAAGTGAATTATCCAATTACTTTTGGCCCCTTTAAAAAGAGGATGGCACAGGTTAACGGGCTGAAACTCCTAAACCCTTCATCCAATTTGAATGTGGATCTGAGAGTCTGCTCATTTATCTCCATGCCCATTGTATAACTTCAATTGGAATATATTTCAGTAAACGGGCAAAATAGTAAAACTTTTCCAGGTCTGTGACAACTGACACACAGCCCAAGAATCTGGCGTGTGAAATTAAATCCACCACCCAAATGTATCTGGGACAGGGTCACATGGTTAGTTTGGATTCTCTCCCAGGAATCACAGGTCACAAGGCAGGGAAGACCCAGGGCAGGATGCAGGTCTGTCGCAGGAGACTCATGCATCAAGCTCGATTTGGAGCGGCTGTTTCGGTTAAGCTGCATGTTTTTGGACAGTGCGATGAAAATCACTCAAACATAGCATGCACACCCTACTCACACATGAACACAAACCCAGGGAGCAAGGCCACAGTGCTGCCCGTTCAAACACGATCCACAGAATTCACTTACACACTTTAGAGTGGATTAACACGGTAGCACACATTTACCACAATTCCGCCACCAAGATTGCTGAAAACATTTTATAATTATTTCAATGAATTAGTGAGCTTTAACATATTACACACCGTTGAAAACGTGCATCAAATTGTCAGTGTTTATTAACAAGCTTTACAAAGACTTCCTGGTCTTATTGTTTTAATTATCCACCTGAATAGCAGTGAATATTTTGTAGCAAATCACAACACAACAGTCCAAGTAGAAAAGCATCAACCAGGCAGATGTAAAGCAAACGCAAAATTACAGCAAATTCGTGACATTCTGAGGGACACGTAAACAGAATGAAGGTCATTTATTGCTTTTACTGGAGAATTTATACACCATTACTGCGTAGAGACCTTGTGTTAAGGTAACTGCAACCATTCATGGTACAATGAAACATGAGAACCGGTGGGCCAATATGAAGAAGAGGGACCCGAAGTTAATCCTTTATGTATTTGTTGCAAACTCTTATCAGGCAGCTGTATTAAAACAGCTGTTTCATAAGCAGTGGAAAAAAAACACATGCAAGATAAAAAAAAAAAAATGAAATCCTGTTTCTACCCATTCCTACGACAACAGGAAAGAAATTCAGGCTCAAAGTATAAAACTCGACATGAAAACGAACCAGAAGGTGGTTGGACGCTTACAGAGCCTCATAACAGCTCGTTCAAGATACATGCATTCAGAACCAGAGCAGTGGTGGCTCGGCCTGAGCTCGGACGTCTGTGAAGCACTGCCAGAGAAAATTATGCATGCATAATTAAAGGTGACAATTGCCTGTATGCACTGATGCCACTAAAAGCAGGTTTACAGCGGACTATCACTTCGACAGGGACTAGCACTGAGTAATAAATGAGAACAGGAAGTAGTGTGCATCAAGCCCATATGCAAGCCATGTTTCTCTCTATCCCGGCTGAAGTCATAGTGATCTACATTATCGATATCAATAGCCTTCAATGGAAAATGATACAAAGCGTCCTATTGTATCACAGTATGGTAGACCACAGCAAATAGGCATGTGGGGAAAACAGAGTCCTGGTTTTTTCCAACTTCTCGCAGTACTACGCACAGCTAGGAAGCGCTCGCATGTGGAAAGGCAGCCTGACCGCTGACATAACTCCTGCAAGCCGGGGCAGGAGCCCCTATGTATCCTCTTCCAGCCATTCTAAAAAGGGCCATGCCCTGATGCCCCGGGTGTGTCATTACTGGTGTACTCTTTCAGCACAAAACACCAAGGAGCTTCCTGACAGCTGCTACTCCGCCGCTTGCTTTGGTGTAGGATTTCCACAGAGGTTCAAAGTGACGAACGTGCATAAGTAACAAACAGTCCCACACTCCAAACATCCAATGAGATGACTACCATGACAGACTGCCAGTCTTAAAATTACGTGCCTTCGTCACAAAACGAAACCAGCGGGCTATTTTACAGTCAACTCACACAGATGACATACGGATTGTCGATGTGGCGATAGTCATCCAATGTTGCAGAACAAAAAACATTTTAAACAGCCACAGAAGCTTGGATTTTAATTATGGGTTCAGAGAAGTACTTGTTTGTACAGATGAACAACAAAGTATAGCAAACATTAACATGGTAAACAAAGAAAGAAACCTGACAGCTGATTACAAAGCATCATGAACAGGAGGAACAATACACAAGGTCCCAGAAAAAGTCACACTCACAACTCATTAGTCACACAAGACTCCAGCATTTTATGCAGAAGATCAACACCCTCCTGACAGGACAATAAAGGTCCAAAAACCACATGCCAACCAAACAGTATGAAATGGGTACGTTTCATCTTTGCACCCAGGATAGAAATTCAAATTTTATTTAGCAAATAAATGACACGTTGCAGCCAACAACCAATATTTTTATTTGTACACAATTGAGTACAAATAAAAAAAAAAAAAAAAAAAGAAGGTCAGACATTCTACCAAATGATTCACATGGCTATAGGGACAAGGACTTTTCTCCAACGTAGTGGTGGGCAGTTGCTGTTTAGCTCAACACCTGGACAGCGTGGAAGCAGTAGGGCGGCGGCAGAAGGATGGTAGACGAGCAGCTGAGATAATCAAAGGTCACACCGACCGGCTCAGTCAGACTTCTTCTCTCGTGGGCCGTCACAGGTAGCCTGAAATCAAGGGAGGAAGTCAGGAAATAAGCATCAGCTCCCCTTACACTCTCCAGCTGAAAGACATTTTAGTCACTGTAGTTAGTCAGTCTTATAAGAAAGATGTACGAGTGTATGATTGCACTGTGCGTTACTGCCATCAGTCTTAGAACACTGGAAAAATTGCTCTCAATGATTATCCCTTTAATATATTGATGAAAGCAAATATTACAATTTATTGCCTAAGGGATAAATTTAGCTATTGCCTCTCCCTTCGCTCTCCTGCGAAGTGAAAACCATGCCACCCAGCACACATGCTGCTAGTGTTTGTAGCTGTAAGCCTCGTCTCTTCATTACGTCGTGTACCTTATATAAGACGCTGGACAGCTACCAGGCCGAGAGGAGTGTAAGATGACCTGACATGAACATGCTGTTGCTGTTCCTTCATTCTGCTGCCCCAACATCATCACACGAAGGAGGCCAAACTCAGTACGTCTCATTAGCAAACAACCTCAACTGTTTTTTTTTCCAGCTGTTCCAAAACAAGGACTTCACCAAGAAATCATTTTAACCTTTAGCAGAAATAAATCAGCCACAACCTTCTTATTTATTCTTAAAACATACTAAACCCCAAAACTCCGTACTGGACGTAAACAAAGAAACACACAGTCTACATGACTCTGGGTAGTGCTTCATGTGCAGTGCTTACACTCAACCTGCCCCATTTTAAGCCAAAGATTAATCCTCATGCTGGCAACCAACTGTATACACTGGTTTTTAACCTTGTTTGGACTGTTGGCTGAATGAATAGCACGATTCAAAAAAGACGTAAAAAAAGTTACATGGGACTCAGGGAAGATCTTGAGCAACTGACACCAAGTTATTCACACACATGCACGCACGCACGGCTGAGCGATATGGCAAAATATCACAATTTATATCCTTCCATGTCAATAATTATTCATGCCATTGTTTCTTTACGGGCTCCATTTTTGTTTAAAGTCCCATAAACAGATTAAGACAATGAAAGACTTACTGAATGAACTGCAAAATGAAAATCTAATAAAAAGAAAAATCATGCAAATATTTTGGGTGTTAAGGCGCAGTGTTGTTAGAGCTTTGATTTTTTTAAATTTATCCATCCATTTTCTGAAACCATGTGTCTTATTCAGGGTCACGGGGGTCTGGAGCAGGTCCCGGAGAAGGCGGGAAACAGCCCAAGACGGGATGCAAACCCATTGCAGGGTTTATTATTTTCAAATTTTGAAATCCAGTTTCATTAGTGTGGTTTTAACAACATATTTAAAGACATATTTCCATTTAGATCTTATACATTTTAGTTTCAATTACTAGAACGCTGTTTTGTGTCTTATTTTTAAAGAATTCAACATGAATACACAGTGTATATTATGCACTCAAAACGGGCAGGTATTATAAATGGTCACCTAAAGTATTTAAACATGGTAAAGCATTTGACATTTGCTTTTATCCAATTTCAGTTAGTTTTGGCAACAATATTTATAGTTTTAGTTGTAGCTTTTGCGGCTCATTTAATTTCAGGTTTACGAAAAAAGGTTTTAGTTTTTAACAACGAAAATAACCCTGATAAAGATGCAACACCAGAAGACGCCAACAGCACCATTTGTTGCTGGGTTGTTTCTCTGCCTCCATCCGGTACATCTTCAGATTGAAATTGGAACCCATAATTGCTGGTGTCTAACTGTAAACGCTTGCGTTCTTTAGGGTTTACTGGATGGCAATGCTTCAAGTGGTGCAATAAGTTTGTCGTTTTTCCAGTTTTATTTGGCACGAGGTTTCATCAAAGTTTACACTACACAGCACCACTGTGTTGCGTGCCAAACTTTAAATTGCCAAAGTACAGCACACACCACCTAGGTCTTTGCACCTTACCTGCAATATCTCATTTTTAAAAATATGGTGTAGCTGCTGAGCTGTTGCTTTCTTCACCAACAGCAAATTTCCTCCGAGGGAGCGCTGCTCTCTCTCATGACTTGTGGATATTACTATACCAGCCTGTGGCATGCTCTGCTAATTCAACTTTGCTGTGCATTTGTTGGGCATCGGTTGTCCTTTGAAAAAGAGTTCAGTATGATTGGTTGGAACGACATTAGCTTCTGTGATCTGATAGGCAGATCTGTGCTCTCAATGTTCCTTATCAACAGTTTAATGACAGTTCTCATGTTATTTAAATTTAATGATGGTAAACTGGAATATTGCCGAGCCTTAATATACAGATATAGTATAGGCACGTGACAATGCTAATCCACCCCCTCATCTGGATTTGGCCATATTCCCATCCACACCACATTTAGTGTCTTGTCTGGCGATACATACATCTGAGTGTCTCTTAGCATGCCTCATCCATCCTGCATTCATGGCATTCACTTGGTCACATGGGTGGTGGTTGCATACTTTCATATCCATGCAGAGGGGAATTCCTCAGTTTTAGGTTGAGGAAGAGGGAATATGGTGCCAGGAAGAGTGAGGACAGCCTGGGATTTTGCGCTCTAGCTTTTAAATCATTATTACCAGGTCGACATGTTCCCCTCAGTCAATATACCAAACATCTTTCCATGTTCTTTGGGATTATATGATGATTTTCTTCTTCTTTTGTACTCTTTTTAAATTTCTATTTCTTCCTTATTAGCGACCCTGTACAACACTTTGGCCAACAAATGTTTTGAAATGTGTCCTATAAATGAATGTGACTTTGGGAAATACCACATTAGCCCTCACAACAACAAAAGACTGACACTCCTTCTCACTCGTCTTTTCCCCTCGGCCGCTCTTTTCTCCTCTCTTCCATACAGATCAAGAACAGGGCTGCCCAGTCCTGCCCCTGGAGAGCTACCAGCCTGCAGACCTTAGGTACAGCCCTCATTTAACACACCTAATACTCATAATCAGGCCCTTCAGTATCACCTCAGTATTAGCGTCAGCTATGTTGAAGTTAAGCTGGTTCTCATACTGAGATATAACTGAAGGGCCTGATTATCAGTATTAGATGTGTTAAATTCGGGCTGTACTGAAGCTCTGCAGGGTGGTAGCTCTCCAGGAGCAGGGTTGGGCTGCCCTGATCTAGAACATGGGCTGTATGGGTCAATGACTAGTACATGCAGCACCAGCCCACCACTGGATGACGCTGCACACAGAGGGAGCTGCTGCCCCGTCTCTGGCCTGGGATACCTGCTGTTGTTCTTTTTCCGTTTCTTCCACTTCTCTGACATTGTATTCATTCTCTTCTCACTGTCACTCTCCTTGCTCTAGAAACCTTACCTACATGATGCATATTTATAATGGAAATCATTCCCAAGAGGCCCTCCTTTCTACGTACGGTAACCATCTTAAAAATAAAACACCTGGGTGGGTGTTCAGCTGAAGAGGTAATCAGAAGCGTTCATCGTTTGGTCTAATATTTCTTTCATATTATTTATATTTTCAATATGTTTAACTATTGTCACATTGCAGAAGTAGGAAACTGTAGTAATACAGGTTAGAAAGCATTTTTAAAACCACGTTAGCATGAGGAAAATGGGTTTTAAAACACAATGTTTTGTTGGTGGCGGGTCAGAAAATCCCTGAATATTCTAAGATGTGGTTATAGAATGAATATCTGATACCAATGAAAAATGATGCACAGTTTAGTCCAGACAGACCACTGTGTGAAGAGCTTTGAAAAAGGGACTTCAGTATGGAGAAATTCCTGCTAATGATAGTAAAAACCTTTAATATCTTAAAAAGGATGCAAAATTCCAGGTATGCCTGTAATACGGTGTACCGTTTTAAATCACGATGGTTTTAATATCGTTTCACTGATTTCACTCAGTCTTAATTAAAGACTTGGGGGGGGAAAGCCCAGTATTTGGGTTATGAGAACAGGAATTAGGACACCCTGTTCTGAACCATACATAGCAATCAGAACTACGCTTGCACCTGGCAGGGTTTGACAGTATCTGAGATGGCTGTCTGGGTGAGCAGCACATCTACCACAGAGGATGGTGATGATACCAAAGGTCACATAAGCATGCATATCCCAGAGTTACCAACCTGCAGCTTGCCGTGCTCTTCCAGCAAGCGGTCATACTCCACCGTCAGGTTCTCAGCCTGCTTCTTCATAGCCCTCACGTCACTCTCTGACTTCTGGAGGGCTGCCCCACAGACACACACACACACATTTTATCAAATTAATATTCTATCCATCACAACAAATCAATACATTTTTACGATAAAACTGTATAATAGTCATATTTGGAGGATGCAGCAATGCAGCATGTGAAATGAGTACTTCTTAAAATCCAAGGCAGAAAAATATTCACTACAACAACTTCAAAATGCATACACTTGGTTACATCATCACCTTCCCCCAATAGTGCTCGTCACTTGCCGCTCCCAGCTCTTCTCACTGCATATACCTTTTTTAGTGGTGTCCAGCTCTTCTCACTGCATATACCTTTTTTAGTGGTGTCCAGCTCTTCCTTCAGCTTCTTCACATCCTCCTTCAAAGCCTTGTTCTGTTCCTCCACTCCTCCTCCAGCCTTCTTGCCCAGCTCAGGGACAGGGATCCCAGCCTCCCGCAGTTTCTGTGGTAAAATGTGCAGCCATTATAGCCTGGCATCTCTCTCTGTCTCACTCTGTCTCACTCTCTGTCTCACTCACACACACACACTCACTCACACACACACACTCACACACACACACACAGAGAGAGAGAGAGAGAGAGAGAGAGAACGGTTTTCCTACAAAACTGTCCCAGGAGCCCATCCAACAGGAGATTTTCTTACACATCGGTGTGGCATCTGACTTCACCCTATCCGTGGGATGGTCGGATATTGCCAACCTCAATTCTGTATTTTTTTCCTCAGACACATTGCGTGTCAGTGAATACAGGATATATCATCAAGCTCAGCCGACGCAGTCACCACAAAATCATGTATTTTTCCACCCATAGATCATCTGCTGAGCTCTATTTCTGGAGGAAAATCAAAAGTCCGCTGCTATTCTGTTCTGCTGGCTTCTCTTTTCATGTAACCTTGTGACACCGAAATCTACCACTTGTGTAACACCTCTGGAAAAAATAAAATTACCTATGACTTTCTGAAGTGTTTTCTACAGAGACCTTCACTGTGCATTTCAACACAATCACATCAATTTCTCATTTACTTTTACAAAATTGCCCAGCTTCACTTGTTAAAGGTGATAGATACAAATAACAGTGACTAAGGAACAGTTAAGCATCATAAGCGATACCAGTTTCTGTCATTACCACCCTGAGAAACATGTCCAGTCAAATTCCACGTGATTCATGCAAACAAACCCAATTCTGCTCTGGTTAGAACTGCGACGTGGCTCACCGGAGCCTCAGCTGTCCGCAGTTTGCTCAGCCCTAAAGCAAACAGGCTCCAGGGCTACCTGTCAGTTACCAGAGCAGCAGACTACAGTGGAAAGTCAGTCTATGATCTATAGCGAAACGCTCAGTTCTAGTTCACACACCCACCCACCCTAATGAAAAGTAAAAACGTGCCGTGTGACAAAAAGAAACCGTCATCGGAGGCCCAACAATTTTTAATAAATCACGGAAGTTAAAATAGACAATGAACCTGGAATAGAGAGCCTGAAACGTCATGTTTGTAAACTAGCTGTCTGTCACCCTATTTGAGAGTCTCACAGAAAGCAATCAGAGAAAACAAGGCGAAACAAACAGCCAGACGACCAGGCTCTAATACTGGCATATGATTCCTGCGTTTTTCACTTTCCCGTGGCGGCATCCAAACTCGTCAGGGTGGTGGAAACTCCATTTTGATGTTTGCACAATACGGAGGAGCATAAACAGTTATCAGGCAAACCCGTTAAATCAAAACTGACAACCTTTACGTAAAGGACAAATTTATATTACATGTATATTATTCATATATGTACAAATGTATGCATGTGATGTGAGGTGGATGATGTCATGGAATCACTGGGAGATATGTATGGAACCAGATTCCAGACCAAGTGCCAGTTCTGCCTCACACACACACACACCATAAACAATGAACCAGGTTTCAGCCTAATAATACTTAAATCATCCCAGTACCTTGTACCACTAATTACCCGATGGTTCGCATGTACGCAAAAACTGATTATTAAGTCATGATTCTCGCTATGCACAGAGCCCTTTTATTCCGTCTAAAGCCAGAGCCACTGCTGACGTGCCTTGTCAAAGACTCATTTCAGCATGGTACCAGATTCCACACCAAGTGCCAATTCTGTTTCACAGCCTCCAAGTGCTTACATTTGTCGACTGTTCACAATAAACGCTTATGGAAACCTTTCCAGTGGCAACCTGTTGGCAGAAGACTTAAGTCCGGATGCAATCAATACTGCAATTCTCTAGCTATGACACTTGGATTTTTCTTCAAGTTCCACTTAAAAAAATCCTCTTTATTGTATGTTAGGAAAGACAGATGTACATCTGTGCTGGTTTTTACAAATTTCTAAATATTGCCCTAATAATGGTAAATGGTTTCATTGTTTATCTATCTTTGGTCCCTGTTGCCAGATTTAAAAAAGGTCATCAGCCATGCGTTCTCCTTCCATTTGAGAGTCCCTTTTATTTCCCCTCACTGCTGCCAGAAGGTTAGGGATGTGAATCCCACCCTGACGAGCGCCTTTCCCAAAGGACTGACATCCCGTCCGGGGTGCAGCCAGCCCTCGTGTCCTAAGCTACCTGGGAGAGACTCCAGGTCTCCTGCTGCATCACCAGATGGATGGATGGTGACAAAAGACCAAGATGAGCATTGGGCAGAACAGACAAGTACGATCATAGGGCAGAAAACTAATAAAATTACATATAAATCATTTATTTTATCTGGATTATTCAAGGTTCCAATTTTGACATTTCTCTCTGAATAATAATTTTTGGAATCAATGTTCAAACACACACAAATGATACAGAAAATCAGCACATTTGTGAGGATAGAACACTCTATTCAGTATCCCTAAAGATCCCTAAACAGCAGATGGCTGTTGAAATGACAAAACTGAATGACTCATGAATTAAAAACAGTAATTCATAAAACTAACATTCAAAAAACTCAAAAAAACATAACATTATTTTGGTCTCTGTGCGTACTCTCATTAGAAGTAAACACTGAAATTAGACAGTAATAACACCGGACTTGTTATCCAAAAGTGCAAACAGTCCACTTGCTGTCGCAAATCTACTTATATTTACACAGAAAGTATGCAGTTCACATTTTCGCTCAGGTCAGACTATGGTAAACATCATCATTCATCAATTTCTTTATATTAAAAGTTTCAGGCCTTTCTATAGCCCTCTACACGTCCAAAAATGATGAACATTGACGTCTTTCATGCCTGAGTTGTTTACAGTCAAGCAAGGTTACAGTTTTCCTGAGGGAGGAAAGAGCTGACTCTGTATCTGGTTCACCATCAGTCTGCCCCTCCTCTCCAAGGCCATTTTCTAACCAATCAAGCCTAACCTACTTAAAAGCAAGCGCCTATTAGAAGAAAACCCAAAGTTATAAATAGCTCTTCCAGTTTTTGTCTAGCACAGATAGCACCATATATTAAACCAGAAACTAAACGTTGCCTTTTTTGGGACACAGCTTTTTGCAGATCGTTCAATGTTTATATTACAGCAATAGGGCCAAGACGATTATTTGACGCAATCGATGTCGATTATAAAAATGCGTCGACGTGGAATTTCAGTGTCGAAGCGTTGTGTAAAACTACGTAAATGTTGTGTAACTGCAATGCACTGTGTGATAAGCTAAACGTATTGTAAGGGAAAAGTACCTTTTCCCCTCGGGAGCACGTTAACGCTGCCCTTTTAAGAATCGCGCAATAAAACAGTCTGCTAATAACTTTACTGTAAACCTGATGATCTTTTCACCACGTGAGAGCTACAATATTCTATTTATTGGACCTGCGACATGATTTTCATTTACAATACATATTCCACTAATAATCAATTTTAGACTGAATTCCGATATAGTTTTGCCTAATATTTTGTAGGGCATGCACTGGCCAATCATAGCACTTCTCTCAAATATTAATAAGACATCTGCAAAAAGAAATTTTTCAACTTTTTTAATAAAAAAATAAAAGTGCTTGGTGTTTTTTGATTTTAACATATTTAAAAAGTTAAGGCAATATCAATTGCTCTATACAAAAAACACCAAGCACTTTTTTTTCCCCAAAAAGTACAAGCTGAATTACAATGCTTTCAAAAAGCCTCAATGAACAGACCACAGTGAGAAGAGTGGGAACTGGATTATAAGTAGGGATGTTAAACTTTTCTTAAAATCACACATCTTGACGATTAATGGCATACAATCGCATGTACTCAACAAGCTGATCGAAACACTATTTAATCCCGCCAACATTATTGATCTAAAATCTTAAATCTATTTGGCAAATTGGTCTAAAGAGAGGAGTCTGAACTCAACACACATAAAAAAAAAACAGCTTTAGATCTTTACGGTATAAGCCATCGATAAAATCAAGCTAATATTGCAAACAATTGTTTTTTCCCCCGTGCATGCCAGTCCGTTTTGGTTTAAAAATAAATAAATAAATAAAATGTAACACCAGCTTCCCTGTGAGACACTAACTGAATGGTTTGGTTTTACCTCTGAATTATGGGATTCTGTGCAACAGTCACATTGTTAACAACAAGGAATCCCCCCATTTGGGTACCAAATTACTACATGCGTGACGTGATCAAGGAGAAAAACATGACTTCAAAATTAACGCACGGCTTTAACGCGATAAATTTCCCTGCCCTAGTAATTATATACAGTACACACACACACACACAAACACCTGGGTTAATGAACTGCAAACATGTCACTGACAATCTCTGAAGGAGGCGAGCCCCGTTAACCATTATGCGTCCACTAACCTTCGAGCCACAATATCTACCTACTTTCTTTTGCTAAGAAAAAGGAAAGGATTAGGGTTGCTGACCCCAGCTCACTTAATGCCTGGTTCCATGTGCACACAGCAGTTAGCAGCACTGTCGGAAGTTCATCCATTCATTTCTTTAAAATTAAACTCTATTCTGCACTTTTGTATTATCTTTGTGCTCAATCTCAGTGCTGCTGTGGCAGCAGGAATTTCCATTGGGGACAGAGATGTACCTTTATATGACGTTATGAAAGGCTGCATGAGGGGCCCGTCTTTATTAACACCTCACCTTTCATCAACATGCCCTCTTACAAGTAACGCCAGATTCATCATCATCATCATCATCATCAGAAATTGGAGGGGAAGATCTCCGGCATCATGGGAGAAATCACACGGCTAGGCTTCTAGTCAAATCATGCTATCACTGGCCCATGCTATCACTGGCCCATGCTAACTGGTTTAACAGGAAGAGGACTCAAAGCTACACCTAAGACGTTCACACTAATGCCATGCCAGAAACCACTGCTACAGTGGCTATAACTGGGCCAGAGTAAATTTCACATGTATAGCCTCTGGTTTCACAGGAGATCTGCTCATGTTACGGATTCCATGCTGGGGTATGAGCGCCTCCTCAGGGCCACGTGACAGCCATGGAGGGGTCTCCATAAGGTCCAAAGAAGCAGACAGAACATCTTTCTGAGGCCTGAGGGAAGGGGTCCCCCTGTGAGAGCACAGATGGTAAGAGCACTACCCCACCCTTGTGAAGGACACTGGCATGATTATGATACATCACTGCGGGACACAGTACCAGTGTTTCCAAAAAAAGCTATATTCCTCTGTACATGCGTGGCTGTACCGACTTCAGTGAGCAGAGTGGGTGTCATCATGGGTGTCAGTGAAACCAGGAGATTACAGAAGAGTCAAAGCTCATGGTGTGCTTACAGGACTCAAACAGCTGCCCTGCCCTCTAACCCCTGAGTTTCCTCAAATTTCAGCACACTAACAGCTGCTCCGGAAGATACTCTTGGTAGCTCCCCCAATAGATATTGGAGGTCTCTGGAAATAGCAGTATTTGAAACCGAAGCCCAAACCAATACAATGATAGGAGAGGCAATAAACATTGTGCATCTTTCACACCAGATAGAGATAATGTCACCAAGACAGCTCAACCCAATTAACCCCACCCGTTATGCTGGAAACGGTTGTGTTAACACTGTACGTCTGGGGGCTACACCCCCATCCTGAGGGATCATCTGCCATGTCTTTTGTCAGAGTAACTCGCATGTATTGCAGATGTCTTCATTAGCTCCAACAGAGATACGCATAGATATTGTAACATAGATATGCTGGCCATCAGTGAGGATAGAGGCATATCGCTCATAATATAGCCCAAGCCACACCTATTTACCATGTCATTTTATTGCAATAACCACAGCGGCAGGACAGAGGGCAAAGTATGTCTCCTGACCGAGTGTACAGGGAGATGAGGCCTCTTGGTCTCTTGTCTGGAGGTCCTAGTGTAATTCTCCTCTGTGTGATCTCCTGAGCCCTAGAATTTGCCCTCATCTGTGAAGCTGACCACTGATCATAAAGGGAACTACTGCTTAATGTCTTGGAGGATAAAACCTGCACCTTGAGGTCTGAGTCTCTCCCCAGTGGACTGTCAACTGAAGTCATTAAACCTCAAAACACCAGATAACTGCAACACAGTTAAAGGCTGAAACTGTCCAGACACACTCGCCCCACAAGTACTAACAAGGTGTTAATGAACACCCAGGCAAAGGTGCAGAAGCACCTACTTTCTGGCGAGCAGCACTCTTATAGTAGATGAGCAGGATATCTGTCTCCCAGTTGTACCAGATGGCCACACCGCAGAAAATTCCACTGAAATTCGCCGCATCGGTTTCAAGTCAGAACAACTGATCAGCTGTAGGATGAGGCTCTAGCAGTGTACTGGTCTCCCAGCTGTGGTCACCATCCCAGTTGAGTGTTGACCCCGTCGACAGGCATGAGTAACTGCAGCATGTGCACGCCGAATGTCGTGTAGAACAGTCCAAACACGCTGACCTTTGCACAGGCAGGCCAGCATCTTAAATGACATGACCAAAGGCGCCTTAACCCTAACCCTTGTGCGTATCCCATTGCACTATTTCTCCGAGGAATCTCATGTGCCTTTGACTCCATTTTTGAGGCGAGACGTCGTATCTAATTATGGACACCACTTCGTTTCTTTCAGCTTGGCATCCAGCCAATCAATCCACCACCTTGCATGAAGTGTTACATTTAGTGGGGGGGGGGGATTTGCAAGGAACAAAAAAAATTCTCAAAAATGTCAGTAGTTGTGGGTAGGATTCTGTTAATTCACTTACCTCTAATTAGCAAAGCTAACTTTTTCATTAGCGTATTAGTGTTTCTGCAAACTTTGAAAACCATTAGCGGTTGGCTGACTATGTATAAACACAAGAGGCGATGAGGCGATAACTTGCCAGATTTAAGGTTGTCTTTACTAAATGTACAGCGAATGAAGACAGTCAATTTCAGCTGAAGTACCTTAAGAACAGAGGTCTGTATCATGAAGCGGGACTTCTTGCTTAGCTGGATGATTTTGGATTTAAGGTACCCTACTGTAAATGGACTTTACACTTAGCCTAGACTACCTTAAATCTGACAGCACCCAGTTGTATTTTCCAGGTCCTGACTGAGAGCTATAGACCAATAAAGAGCCGAGAGCCTCCGTTCTAATTCCGGGTAAAGGGTGCCATGTTTGTAGTCCTCAAGCAGCTTCACTGATGGCTTTATTTGTGCTTTACTGGTTAAGCATTATTGAATTAAACTTTGGAGCGGATTAGCAGTAAAAGGTAACTTTCTGGTTAGCCATGTCCACCACTGAAGGTCAGTATGGGGGGGGGGGGGGGGGGTGAGGTCACTATGGAGTAAAGAGGTCTGGGGGTCTGCAGACTGTTGGACTAACGGCCTTGTTCCCAAAGGCAAACGACTGGATTCTAACCCTCCGCATTTTTGGCCACGTTACGCTCAGTCAGTAACACGAGGCTGACCAGAGTCTTATTCCAGGAATGATTCCTCTTTCATCCTCACTACTGACATCAACATTATATCATTTTCAAGGTGGTGGCAAGTCAGAGGAGAGGAAGGAACATGTAACCCTAAGCAGCCCTGTTCATTTTGGCCTTATTTATGGCTCATCAGAATATTCCGGTGCATGTGTTTACTGCGGCTCCTCATGTGTCTGTAATAAATGCGCGAGGTACGCTGCAGCTCCAGCTGTTACCTCCTGCAGCTTGTCATTCTCCTCCATGTACTTCCTGGCTGCGTCGCTGGCTCCCTCTGCCTGCTTCTTGAAGGCCTCGTTGGATGCCATCATGGTGGCCTGCTGCGACAGAAGGGTGACCAAGCGCCTCAGGAGCCTGGGGAAACAAAAGCGAAACCATCTCTGAGTGCTCTTCAGTGGCACTGGCCTCCAGGCAAGGTCTCAGTCCTGAGGCTCCCTTTCCCTGCAGTGCAGAAGCCTGCGACTGAGCTGCTACGGCAGGAGAACGTTCATTAGCAGCTGCTACGGCCGAAAGACGAGACTGGAGTACAGCAAAGCAAACTGTCTCAAAGGGAACATACTTGTCCTCTTGACTCCCTACCCGTGACCAATATGGGGTAGGAGAGACTTAATTTTCTGGAAACACAGCAAGTTTCATGAGTAACATCCACAACCATCTCCACAGGGGTGTTTATCACACACCAAATATAGCTCATCGTCCCAGGTCAGCACACGCAAAATTCCTCATACGCAGAATATGATTAAACACTTGTGCTGCACTCTGTAGGCACAATGTGTCCTATACTGGGGGTGGGGGGGGTCTAATCATCATTAACCCTGAGTTTATCAGCATATGTACTGAACTGAAAATGACTATCAATACCAGCGCTGCGTAAGTCACGCAGCGCATAGTTGCTGTGCACAACAAGACTCTTGGATGCCCCCACCGGGAGGGCCGCCCGCGGGGGGGGCGGGGGCGGGGGGGGGGGGGGGGGGGGGGGGGGGGGGGGGGGGGGGGGGGGGGGGGGGGGGGGGGGGGG
>JAODJX010000109.1:10792281-10805786 GCA_026776945.1 Isichthys henryi
GGGTAACAGTTCATGACAGGAAGCAAATAAAGTCACAAAATTCCGAGACATAAATCCATCAATTTACTACACATGTCTAAAGACAGACAGATTGATATTCCCCACCAAGGTGTGATGTGACAAGAGTCCAACTCAGCCATGGAGATGCTCACCGTATTAAAAATATATATGACAAAGACTATATGTACTTGCGCATATAGATAGAATTTATGTAGCTTATGTGTCTGCGACATACAACTTGCCTTTTTTAAAGCTCACCAAGACAGTTAAGGCAGCGTTTCCCAACCGGGTCTTTGGGGACCCCAGACAAACAGTCCACGTTTTTGCTCCCTCCCACCTCCCTTTATCACCTGACTGCAATCCCGGAGAACAGGGTTGGGAAACACTGACATAAGTGATAATAGATGATAGTTGTATAGATTCATTTGGTATATTGTTCAAAAGGATTGTAATGATCAGCACACACAGATCGTTATGAAGCCTCATTTCACGTTGAAATCACCTCATGACATTTTCCCATTAAAACTGCCTAAAGAGGTTCAAGTGTATAATGTCATAAGTAACATCCTGAAAATGTAGGGAAACACCACACATCCTCAGTTTAATTTTATCAGTGCATTAATGAATGATCTCATTTAAAAAGTAACATTGACATAAGCAATGTTACTTTAAAGCACTTTAAAGGGGCAATCTCAACTTTTGCATATCCGACAGCTGCTCCATCTTGGCGAGCTTAACAGGCTTCATCGTGAAGAAAATGCTTACATCATCTTTTTGAGCAATTCTTTTTAGATTTTCAATTCCCATTGAATAACTAACTGCTACATAAGATTACTTGACAAGGGTTTAAACCAGATAACCCACGTAACTAACACAATGAAGACATTCTGTCAATTACCCTACACACTCTTCTGCATAATAAGATTTGACGAAATAACTCATAATTGGGTCACACAGTAAATTAATTTTCTTTATTAAATCATTTCCCAACAACAGCGAACAGATAACACAAGCTGTTCAAATATCAAGTCTAGTTTCTTCTTTTAACTACATACTTCACCCTACTTACATGAAGCGCTTTAAATCAGACCAGCACGAGATTCAAATTTAAAGGATGAATCATTCAGTTGAGCAGGAAAACAGAGTCAGACTTTAACACATAAAACCCCTACCGTACTAGACCAGACGGCAAGAAAGTCCACAACTGAATTTTCCAGGCATTGAGGCGCGGCACCGCGGCCTCTGGACTTATACCAGCAGATGGATTGCGATATATCGATTGGCAAATAGTACATCATCATGATGTCAATGGCCAGGCATGTCGGCAGGTTAATCAATATTACAGTACAACAACCATATTAAACTCCCAGCCTGTACGTTCAGGTAAAATGACGACACTTAAGGATTTCTGGACAAAATATTAATGCTGAGTATTACACATTAGAACATGCCCGGGATTATATTCATATACAAATTAAATTTTCTTTAACAAAAAGCTGCGAACATATTAAGTTCTTAGTTATACACATTCATAAAATCGGCAGCATCGCAGTATTAATGTTAACAGGTAGAGGAGACGCGGACTGGCCGATTAACGCATTTAACTGGAAAACAAACATTTGATTTTTGTATTTCTAGTTGTTTAATGGTGTATTTCTATACCACACGAGTGCCTTACATGCTAGACACCAACAATACAGCCCATTAAACATTAAAACTGTGCGAAAGTGAGGCTGCCCTTTACTTCATTATATTCCAGCACCAATAAATAGGAGCCAAAATACAGCTAACAAACTTAATTTTCACCACAGATATTGAGTTTTTCCAAATCCATCTACGTCAAGCGGCTTTGTAGGGAACTAGCAGGATTACCCAGCAATGTAATACAAAATATCAATTAAACAAAAAAAAAGATTAGCTGGATATTTAGCCGTTTGGATTATTTTACGGTTCCTATGATCATAAACACTCTCTCTTCGTCGTGAAAAACGTGTCTCATGATGGCAGTAAGTAAATTAAAGCACATATCGGTATCGCCTTCGCAATGAATAGATCATATAACAGCACTTACTGTAGATATATGGTGAATACAGAACAGGGCGACTATCGTTTTTACAAAGTACACCGTTTTTGTGGCTCTTTCTAATTTATTAAATAGTTCCTGTATGTAAACGCCAGCTCATCGAGCTGCAGGTGACACCTGACCTTTGACCGGGTGACACAGGAAGAGGAAGCCGCTTTACGACGCAGCGGAAGCGGCGAGCGCCGGGCAGCCCGGCGGAGGGCTGCGGCTCTGCGGTGCTGCCGCCTTCAGGACTCACTGCCGATTGTTTCGCCGCTCCGTACGCGGACGAACGTGCCGTGGTAAAATAATAGTAATAAAAAACAGTGTTTCTAAAAAAACATTTCTGTGGTAAAAACAAAACAAAAAAATAATCACAACGTCCTTCAAAGTTTGACGTGCTGCTGACCTCTAGCTGGTTCCGACGCATGTTTATATGGGGCAGAAGTTATGGTTATTCGTTCATGTATGAAAGCTTATAGCATCTACGATGTGAAGCATCGGCAGTCCAGGGTGATTCTGGTGCCAGGTGACTTGAAGCGTTTGAACAGTCTGAGCACCAAACTGCAGCTTTATGAAGTTCATAAGGCACCGTCACCGACTTTTTGTAAATACGTTGCCTCATGTTGCTTTGAAAACTGTCCTATTTAAGTACTGATTGTCAGACCTTTTCTATATCCGATCCACGCTGTGGCTAGCAATTCCACTCAATATAACTCATGTACACGGTATATTACACAGAGAGATCTTCTTTCCCCCGGTAGTAAACATGGTCAGTCCACGATAACGAACCAGGCCTGTTTCATACGGTTTAAATAAGGCTGCCAAGAATTTCAAACACGCAGAAGGTTGTATCGGCTACTGGTAGTTCTGGTCTAACCACGCCTACGCACTTCTTTTCCCATTTTCAGGTCATGGGGATTTTATCAACGGTCCCTGGATAGCAGTATGCTCCGCCACCTGCAGGGCTTTGAGTTCATTTTCCATTCTTGGCTCTGTTAGTATTATTTGCATGACCCCCTGTCTCCACTGACTACTCTGATTTCCTCACACAGATAAAATACAATTAGGCTAAGTATGGTCTGTAAATTGCCCGGAGCGTATGAGTGAGTTGCAATTGACAGGCATTCCATCCAGGGTGTTCCCCTGCCTCAGTACAGACTTACTGCAGTTATGGGAGATGGATGCATGATAATGATTATTACAATGACACAAAACTAATTAATTAGCAGTAGTTTTACACACAAAAAAGCATTCTCTCTTAAATTGAAGATAGAAGGTAAAATTGTTTATTCATAGAAATTACAACATGCAAGTAAATTTTGGTCATTTGTTAATTTTCACAAGGCTAAAATTATGAGATATTCTCAACATGAAATACACCCAGTACTCTCAAGGTGAAAATGGTAATATAAAATCTACAGAACATTTCCTTCCAATAGTCTGGTTTACACATAAAGACCAGTGATACAAAATGAACATGTTGCATGATCAACAAAAAAGTCTTATATAGTACTTTAAGACCATGGTTGTGGTCACATGTAAACATGTCTGAAACAGATCCATAACGTAAAACAAAAATACATATTTTCCTGTATAAATTGGTTTGTAATATTATCAGTTTAAGACTTCAACAATAACAAAATTAGATTTTTAATATGCATACTACTGTTAACTTACACATAATAAAACCGATTCTAAAACAACGTGGCTACAACTGCTGTTTCCCTGTATACATTATGGAGTTACAGTTTCTATTCATGAATTTATCAAGTCACTATGGCCTTCCCAAGCATTAAATCAGAGTACATTTATGATAACAAGCGCACAGAACAACAAGCGCCTTTAATTTTGGAATGAAATCAAACCATTTTGTTTCATCACAACCTTTTAAATAAACATGAAAAATAAAATGTCAGCAAAAAAAAAAAAGCTTCCATTGAAATACTGAGACACTACCAAGCATTCTAATACATTTATCAAAAGAAGACTGAAGAGGTAAAACACTGATTCTGTAATAAACTAACCAATCAGACAGCTTTTCTATTAAACAAGGTCACATTAAAGGTAACAAGTGCGCATGAACACCGATTTCAAAGTAATTCTAAATGCTCAAATGTAAAAAGATCAATAAATAAGTGAACTAAAAATAACGCAAAACATACTGCATTTTGTAACACAAAAAAATGTTAAGCGACTAGTCTGTGGAAAGCATTGTTAGATTAGTCATCACATTATGGTCTGTGGTAGCATTATTTTTAGTGTTACGTCAAACATGACTACTGAAATCTGTATATTCAGTTAGAGTAAGGCAGCATTCCAAGTTAATGCTACGTTTCACACAAACAAAACATTAATGCCTTAAACTAAGAATTCACACGCCCTCCTTTTCACTTCCAGGATTTTAAAGTGATTTCAGTAACAACAAAGTTGCCCGTCACAAAACAACAGAAAAAGGCAAACGTTAAATCAAAGGTTCATTTGAAATTCAAAGAGGAAATACTGCTTTTTTTGGTTAAACAAGTCAGAGTTCTGCCATTTCATAAAACACCTTTGCATAAAAGGTAATCATATTAGACATGCATAGCTTTAAAACTCTACACTTTTGTTTTACATTTTGTGCAGATTCGCTTTGAAGGCACATGGTACGGTAGCAGGTCCATTCTTCTAGCTTTTTGGTGTGGTCATTGAATGTTGTGTGGTGTCGGTGTCAAGGATCGTTTCCTGAAAAATGCTAGTATCCCCTTTTCCTTTCCTGGGAGCCTGAGAAAACACAAAAAAACATCACAGTTTCATGATTTACACAACAGAGTCCAGTTTTATGATTTTGCAAAATAAATGTAACCCTTCTGGGATCTTATCGTTAATGTAATTTGTTAGTTGCAGGTTTGCAGACAGGTTTGTCTGATCTCTAAAGTCCTCAGCCATGTCTCCTCAGCACCCCTGAACAGTGCTACCGGTTCATTTTAGTTGCAAACTCTCCACAACTTATATAAAAAATTGTAATAGTTGCATTTTAACTCTTTAGAAACTAAGAAAGTAACATGAATTTAAAAATTCAGGAAAACAAAAAAAAAAAAACTCCACAGACCTTTTGGATAGTTACTAGATATCCTACACTGTAACGCAAGGTCTGGATTTTCACAATTCTGCTGGGAATCTATCAGAGGTATGTCTCAGCCTGCTTAAAAGAGTATAGTCATGCGTAGACATGCTGCAGTCAAATGGGATTTTAAAGGCGGAACCTACAATCAGTGCAGAAGACAGGATTCTAGATACCCAGACACACCCAGAAAGGCAGGATTAGAGCCAAGGCTGATGCGATGTCACTGCAGTGCAATTCCAGAATCTGCACTTAAGCACCACATACAAAACACATGCAATACAAGACACATTTAACGTCAAAAAACCTAATCATCTGAATACCTTCTCAGTAACATGAAAACCTGGCACGCTAGATTATGGCAGACATAAACAGAAATGAAAGTGATACAGGCAGGTGATAAATCGAGCAGTAAGACTTAAAAGTGCCCCACTGATAAAATCAGAGGCTTTACCATCCAAAGAACAGGACAGCATCCAACAGAACAAAGCACCTTAAATGTCACATCAGCCCATTAAGTTCCCATCACTCATTTGTTGTTAAATGACTGACACCAACAATTGAATTTAGTTTAGAAATGTCATGTGTATTAAGTTTTAAAAATATAAGGTGTTGTATACTGAAGAGCAATAAATGTATTGCCACAGCAGTGATCTGTTATTGAGGAGCAGTGTAAAAGAAGTCAACTTCCCCTACAACACATAAAAGTAGGATATTTACACGCAAATATATTAAAAAACATTTTAGGCAGTTGAATTTAATTCCTTTTGATAGGATAAAGATTCGCTTCGCTAATAGAAATGCACTTCAGCTAGTGAGGATATAAGGAAGATAAATCAAATCAGGTTTGTTTTTAAAATACCTTCTTTTTTTTTTACTTTACAAATGCATTCAGTTACGGATGCTGTTTGACATGAAGATGATGAAGCTGGAGAAAGAACAGACCAAAGACCTCATTGCAAATATGTTTAAACTCAAATTTTTACTTAAAAAAAAAAAAAAAAAAAAAAAAAAAACATTTATACATAGTGCATATGATAACATTACCAAAAAGTGACCCACTAGTTAAAAAGCTCACACCACAGAAAGCCAAATTAAAAAATAATAATGATAATTGCAATAACAACTGTCAACCACAGGAGAGACTGAAATGCATCTGGTGCCCATGTCATTGCCAAGTGGGTTTTTGGTGCAATGGAAACATGTAACACAAACGGCAGAATCAAGAAGTGACCCATAAACCTTGTCTTGAGATGCTGTCCGAGCTCTCGGCTGTTAAAGTGTGTCTCTTCTAACAGCCACATTCTAAACACCAAGCCTGTGAAGTAGAGTTCTCTTCCACCAACTATGCTTCTATTACCTGCACCGTGGATCACTGCATCTGTTTTTTAAAATAAAAAGGAAAATTCAAAATACAAAGGCAGGGTGACACAAGCTGTACACTTTCTTCGACAAATGCATAACCAAAATGCAAATGTTATTTTGGCATTTATTGTACTTAAGGAAATAATTAATCCAAGTTATAATCCAAGATTTTTTTTTTACCATCCTACATATTAAATAATCCTCATTTTCCTTTGTACATTTACAAATAATACAAAAGCAGCTTTCTTCCAGGTACAGAGTTGCTTAGGTGATAAATCGAACAAGTTCTTACAATAGCAGCTGAGAAGTTGTGTGACTCAGTGTGTGTAGTTGAAGCTGGCATATATACAAGCAGGTCACTTTCATTGACAATGGCTACATGTTCCCCTTAAACTGAATGAATACAGTCAGAATGCAAATATCACCATTTTTATTCCTTCATATTGTCACATAGGTCTATCCTTATCTTTTACCTTAAAAAGGTACACACACACACAGAAAAACTTTCTGGCACATCAACATAATTCAAAATGCCCACATGTACTTATATGTAGTTTGTTTATATTGTATAATATGTATGGCATCATTTGTTTAGTTCAGTCCAGAATTCTGAAGGGTACCTCCATTGATTTGATTTAAATCCCATTATATCAATTATTTTGTGATTGTTCTCAAACAGTGACTCCTTCTGATATGTTAAAAAATTATCTTGGCAGAAAAAGGAGATTTTCAGGCATGAATCTAAAGCAGCTTATCTGACAAAGAGAACGAAGTCAGCGGCAGAAGCTATTTCCGGTAGCCGCACACCTGTCCTTCTGAAAGTCTGAGATCTGCAAAGTGTGAACGACAGCCCTGGTGCTCAACCCTGGCATCTCAATTTCATCACAGAACCTGCTGTGTCTCTCTAGTTTTCAGGAGAAGCCCAAGCTGGATTTACGCTAAATGTCAGTAAGTTTTTGTTCGTCCAGAAGATCATAAACACAGCTAACTGAAGATAAAAACAAAACAAAACAAAAGCAGGTAATTCCACGTCACACTGCAATCCAAAATCTCATCATTGACTCTTAGAATATCTGTAATGGTTCACAATGCATCGGACGAAATGATGGCATGTTGCAGTTGCACTTGAGAAAACAGTCTGATGTGTGCGATTCTATAGCTAGTGCCTTTAGCCAGAAATCACAACATGACACTGACTGGCTACCGGTCTCATGCAATATTTACCGTTACCTGCACTGTGTTATAGTCAGCATGGTCTTCATAGCTGAGATTTTTGTCTTTAAAATAAAATAAACAAAAAGTAAAAATTTAATGCAGGTCATTTAACTGCTGAAACAATTTATATACTAGTAAACTTACACCCTTAAAATCTGCGACTGAATTATTCCTAATGGATTTTTTTTTAGAAAGCAAATTTAGCATACGAATTCAGCAACTGCACCGCAAAACCGGTCCCACCATCATGGAACTATAGGCTTTAAAAACATTGAATTATACATAATATTAATATAGTTTTATCAATATTGTGTCCACTGTACAGATAAAAAGCATCTGGGAAAAGGCACAGCATGACTATGTTACCTCAGACTCTCCAGGCCCATCGACCCCTTTTTCAACGCTCTACTTTTTATCAACTGGATAGAAAGTACAGCTTGGCTGCTTCGATACAGTGCAGCTCTAGCAGAGTACTGAAGCCTACATGAACAAGCACTGATAGCACTGTCCGATATCATGGCTGTCTCAAGTCACAAATCTCAAGGACATTTTGCTGCACACTGGGGAAGTGAATTCCGGGTAGATTTCCACATGAAGTCAAATGAGAATGTAATTGGTAACATTGAAGCAGGAAAAAGCGGCAAATTGCAGCTGTTGGAAATGATTTTCTCACCAGATCTGAGACTACATCCAATCTTTCATTTTTTCATATAGAATTACTTATAACTGGAGAGCCACTTGATGTTTTTTGTCACCCAAATTTTAAAAAGTAGATACAACTTTCCATGAGATAAGTACTGCTAGGTAAACATCCCAAAAAATCAATGATGAAAAATAGGAAGCAATTTCTCTGAGAAATACTAGTCACTCCCTACTGTGACCTAGAAATCACTCCAGTGCAGACGAATGCAGCAGAGCTAAAAGCCAGCCGGTCCTGCTACGTAAAGCCTTTGGGGTAGCTGACTGGGTTTGTGCTCACATGGTACAAGCTAGTGTTGATAGTGCTTTTAATATGGACCACAGATCATAGAAATAAACACACAGAAATGTGTGTTTTGATTTGATTATCTGTTCAAAAAAAAAAAAAGAAGCTTCTTTTTTTGAGGATTGAACTACGAGATCCTACAGTGAGTTGTTTTTGTGTGACAGCAGAAAGGCTTTTTCAGCCTTCAGCTGTATGCAGTGAAATGGGAGTTTGGGGGAAAAGTTACTGTCACCAGCTGATAAACATTCAAGACACTTTCACCGCAAAAGCACTGAAGAACACATCCCAGATGTTTCTAACAGAAACCTACAATCACGTATAATAATTACCAGAAATCTCTACATACAACCTGGCTTTATAGCAAAGGATAAGGTGATTCGCATTACAGTATACATACACCATTAATGCCCGCCGAGTAAAATTCTTCCCGTTTTGTGTTTTTTTTTGTGCAACTGGTAGTAGATTTTTTTGAAGGGTTTTCAAAGTAGCCTGTGTATTCTGACATAACATTGCTGTGAACATACAACTGTTCATTCAGGTTGAACCCAACTAGATCAACCAGATTTCTAATTGTAAAAAGCAGCGGCATCTGAACTCACTGACGGTGGCATTTTCTTAATATTTTAAATATGTAACCTGGTGTTTGCTACCTTAATATTACACAGGACCTTTTCAATTGTATGTAGCAAAGGTGTATAAACCTGGTGCAATTTCAAGGTACCTAAATTTTACATTAAATTATAAGCTACAGTTCAAAAGATTTGCAAAAAGCCCAATTGCCTCATATTTCTAAATAGTAAATTGCAAAGTAATCAGAATGTAAACATATTTTGTGCAAATAAATTAGAGTCAGATAAAACATCCATTAGTAAATAGTAATCACATGGACCTGGGTAATTAACCGAAGCCCGGAAAAATAAGTCAGTATGTCATTCTGCAAATTAGTTATACACCAATGATGGTTATTGCAAACATACTTGAGCTTTTGGTTAAGCACTAATGTGACCTTGTTTAATTAGCAATTCTGTTAATTAAAAAGCCTCAAAGCTATAAGGCAAACCTCACACGCTGAAAACCATGTATTGAAAACACCTTTGAAATGTATAAAAATAATATAAAGCACATAAAAAGAAAATCAAGGTACCGTTACAATGACACTCAAGATTTTCCAACTGTTGTTTAAAATGTTTATCTAAATAACATACTGCCCCTATACTTCATAATCTTGTGCTAACAAAAAAAAAATGCAACTTACAAAAGATATGTCCCGACAAACGTTTCAGAGCAAGATATACACACTGGTTGCCAACCAAACCATCCGGCTCAGAATTTGTCTATGTAGTATAACCAAGCATACAACAGAGCGATTCTCAGTACTGGTGTCAGGGTGCCCTACACTGGGAAAAGCGTCCCTGAACTAAGAAAGATGCTGTAGCCTTCCCATTTAATTTACACATTTCATGGAAAAAAAAGAGATAAGTTCAGAAATTAACCTTAAAACCCATAGAGACATGGCAGGAGGAAGGGGGTTAGAATTAGTTCAGTGAAGAAAGCGATGAGATGCCGAGTAATAGGGGAGAGAGAGAAGATGTGGCGCATCACTTCACCAGGACTGACTTTGGAAGGAAAGCATCCGTTTCCGAATCGCCATCTCTGCTGGCCAACTGGCTTCTACTCTGGGTGGAAGCAGAGACAGTGGAAGCAGAAGAGGGAACAGCTACTTTGGGAAGGCTGTACATGTACACTGCTCCTATGACCAGACCAGCACCTAACGTGAAGAGGAGGTCCACGTGGAACCCGAAGAGGTAGACAGAGGTGACAGTGGAGACGATGATGGAGAAGGACGTGGCGAAACCCTTGAGGATGTTGTCTGCATACTTCACGACTACGGCCACCAGCAGGCCCCCAAAGGCCTGGTTACAAATCACGCCCCACACCATGGGCGTGTAACCGAACAGGAAGCCCCTCTCGCCGATGGCAGGGCCATCATTCCACCACAGACCTAGGAGGCCCAGTGCTGTGCCAAAGATGCCAAGTTGCACGTTCCTCATCCACACGGAGGCCGAGCTGCCCTTCAGGATCTTCTCAAAGTACACACCGGCAAATCCCGAGGACAAGCAGGACACCACCACTGCCACCAGTCCCACTGCATAGTTCTGGTTCACTCCCGCAATCGACGTCTCCTTCTGCTTCCCTTCCTGCTCCACTTGCACAAGGGCGACTCCAGCAAAAAGCAGGACCAAGGACACCCACTGCACGCGAGACAGGCTCTTCCGCAGCATCAGTACTGAAAACAGGGCTGTGGTCAGGATTTTTAACTGGTACGTCACCTGGAAAGAGAAGCACAGAGGACTCTCGTCACATCCATAATGAGCTAATGTGTTGTAAAGGTTAGAACCCTAAGTTACAGAACAGACAAAAAAAATGGATTTACCCAAATTATTTTCCTAAAAAGTATTTCATCATGGGATTTGAGTTTCTAGTAGCAAACCAACTGCTTCAACCGTTTCGAGACAGGGATAATGTACAAATAAGCAAATTACAATGTGTCAGACACTGTTACACCAGACACTAAAAGGGGCCTTTGATCAAATTTCATGAGATATTCTTAGAGATAAGAATTTTGATGCAGACACAATCAGAAAAGTCAGCTTCGTGTATAACAGGGGATGCTTTGTGCCATCAGAAAGGGGCAAATGTATTAAGCGCAGCGTCACTGGGGTGTGCACTAGAGAGAACACACTCACTTTGAAATGAAGGGAGCTTTTACTCAATTGCAGTTTATTTGCCCAAAATTCAGGGAAGGGAAAATGTAAGATGAGATTTTGACAGTGGTTTAATACAATAGCCTTAACTGGCTATGTGGCAACAAATACCAGGATTGATTTTTCCGTATTACCAACATGAACGGTGGACACAGAGGGATTCCAAAGGAAAAATGACATGCATTCAAAAGTGTGGAGTTTGAAAAGGCATGAGAGCAAAGAGATACTGTCATAATGCCAGCGTTTCAATTCTTGAGCGAAGTTCAGAAGATGATAAACTATGAAATACATAACCTACTTAGTATCTTCCTTGTTTATAAATAACACACCGAGTCGGCAATTTGACAGTTAAATGACCCTGCCACAAAAATGCACTGCAGGGCTGAGTTGAGATTCCCTTTACATTACACAAAGTAACATCTCATTGCAGTGCCTTATACAGTTCAGGCTACCGGACACATTTCACTACCACATGCAGATTCACAGCAGGTGACTGCATGACCATCTGTTGTGGGAGAAAGCGAGAGACGCACACCGGCTAAAGTCAGTCATTATGGTGGCTGCAAGAAACTGACTGACAGTGCCACCAACTTGCACCCATAAAACCCATTTCAGAAGGTAAAATGGCAATGCAGTGCATCACTGCAGATTAGTGACAAGTTGAACTTGAATATCTGCGATACCAAAGGTTAAGCGTTTGCATGACAACACGTGAAGTCCTAAGAACACCGATTATACAAATCTGAGGCATCTATGCGCATTGAATAAACTGCTGTGTGTCTCATGCACAGACAGTAATGTCTCTTTATGATGCAAGCACAGGGAGTCCGTTCAGCAATCATTATACATACAACCCCAGCTTGCTCATTATATTCTGAGAAAATTAGAAGCAAGATTAATAATGAGAACGATAAATGTCCAATTTCCAACAACAAAGAGCACATTGCTGTACAACAATGAAAAATGGCTATGCAGGAAGACGCCTCAGTGAAAACATTACAGTCACTATATCAACCAGACAGAGCGCGTAAAGCTCACCCTCGCCAGCAGAGTCTGACAGGGAGCAGACTTGCTCAGGCATGTGTAGCAGATCAGCTGTATCCCTGAAACTTTGCAGGTCCATAAAGTACAGCACGAATTAGGGCCAAATGATATCACGGGGGGCACATTGCAATATTCAAACATTTCGTGATAAACATTGCAAAACAAACAAAAAAAAAGGAGTTGAGAAATTTACCGAAAATAAATTACAGCCAAATATCTACCAACAGAGGCTGACAAACGAGTTGGTGGCGTTTCCTCGAGTTGTACAAAGACACAAAGAATTGCCTGTGAATTACTTGCTTTTGCACAATATCTCTATAGAACAGAAAATATAATTTTATATCAGCTTGCTGGGTTAAGTGATATCATTTGGCCCTAATTCGTGCTGTACTTTATGGACCTGCAAAGTTCTAGGGAAACAGTTGATCTGCTACACATGCCTGAGCAAGTTTGCTCCCTGTCAGATTCTTCTGGAGAGTGTGTGTGTGCAATATTGCAAAGCTTAAAGTGTTTTGTGTAAAAAAAAAAATTTACCACTTATTTATGGTCTCAACCCAGCTGACTACCTATGGACCTTGTGACGTGGCAACTGCGTGTGCATAACATGCAATGTTAGTATTAACATCACGCATCATGCAGGTCTAGTACTGATGGACACTCCATCCACTACAAGGAAGGAAAGACGGTACTCAAGAACTCCAGACATCCGCCGTGTGATATACTAAGATCACCTGGCCTGTGTCTGTTCCCCCTGCCAGGGGATTGAAGGGCTGAGTTTAAAATAAATACATATCTAGTGGTAGAAAGAATTGCATGATGATCTAAGACAAAACGATATGATACACACGGCTTGACAGTTCAGTTGAAATAGCAAGGAAAATAATTTTGAGCACACACACACACACACACACACACACACACACACACACACACACACACACACACACACACACACACACACACACA
>JAODJX010000109.1:10813992-10862281 GCA_026776945.1 Isichthys henryi
CCTCGTGCTCATTGCTTCCGGGATAGGCTCCGGACCCCCCGCGACCCAGTAAGGATAAGCGGTTTGGAAAATGGATGAATGGATGGATCCTTTGTACTTTTGGTTGGAAGTTTGATCTAGGAAGGATTACGAGCATGTCCAACAACGTACATGTAAAGGTAATGCTTTTTGCAATGCCATTGGATGCACATGTTTTGAGATATTTGAGCAACATCCATCTATCCATCCATCCATCCATCCATCCATCCATCCATCCAGTGAATGGTGTGTGAGTGTGCCCTGCGATGGGCTGGCCCTCCATCCTGGGTTGTTCCCTACCTTGTGCCCATAGCTTCCAGGATAGGCTCTGGACCACCCGCAACCCAGTAGGATAAGCGGTTTGGAAAATGGATGGAAGGATGGAATTTTTATCAGGAGTACCACGATAACAGTAACATCAGAATTTCTTGAAGGACAAATCATGGAGTTGTGTCTACTCCCAACAATGAAAGATATTCACACCACGCATTGCCTCAGAAAGACAATGCACATCACGAAGGACTGTAGCCACCCCTCACTCTCACTTCTCTCTTTCCTGCCCTCTGGTAGGAGACTCTGCATGCATACCACAAGATTCAAGGACAGCTTTTACCCCAGTGCTGTCAGACTGTTCAATATACACTGATGTGACATAATGTACAGTATAATGTGCAAAATATGTTAACAGCATGTTTGACACACGTATGTTCAATATTGCTAGCACACAATACACATGCTAAAGGCTGTTAAACATTTCACACTTGCACTCTTATTGTTACTCATGGTGACTGCCGATAGTACATGTTATATGTTGTTAATTGTCTATTGTTTACTGTTCATTTAATGTTAGTGTAATGTTGCACTGCTTTGTTAATTGTCTAGTCTGTCAAGAAGGCATTCAAGTAAGCTCTGTACACTGAACTTTGTACATTTGACAATAAATACTTTGAAATCCTTTCATATATGGTTAAATACGTTCAACCATCCTTCTTTTATATGCTTATCTAGAACAGTGGTGTTTACATACCAGGACATAAAAATCATATAGGAATTAAGAGAGTAGCAGCCAGGTGCTGCTTAAAAAAAGCACTTGATTAATTGTGACCATCTCTATAAAAGCAGAAGTTTTGGCAGTTTGCTGGTCTGGAGCAGTCAGGTGTGTGTTCACACATTGTCAAGGATGAAAGACATCAGCAATGATCTTAGAGAAACAATTGCCACTACCCATCAATCTGGGAATGGCTATAAGGCCATTTCCAAACAATTTGAAGTCCATCATTTTACTGTGAGAAAGATTATTCACAAAGTGGAGAACATTCAAGATGATTGCCAGTCTTCCCAGGAGTGGATCATGTCTTTATATAATTACAGTTGCCTCTATAATTATTGGCATCCCCTAGTAAAGATGAGTAAAAAGGTTTTGAAGAAATTCTTCCTTTGGTCAATTAGCTTAATCTTGCACTGAATAAAATGGGAATAATCCAACCTTTAATTGAAGTGAATTTAGAGAAGAAAAATCCATCATCAAGATATACCGATACTTATTTTTTGTCAAAACCACGTTCCACAGTCATTGGCACCCCTGCATATAATGCTTTGTACAACCTTCATTTGCCAATAAAACAGCACCGAGTCTTCTGCTGTAACATCTTATAAGGTTGGGGAATATAAAGTAAGCAATCTGAGACTATTCCTCTTTACAGAATCTCTCCAGATCACGTAGGGTTCTAGGTCATCTCTTGTGCTCCCTCCTTTTCAGCTCAGCCCACAGGTTTTCACTGCGATTTAGGTCAGGGAACTTAGACAGCCATTACAGAAATTTGATTTTATATTAGATTAGACGTGAGGGATAGGCTCCGGACCCCCCGCGACCCAGTAGGATAAGCGGTTTGGAAAATGGATGGATGGATGGATGGATAGAAGATGTGATTAGTCATTGTTGACACACCACAGCACACAGTGCACAACAATGAAATGTATCCTCTGTATTTAACCCATATGTGACATCATGACATAGCAGGGGGTAGTTAACTCAGCACCTGGGGAGCAGTAGTTTGCTGGTCAGGGACTCAAACCAGCAATCATTCAACTACCAGGCATTTTCCGAACTATTGGGCCACCATTGCTCACTGGTGTTCAGTTAACCATTTTTGTGTTTATTAGTCTGATTAGCAAAGTCCAAGCACTTACATTTGCAGTTAAATTACAGAAAAGGTTTTTTTCTGGCATGCCTTCCAAATAAGGATGGAGGAGGCATCTGGTAGTGGGTTTGGAGTCTCGGTGACCCCAAAAATGCTACTTTTTCCTATAATTCTCCAACAGTGACCTTTGGGGATTTTTTTTGCCTCTAACCATCCTCCTCACTGTATGTGGGGCCAAGGTAAACATGAATATTCCTGCAGGAAAGTTGGTAACAGTTCCACTTGATTTTAACTATTTAATTGTTGGCGTAATGGCAGAAATGGTCATTTTCAGGTGAGCAGCTATTCTTTTTAACCATTCAGTGACTTATGAAGGTCGACACACTTCTCCCATATTTGATTTGCTTCTTCTCTTATCTTTCCCACAAAAGACTAAGGGAACCTCTGTCACTTCATATTTTTCATAACAACATACATAATATACATGTCTATGAAACACAATGCTTAAAGAACATTAATAAAGGCAAGGAGAACAGATAAAATACCAGATAAAATCATATATGACTCCTTGAAAGTCCCTACACACTCTCGACAGTTTAAAAACGTAAAATATTTATATAGAAAATGTGTTACGTTTTGTTCCTAAGAAATTTTGGTGGTGCCAATAATTGTGGTAGATGTGGCTTTGTGATGTTGTGGTTTTCCATTTTTTTTTCTGTGTATGATTAAGCTAATTCACCAAAAGGTGAATTTCCTATAACCCATCTTTACCAGGGGCGCCAATAATTGCTGAAGGCAGTGTACTGTAAACAATGTTGCAGTTAATGAGACGTCAGTATATTGCTGCCCTCTAATGGTCACGGGAGTTAAAACAGCAAAACCAAATATTTTTGGTAGACTTTATTAACATTCAGCGATCAATAAAATTATGAATCATTTTAATAAATAGCAAAACCTTCACACATTCGTATCTCTCAATTATTTGTTATTAAAAACACACAAAAAATGTGGCAACTGCCACGTACATAACAATACATAAGTATTTACATCACAAAGGTGTACCAACCCCAGCCAATAAAGCAGGATTATTATAAAAAATTAATTAAAAAGTGTGATAGTGGAATCGTCAAATCTCTTTGCCAAAGGTTCAGTGTCAAAAAGCTGTTCAGATACGTTTTCACTGGAAATCAATGCAACAAACGGCAAAACCATTGTTATCATAAACCTAAAATGCAAGAAGCAACATGGTTTTAGCACCCCAACTGAAGCAAAAGATTCCAAGTGGTAAGTACCACAACATAATGAAAAAAGATGCTGTATATAAGATAGTTCTGTTTCAGAAAGGTGTGAAACTGATGTGTTACAGTTTAGTTTAAAAAATAATTCTATCCCAAGTTTAATTCATGAGGAATACATCAAACAACTAGAGAACAAGAAGCAATTGAATATACCACCACATTATCAAAAAAAAAAAGAAAATGAAATATGTTAGACTGATTTGGCCCAGAATGACCAGCATCTACCAAACAGCTCAGAGAAGTATTTCACCCAGTTTGTGGTTGACTGAAACTGGCTGAAGTATGAGGGAGTGTTTCAGAAAGTAGGTGACAAAACAGATTCTGGCTCTCTTTATACACATTTAATATTCACCTGAGGGGGGAAAACCGAATCATTTCCTTGATGGAGATGATTGCATTTATGCCTCCAGTAATGTAACAGTAAAATAGATTTCCTCACACAATATGAAATGCAGCTTTATACCAAACTCTGTAAAAGACCATTGGTAAATTACATGACTGCAAGTTCTGTCCCAGACTTTTGCAAAGTCTGAATGTGCTTCTCCACTTCAGCATCATCATTTTCTCAAATCCTCAGATGGAACATTATATTGAAAAATATGATGCTTACGTTTCCCCTCTTTGAGGTATTAAAGAATATTGTTTTAAATAACCTGTAAAACCAGGTCCAAACATGACAGAGTAATTTTAAATAAATCGTATACAAGTATTTCCAGTCTATTTTGAGGCATTTAAGACATTCACTGGCATCAGAAACTTCAACATGCCCATTAAACTCATATAAATATCTATAAATAGTCGCCAGTAAACACAAGTTATACCTGATGTGACACATGTTGCCAGAAAAAATATTAAGTTTTAACAACTAAAACAAATTTCCTCTGCCTGTGATACTTATCCTTTTTGAGTTTTTTCCCCCATACCATAAATTCCAACTTTTTTGCGCAGTCATAGTACCGTCAGTGTTTTCTTGAACATCTAAAAGAGCTTAAATAATGTTATACCTTTATTATCTACAGCTGACTTTCCAATGAAATTTAAAGTAAATACTCCAGGTGAGAAACAGTGAATCAGTAAATCAGAGTGAGAACTTCTTAGGCAGCTGAAGCTTCCTTAAGCCATTAGAAAAATACTTCATAGGCTTGACTGGCTTGACATGAGACTCTGTCCTTCTTGCAAATCTCCACAGTCGTCCGACATCTCCATCCAAGGATGACGCAATATCTGATCGAGGGTTGGCCTATCTTCAGGTCGGAATTTCAGGCACCAGCAAATCAGATCCTGGCATTCTTTTGGGGGAGGGGGAGAAATAGGTGTGAGCTACCCCTTTCTTTTCCTTTTAAGACTGAAACATTACATGATGTGTTAATCAGCTTCCATAAAGCTAATTCACCTACCCTTGGTTATTCGTTTTGTGAAACTGGGCTTCGCCTCCACAATCTGTCTCTCGTTGTCAAAGGGAATGTCACCGCAGACCATGTCAAACAACAGCACCCCCAAAGACCAGACGGTCAGAGGCCTTGCATGGTAACAGTGATGCATTATCCACTCTGGGGGACTGTATACTTTAGTTCCTAAGAAAAAAAACAAAACCATACGTCATTCCTCAAGTAATACTTCCATGACACAACTGTATTTTACTAGGAACTCTACAGATGCAAAAATCAAATCTTTATAAACAAAGAATAATGTAAGGTGCAATAAATATAACAATTCTCTTTTACAAGCTGCGACGGAGGATAGCTGACTGGAATAAACTATACTAACCTTGATAGTCTGTATAGGCAGTATCTCTGAGCAGAGCTCCAGCGCCAAAGTCAATGATCTTGATGTCTCCGGTACGAGTGTCCACCAATATATTTTCATCCTTTACATCTCTGTGTACGATACCCCTTGAATGGCAGAACTGAAGAGCCTCCACTATCTGCTTCATGAACCTGAAAGTATAAGAGTGAATGTGGTTATCATTAGCTGCACTTTGCAATGGGGCAATTATGGCTTTTTTTCCCATTGGGCATGCTCAGAGAATTCACCAAAGAATGTCCTTACCTCTGGGCAAGTGGCTCCTCCAAGGCCCCGTGTTCTGTGATGAAGTCAAACAGATCCTGACATGGCTGGGGTCTCTCAAACACAATCAGGAAGCCTTCCCCCGGCTTTTCAAACCAATCCAGCATCCGAATCACCCCACGGTGCACAGGGCCGGACACCTGCCCCCCACTCAGCTGCAGAAGAAGGGCGATCTCCTTGGGAACCACATTAGGTTCATTGGGCTGTGGGGTGGAATTATTATTTTTTTTTAATCGGTTCACATTCCACAAAATTAGCATTTAAGACATTTACCTTGTGTGTTTGAACCCAGCAACTTTAAACTGTTCAGAAACGTTTGGTACATTTTCCATAATGCTAACGATAATATACATCTCTATAAAATACAATGCTTAAAGAACATTAATAAAGGCAAGGAGAATAGGATTTACAGTGTTATTCTTTGAAGTACTTAATCCGTTTTTCAGGATTGTTTTTGATAGTCTCACTGCGTCATCGCTACGTCACAGCCGGAAAAACCAAGTACATCCTGGTATTGTTTTCAGCTACTTTCCCGTAGGGGGAGTACTTTTGTGTTATTGTAGGGGAGGCCCGTACGGAATTTCCAGCTACGATTTTTCTTCCCCATGTAAACGTCATACTGAAAGGGTAACATACTGATATCAACAATCTATCAAAACAAATTACGTGTCGGTTTATAGAGGCATACAAATAAAATACTATTGTCAACAGAATATTTACGCTATTAAAAAAAAGAATTAAAGCTTCAAAAAAGAATGTGACATTAATGCAATTATTTATGTACGTTAATTTTAGTGTTTTGTAAAGATTTCAATCAACGTTCATTTAAACCGCATATAATGAAATAAATTACACCTACCAGTCGTACGAATTGCTCTACCCAGTCATTTGACACTTGCTTTATAGCCACCTGCAAGGAAGGAAAATGCAATTAGAAAATCATGTTCTTCCAAAATGACGATAGAAGCTGGAGGTTAAGACGCGCTGGGGCCGAGCAGCCGGAAAGGCGATAAACAGCAACTTACAGACAAACCGTCTGAGATGCGCTGGCCGGCGAAGACCGACCCGAAGCCCCCGCTCCCAAGAAGGGCTCCCATCTGGTATATCTTCTCGAAGGGTTCCTTCGCCACTGAAAAGACAGCATAATCAGTCACTTTCCGAGTGGCTAGGTGTGGATGTGTGAAAGTTGTTAAAAACAAAATCCAATTGCTGGACAGTAAACAGCAAAAAGCAGTTATTTACACATGCATTTTACTAATAGTAATTAGAGCTCATATTAATTTTATTAGTTTACTACATAAAAAAAGAAGTTAGTAACGGTCTACAATGTTACTAGGTTCATGTAATGTTATAAAAAATGTAGTCAAATGTATATTTACCAATTTTTTCCTTTACGCCGTTAACCTGGCACAGGTACAGGTCATCCATACGCTTGTCCAACATTTTTCAAATTGAATGTTCAAAATGATACCGAAAAGTAAAATAAAAAAAATCTCAGTGCCTCTTAGACTTTCTAGATTAATACTTATAATCCATAACGAAAACTGGTTTAAATTACACTGAAAATCCACAACCGAAACAAGAAATGTGCAGTCGCCGGTTGTCCGCGGACGCTCGGTGTGGATGGCGCGCGACGTACTAACAGCACTCAAAAGTTTGTTGCCGTTTCACGTTTACATTTGATGAACCGCCCATTCTGTGGCTCTGCCCGTTGTCATTGGCTAGAAGCGAGCGCTTAGAAAAAACATCCAATAAAACTACACAACGATTTAAACTTATTAATATTCAAATTTGCAACACAGTCTTTTCTAAGAATTCAACCGCTCAGTTAACGCCCGTGCCAATTTACTCAACAGTGACGAGAAGTTGAGTTTGCTTTCTTGTCATAGGGTCTTGCGTACAGCAAACGACTTGAGGTTCCAGTCAAAGGCGCAACGTTGGTGGGGGGCGGAGGGGGGGGGGTGCGTTACAACCCTCCAACCCCCGTAATTTACGACCATGGTTCTTGTTAAGGTGGAAACCGATCTATAATTAATATAAACTGAACATCAATTGAGCAAAAATAAATATTCATTACGTTTGTCATTATAAATAATCAGGGGAGCAACAGCCGAAGAGCCTGCGTCGTTTGGAACAAAAATAAAACCATTTGCTTATATTTAGGAACACGGTAATCTAAAAATATGCAAATAGCTTTTTCATATGTTCAAGATATAAAAATTGCGAGATATTCTGACAACTTGTTGGCTGTATTGCATTTAAAATTCTGTGTGTTAAGATCAGCATACAATAGTAAGACATGTGCTCAGTGCATGCATTACTTGCAAACTTTTTAATGTACCATTTAACCTACTGTAAGAATGCAGGACTGCGTCTGGCTCAGCTCAAATCCTCAATATGCATGCTGACCACATTCAGGAAGACAAGCCTAAAAATGACCATTTTGGAGGTATTATGGTATCAGACTAAGGGTGCCAGGACATCCAATGTCCTGTATTCATTACACAGCAAGGCTGTCCATCCATCCATCCATCCATCGTTCCCCTTCCAAACTGCTTCTGCTGGTCAAGGTTGCCAGCAGACACCGGAGGATTCCCAGCGTACATGTCCTTAGACAGCAGGAGGAAATCAACAGTGAGCAGCCAGGAAAATCATGGAGACTCGACATACACTAGTAGAAATCATCACACGCCATAACAGCACATCATTTGTGGCAACTAACATAGCATAGATGGCCTGATTCAGTAATTACATTGCATTTGACTATACCTGAGTATCATAAAGCATGGGGGCGGGGGGGAGGATAGAACTCGACACACTACTTCTTCAGAAAGTTTTTTATTTTTTATTCCAAGAAAAAAAAAAGTATTTTTCATTCCAAAAATGATAAAACAAAATTATATTAATCAATCATTAAGAAGATAAGTATGACATTATTACAATTTTTCTTTTTTTTTTTTTTTTTAATTTTCTATGATGATGTTTGTGTTTATTTAAACATGCACCTAAATAAGTCCAATGGAGGCAAGGGGTTTATAATGGGGGAGGGAACTGGAGAGTATGATTATGATGATATTGTATAGGGAGGTGAGGAGAGTCAGGTATGGGGGCTGGGACAGGTGACTGGTGGGTACCATGATCGAGAAAACATTTGTTTCAGTTTTGTCTTTTTCCCCGTGGACATCGCCAGCGTCACCACCCCCACTATCAACTGCTGTCGGGAGACGGCTCTCTGTGTGTCGCGTTCTTTTTCATGCTGTCCAGGTATTCTTGTTGTGAGACAGCCAGGACGGAGGCCAGAATCTCATCATCTTCCCAGTCTGCTGTTGAAGTGATGCATTTGTAAACAAAATGTAAATCACAGGACAACATATCTGAATGACATCTGCATAGCACCCTCTCCTACTGCCAGAGGATGCACTGAATTACAAGGGGGTCTGGCCTGTGTGGTTGAGATTTTTGTCAAACTGTCATTACTCATCAAAAGCTCAATAAAAACCTAAATGTACTATATGCTTTCTGGGTCCAAGCCCCTCACTCTGCTGATAGAATTTACAGATCAGGTGGTTGTCAAACAGAAAATACCATCTGTGCTCATTTTCATAACATAGCATACTAGTTTCAAGTTTCAGAAGCACATCTGATAACTTCATGACCCATATTCTGACCAATCATATCCCTTTTCCAGACCATGGCAATCACCGAAACAGACTTAGAGTCCATCTGTACAGTGGTGAATCTAAGCAAATAAATTAATGACAGCTCTGGGGACCATCCAGTCTCAATGGGACTTACCAAATGCAGAAGGTGCCATTTCCTGCATGATAGCACGGTACTCCAGCTCAGGATACAGGGACACTAAGGAAGACGAAGTGGCTCTGTCTGGGCCCACACAGGTCTGACTGCTAGGACCTGTAGAACACAGAAAACAAAACCAATCAAGCCCCCAATTTAAGTGCAGTGTTTTGGGCAGATGTGCAGATGCATGCTGAATGGCACAGATAGCTCCGTGGCCCACCTGGAGCACAGGGAGAAGGTGGTTTGGACAGCATGAGGGCAGCTCCGGCTGGGGAAGCGGGCTTGGTTGCTGTATCGGGGTGAGGAGGGTCTGGGTGTTCCGGCGAGGGGGCCGAACTGCGCTGGCGGGGAGAACGGGCACTCCACTCCTCGGGGCCACTAGATGCGGCTGCTGTCGCCGAGCTACAAGTGGCACTGGCCTTGCGTGGCTGACACCGGGAAGAAAAAAAATCAAAAACAGATAACCAGAGTGGGAATGACTGTTGGTGTGGGGGGTGAGGAGGGGAGGGAACACTGCGTCTCCTCTTTCATACACTCAGCAGATATGACCTTTATGGGAAACTCAGTGATTAACAGCAGTGGAATAAGTCATGTCAGACTGAAGCTTATTCCAACAAGTTCCAAAACATCTTTAGTGATACACACATATTTTGGCCTTAGGTCGTATTTTTTTTACTTGGTACAGAAGAAAGGGGATTTCAGATAGAAACGAGGGACGGCAATGCAGATGAATCGGAAAACAATTTGAATTTCAATTATTTTCAATCACTTTTACATGGGTAGCCGTAAGGGGGGGGGGCAGGATGATTCCAAGGGTCCCTGATTGACAGGGGCCCTAAAAATTTGAGACATAACTGCACAAGTCCGTGTTGGGGCCCAATGTGATATGCTTTCATAGGGGCTCAAAACATCTAGTGGTACATCTGAATGTTAGAAATGCAATTTAAAAGGTAGAAATATATGACACTGTTATTGTCAAGAGGCCATTTATAGGAATTCAGTAAGTTTCACTTTAAGCTGAAAGACAAATTTGGGGTCAAGGTGTCAAGATGTAAAGGTGTGAACGGTGAACCTAAGACCCCTTCTGAAAATTCCGGTGTTATCACACTGAACCCCCTGGAAATCTTCATTTAATAGAAAATAAAAACTGAAAGTTAACAGCGTATGGAGATTTCCATGTACTGATCACAAATAATTATCGCTTTTTCGTTTCAAGGAAATGCCCCATGAATCAAATGCTTCAGAGACCAGAGCAAAACCATTACCTGGGTAACACTGGTGTGCAGTACTGCCACTTTGCTTCTGAAAGTAAGAAATGTTCTGGAGAATCCTACGGACTCAGTCTGGTGCCCTCTCACCTGTCGTGCCTGTTTCTCCTGGTCCTGAAGCCACTGCAAGTAAGATTCACGAGCCACTTGCTCTTCTATGGCCTCATTGGTGGCTTCCCAGTCTGTGGCCCTCTTCTTGTCCTCCAGCATCTGTTGCTCAATCCAGGACTCTTCTGAGGTCTTTATAGCATTCTTCATTAGCAGCTGGTCAGCATACTGCTGGGAGCAAAGGAAGGAGGATAGGTGGTCATATAATGGACTATGTTTACCTCCTTATGGGCAGGGGACAGGATGCAGTGTGTGTACGTAAGGATACACCAGACATGCCTCAATAGATGTATTAACTGCAAACATTAAAAATACAGCTATGTAAGGGCTAAATAAAAAACAGAAGTACATTCAAATATTTACAAAACGTGTATCTTAGTAGATCAACGCAAGCTACTCATAGCTTTAACATAGGGAGTAAGAACACACAGCCACATACCAGAGACCCTAGAATCATACCACTGATAACAAATATGGCTGATAGTGAGAGGAAATTAATTATAACAGTCTGTTGCTATCAGGCCTGCGTGTCATGAGCTGTTGTGTTTGGTCAATGCCCATGTGGGATAATCAGCATCACGTTACAATTTCTACGTACACTGTCGTCTAGAAACAGGTCTTTTCAGTATTGGTTTAAAGGCGGGAGGTAGAGCCAGCAGTCTGCTATAATCCAGCAACACTACACTGTACCCTTTCATTGCTGTTAATCACAGCTCAAGAAAAACAGATTCCTATCAACTTTCCATGAGAAATTTAAGCAAACACACAAATTCTGACTCATTTTTGTAACAGATGGGGAACTGACAGTGCCAAGCCAGAATACTGCAGTGTCAGTAATTGTTTCATTTGGGTAGAATTCTGCAAATAGATAGATAGGTAGACAGATAGATACATAGACAGACAGACAGATATATGAGCAACAAACACACACATAAATAAATGAATGAATGCCAGCCTTCAACAGATGAGATGGTTGGTGATACAATGCATAGATTTTCAGTGCCATATTAGACACTTAAGTACTTTGCCAATGGGGCTTCACCAAATGTCATAGTAAACCAACATGTTGATATTTCAAAGCAAACTTACGGGGGGTTCATAAACGCAAAATAGAAGAAGTGCTTATCAGCACCAGAGATTTCAATCAGAATGACACCCCCCCATGCTCAGCTCATCAAAAATCTGCATACTCCTTTAATACATACAAAAGGAGCAGAGCTACAGACTTATTTATAAATATAGCAGGAGTTACATTGCCTCTCTAGAAGCCCCACACCAAGTATCAGTTCTGTCCTTTGAATCCTCTCAAGCAACGTTTCCCAACCCGATCCTCTTGGGACCCCCAGACAGTCCACATTTTTGCTCTTCTCAGCTCTCGGTGAAATGTGGACTGTCTGGCAGGGAGCAAAAACGTGGACCGTCTTGGGGTCCCCGAGAACCGGGTTGAGAAACACAGCAAAGTGAGCCGCTCTGGTGAGGTTACCTTTTTACTGTAATGGCGGCTTTTATAAGTTGTGTGCGACCATGGCGACTGAGCACTCAGACCCATGCTGGACAGAGTGTGTCTCAGCCAGAATGTAGCACACCTTTGCCCATTTCCAGGATCAGGGGCTCATGGGCACCCCACGCCGGAGAGTTCCCTGCCACAGAGGGTGTCTCTGCAGTTTATCCTGGCCGTCTGTGCTGTGCGCTCTCTGGCTAGCGGGGCTCCTTCGCAGAGCTGGCTGACCCCAGACAGGGAGTCTTGTTGTGCCAGCTGATGACAGCTACCACTGCGATGATAACGTCTGAGCCAGCAGCTTCAGACAATCTGCTTTTACTGGGCACTTGCCTGCTGGCGCGCTCTTACCGCATAAGGGAGCTATTCTGAGCACTGGCCAGTCGCATTTTAGGCTTTTCCTTTCCACTAACTTTGGGGAATAACAAATACATTTAATTACATGTGCATGAATGCTCCTTTTTAATTGCGAGCAATAAAAATTATATTTAAATTATGAATAGAAATGCATTATTGTAGCAAAGTATAGCGTTTCTGTTTGAAATATTTAGGGAAAGACTGAAAGGGTGGAACTAAGGAATCAATCAGTATTTTGTGAGTGATGGGCTCAGAAAGATCCTCACCTCACACCCTGTTTTAGCAAGAAAGCTATATATATATATGTGTGGCTGGATTCCAGACACGCAAAGACCTCACAGATGACAAGACTGCATGATGTAAACAGAAAGCATGATATCCTATCGTCAGGAACCAGGTGAAGAATCCAGATGGAACTCTGAGTACAGCGTCACAGCATTGCCCCAGAAAGAGCGTAGGGGCCGACGCCCCTCCGACTGATCTGTGAGGAAAGTGTGCTGATCTGCAGCTGTGGCTGAGTGTTCATACCAGAGCAATGCAAGGTGCTTCCAGGCCAAACATAACACGAGAGTGACTTAGACTTCAGGAACATCGTCAATATTTACAGACATAACAACTACATATATAAGACAGTTTGAACAATTACTGCATGTGGATAGAAGATTTTGCAGGTTTGCAAATGGATTCATAAAACAAGCAGAAAATACTTAAAATGCTGACTACACCACTTTTACATAATGAGGGGAAAAACCGACTTTATGAGTCTGGTGATTGTGGGTGCGGCGCTTCACCCAATTCTAAAATCGCTCTGGTTAATCTGACATGGATGTCGAGCTTCTGGTAGGCCGACGAGCCATTAGGGTGCATTGTCACTGGGTCTCTCCAGTACAAATAAGACAGTGTGCTGCTATGAGGCGGCCCTTCAGAATCAGGACAGTGTGGAATGTTTCCTCTGTGTGAGTTCAGCCCTGCTCCCTTTGATGTGCGCGTGTTTGAGATAGGGGACGCCCCGCCACGCTTCCAGCCCCTTCAGGCCTTTGAAGATCCAGTGCCACCTAATTCCTACTTTGCTTCTCTGCAAATAAAACTGAAGCCTAGAAACAGTGTCTGATTCTCAATGTGTTGACCAGGCCTCTCCACGTTCCACAAATCACATGCCTGGATGGGCTCATGATCAGCCAATTAAAAGCCTCAGTGCCACTCACCGTTTAAATGTATTCCATCATTCGACATAGACCTTTTGCACTATAACCCTTTTATGTATGCAGCAACACATGCGTGAGTGCAAGTATGCATGTGTGCATTGGGGCAGACCGAAATAGGAATGTGCCAGAGTTTAAGAACATAGCGAAAGAAGCTGCACCAGATGTCTGACACTAGGCTGAGAGCTGGACTGCCTAATTTCACATAATTTCATGGTCATAACGAAAATATTGGAGTCATTTGCTCCACCATAATGATTAATTTTGAATTTTCTCTGCTTGGCTTCAGAGATCTATGGAATCTGTATGTCATTATTTAATAAATAGAAAAAGAGAGAAGCTCTGACTGAAGGAACCCACCCCTGGTTTGAAAGCTGGAAGCCCTAGACCAACTCCAATAGTGGCTTTGTTAGGGTTCACAACTGAATTGTAGTGAATGTTCCGATGGTAGCTAACTCTGATTGGCTCATCGTTGTTCTGGTGGATGCCATGGAACGTGTTGATTGGTTCTGAGAAAAAAACAGAAGAAAAAAAAATTATTTATAAATGTAATAAATGATTGCAGTATCTAAGTATCTGAATAAGAAAACGGAGCACTGTTGCCTTATAAGTGCCAGTTACAACAAAGCACTCTGGTTTTTTGCCCTTATTAATGTTGAGTATCTTCCCCACAAATCATTTGACCATCTAGCCATTCACTCAACGCTCCACACCTGTGCCATACTGGTAAACTTCTACAGGCCGGTTGTACATCTCCGCCATTGCCTGCATCTCAATGTGGTTCCCATGACAGTTGTTTTTCCTCTTCCTGTTGATGTATGTGGTGAAGTCTTCAGTCACATAGTTTGAAAAGTAGTCTGCATTCTTCATCTGCAGTTGAAGAGCAATGAGTGAGGCCCCATCCAAACAGCGGTACGAAAGAAACTAACTAACTACCATAATTCCGAAACCCCATTTCTGATAACCAATGTAGAGAGATGACTCACCAGGTAGTCCATACAGTGTTTTCGGACCACTTCATGCATATCTTGATCTCCGTACACTTGATCAGCTGCAAAGACAAAAAAGATTAATTGCTTCAAGCAAAATCTGCTGTAACATGGAGGATTCTTTACTTATAGCCCAAGTCAGTTTGTTTTTTTTCCAACAACAATCAAATGTGGAAACCCCTGGGAGATTTAAATCACACACCAAGAGAGAACCCCCTTTCATTCTTTTATTTTCACTGAATGCACAAATTGGACATTGTTAGCAGAGTGGATAGGGGACAGCAGGTGTGCAGGGACATTTTTATCCTCACAGTAATGAAATTCAGTGCAAACTGAAGCAAAGTAAAGCTTCTTATAATTTTGCACGTTTCCAAAACTGAGTAGCAAGCAAATACAAATGGCACAATTTCCTAATTTTTTCGGTCAACCAAATAAATGATGCACTTGTGTAGGTACCGAATGTTTCGGAGCGCAGAGAGGGGGGTGTGCGTAACTTCTCAAACTAACTTTTTGGCGGGCTCCACACAGGCATGCACACACGCACAGGTTCCTCTGTTAGCCTGGGTGACAGAAACCACAGATGTAAACAGGGCCTACGGCGTTTTTTTGCTGGGGTACTACACCATACTAAGACTCCGCCTAACATGATATGCAAATGAGTCTCAAAACCAAAGTGTCTTCCAGAAAGTCACATGACACAGAGACTGAAATTCTGAGAAATTCTTAGTCAATTTCCTCTCTTGTGGTGTAACCCTGTAATGAGGACACATTTAGAGAAGAAAAAAAAAATGGCAAGAAACATGAAACCACAGGTGCTATTTTTTTCAGCTGATGATGACTGTGATACTTCAATAGACTTTCAATAAAAATCTTAATACAACCATCCATCCATTTTCCAACCCGCTTATCCTACTGGATCGCGGGGGATCCATTAGCTTAGAGGACATGGGGAGAACATGCAAACTCCCCAGGCGGAGACTCGAACCCGGGTCCCAGAGGTGTGAGGCAACAGTGCTAACCACTGCACCACCAGGCCGCCCCCCTAATAAAACCAATTAAATGTAACAAATACTGAGACAGGATTCCTCTAAGCTGAGCAACACCATTTAACATCCCAAAGGACTTCTCCTTAGTACATGCTTCCCTGCAGACCAGTGCCTCAACTACACTTAGACAAAGAATTTTCAAACTCTTTCAAAAACATTTTCATGCTATTTATAAATACACATTGCACCCTTGTAACGAGATATGTGGTATGGAAGACGGATGGATATTCATTATATAGTTATGCCACACCACGGATTCATTAATATTAATAACATATATTAGTTAGCCTTTGAGAACTGCAAGCTGATCATGAGTCCCTTGCAGGATTAGCGACACATTTCGAATGGCAGTATTTCAGGCAAAGGCCTTTTAACACCAAGTCACCACAGAGAGGTTTGCAAACAGCTGCCTCAGTGGTATCTGCAGCTCTTCCTTGAATTCTTAGTAAAGAGGAAACAGTCAGCAGTGCTGCTTTTAGAATGGGCCATCTTCAACCTATGATTTGGCAGCAAGATATGACCTACAGCAAAATGGGTGGTGTTTAAAAAGAAAGGTTTCACATCCCCGATTAAGACAGAGTAACGAAAAAAAAAACAACTGCAAGATGTGCATCAATGAAGGGATGTGGATTCCTTCCTGTGTGTGATGGATCAAAGGGATTGGTTTTTATTTTGTGCAATCAAATTAATTTTCTACAACAGGGTCTACCGTAGGCATTTCATTTCACCTATCATGAATTTTACAGAGAGAACATCATACATACATTTCTGCATCGTATAAAGCTTTGTGTAACTGTTTTGTGATTCAAATCATATCGAAAACTAATTCAGAGGTTCTCTGACTCATGTGCTGGATTAACGGAATTAGATTAACACCACCAATAGACCACATGGCGCAGAGAGATGCTTTGTGGTTGTAGCTACTGCGTTTATTTCTTATTAGAACATGTCAGCATTCCACCTGTGTTTCTCTGTGCTGTTTCTATTTGACAGGGAGTCCCAAAGGAGAGGGTCTGTTTACCAGATATCAGAGCTTCATATTTGATGGCTAAGTAGGCGATGGTGGTTTCTCAGGAATTCCCCTTTAGTCATACATACAAGAATGACTCATTCTTTTTTCATCATCCCACTTTGATCTCATCTTCTTAGTCCTGAGCAAACATCAAAACCCAGTAGTTCAGACCATGGTGAGTTTCACCACTTGTCTAACACATTCACTATAAACCATTCTTATACATTAGGAGACGGCCTATTAAATCTTTAACTGAAACACTGAACAGGGACTCATTTTTCAGCAAAACTGAACATGGATACCTTCAATTGTCCCAATAAACTGTTTCTAATTAGAAAAGCTTATGCCTAAGACACATGTACCCAATGGGAAAGAATGTTGAAAAAGTGCAAAAAGATAAAGATTCACAAAGGGAAAGAGAAAAACCACAAGGTTGGCTGAGAATGAACTTCAAGCTACTCCGACAGCATGCGGGAGATGTACAAACCAGCACCGATAACTTGTACGCAGGCTTCTAAGAAAAGGGGATGGGCCAAGCACAACTCTGAGGAATTGAGGGTGAGCAAGACGGCCTGTCTGAACCTGATAAACCTTATCAGCATGAGGCAGGCTAAAGACAAAAGCTGGGATGAGCACCATCTGGAGCAGCGGCCTGACCGGGCTGCAGGTCTGCCCTTCTCTGACTGGGCCGAAACCAGCCCAGCTATCAGTGTGTGCACGTTACTCATATTGATCTCCCTTAATACTCCATTCATTTTTTTCTATAACTGTGGATACTGTGCCATATCACCTTGCTGCCACATGAAGAACTGCAGCGCCCTGAGCAATGCCACGCGCTGAAGCTTCTCCATGATATATCCCATTCCACTCCCCATAGACCTTATTAACAAGTAGTCAGTTTTTCAGTTGTGGGTGCTTTACATACACAAATGTAATAGTTATTCAATAATCTCCTATCATTGATCATTTGAGTCAATATGATTAAATCACATAATGGTAATACTATAGCTACAAATGGCTAACAACACTCACCTGGCCCAGTTCCCTACACATCAACTAGACACCAATGGACTGTTCTACTCTGAACCTTGGTGTATCAGCTAACCTTTTGAACTACTGACAACTAGCAACTTCGTGACTAAGAATAAGACTGCTAAACATCATTTAGTCTAACCTTCTCCCACCCCCCCCCCTAAAAATCAGCTTAACTGGGAGCTGAACACGGAACCAGAAACTCACACGGACAGCAGAAACTTTTAGGAGGGATATTCATTGAGAAATGTTATGAAACCACCAATGGACATTACAAAAGGCCCGGCATGCCGTCTGCCATACATTTATGCAATGCAAATGCATGCATCCTTGTCCCATAATCAGGAAGGTGACCTAAGAAACTGGGTAAAAAGTTACACCTAAGTTGCCTAAGATACATTTCCAGCCTAAGATTAGGCACCACTGGAGGTGACCTCCACCATTTCTCAGCCAAGGCCCAGACTGCTGCCTTTCCTTATGGGGAGCGTCGCACTGCTGTTGTAACCTCGTCAGCCCAGTGCAGCAGACCGTCTGCAGTTTTTAGGCCAAAGGGAAGCGCCACATGATGTCTGGAGTGCTATGGCAGAAGCTCTGCTCACATCTCAACAGCCATGAAGGTTATTTCAAAACACAGTAGAAAAAGATATACTTTAAAACTGTACCATTTGCTTTTCACACCCTGAACAAAATGACATACAACAATTAAAAACTGAGGCATGTTTTTGGCAAAAATAAAAAAAATACCTGAGAAAAGATTTTTTTTACACTATAATTACTATTAATCTAAAAATATTCTTGAAGATAAAATTGAACACAGTGAATCATCGTCATGCTTTTCTAGAGCTCCCAGATTAACCCAAGTACAACCCAGAGAATATCGAACGGGAAGGAAAAAAAAAATCAACCAGGAACCTGATGTCACAAGTGAATGATGACCTTCAGAACTGTCTTTTGTAAGATGGTTACAAACCTGCCCCGAGAGTTACCAGAACATTCAGAATTCCCACAGGCTATATATCCGCAAGACAATGATTTTAATTTGAATGCTGAGTTATAGTTATATGAGAGTATAACTCTACTGAGTTAGAATAATGTTTACTAGCTGTACAGTGAATTTAGTTTTTCGCTTGTGTGCATGCATGACTTTTGTATTCATGCAGTCTGGCATGGAGAAGAACAGAAAACATGGAATCGCGAACATCGGGAAGTTCTTAAGTAAATGCTTTCTCAAAAACGATGTTCGCTGCCAGTGAGACATGAATGCCAAAAGCAAATCAGAAAATGAACTAATCTCAGGACATCCATTCATCCATCAATTTTCTGTAATCGCTTATCCTGTTCGGGGTCATGGGGGGTCTGGAGAACATCATGGAGGCTACAGGCACAAGGCAGAGAAGAGCCCAGGATGGGGCAATAATCCATCGAATCTCTGGACAAGAAACCAAACATTTGTGATTCAGACAGGAAAGCTATAAACTGCACATTAGACTTTTGTGATTATGATCAGTAATCAACAATAACAGACAAGTAACCCAGTGTCGATACCTGACCATGACTGACCAACGATTATCACCTGCTGGGGAAGTAGGCATAGGCCACACAGAAAGCAAGATAAAGATTCTGACATAGTTTAAAATAAAAAAAGGCTTATTTACAGTGAGTGCTACTACTTATGATTTGTATAAAGTGTTATGTGAGCTACACGTTTTCTGTACAGCCGGGGTATAAGAAACCGAACGTGAATCGCTTTTTTTCTTCATTAAACAGCGGCTTACTGAACAAGGTACGATTATCCTTCTTAAATAAGAAGTCAATACTGCTGCAGCCTACCAATAAAAAAACTAAAACGTACCTAAAATGAAATCAAAATAAACAAGTAAATAAATATAAAATAAATATCCATTAAGGTGCACATTTAGAAAATTAACTAACTGATCTGTATTGTATTCACATCAGTAGTATTCAGCTTCATATTTGAACTGTGCAACACAAATACTGTCTCAAAAACTACAAAGCATAACAAAATAAACTAAGCACTAAGAAATATGTCACATTAGAACGTAAGTGCAGATGCGTAGTGGCACGGCTTTATCCGCCTATTTACATAAGCGTACCGAACGCGTACCGCTACGCTCCTACTAAAAAGCTATGCAGCGGTACTCCGCTAAACAGCAAGTTGTAATGCATATGACGTACTGATGGACGAAAAAAATTCCCTTGTTTCACAAAAGATCCAAGAAAAACGTCTTTTACTGTTAACATATCAGGCCAAAGGCCATTGCAAGATGTTGAGAGGTGGCAATGTACACAGAGCTTTATCACGGTCCAGTATTGTGGCCTGAATAGGAGCACTGGGTCTGCCAGAATGCAGAATGCAGCAAAGCCCAAGCAGTCGGTACCATGGGACTTCAACACAGTGTGTGGCATCGCTATCATACCGGGCGACTCCAAAGAAGGAGGAAAAAAAAAGGAAGAAAAAAAAGTTTAAAAAATAATAAAAAGAAAACATTTTGTTTACATGTCTTTCTGTTATCTGACAAGTGACATCACAGAAAAGATACAGAAATTCTAAAGAAATTCCACCTTCTCAAGGAGAGAGGGGGGAAATATCAGCATGTGGTTTGAGATGAGCTATACATGTGTTCATTTTCTATCTGGATTTTTCTTGTATCACTTTGGACTGAAAGTGGTAAACCCAAACTGGAAGACACACCCCTCTCTCAGTCTATTCAACAGGGTTTGTCAGTGTTAAGGCAAAGCAAAGTTCCTTACGATCTGAAAACTGCCCACCAGACTATGCCCAGGCTTCTCCCTGTGCTCTCCTGCAGTCTGCAAAGTTTAGAGAGGGCAAGAGCAGCAAATTGACAAGTGTGTATGTACTTGTGGGAATGAACGAGTGGGGAAGAGCCATCCAGACTGATCACGTGGGCCTGACGACTTGTCCAGCATAGATAGGTCAGGATGTTAGCCACCAATCCCCTTTCTGGACTTTTCTGGACAATGTCAAAAATGTGCAAAGCTCAACCTTTGTTCTAACACAGGATTCCAAACACGGATCCCTAATTTACAGAATTACAACAGGACAAAAGACATGGAGAATACACTTGAGGCACGGAAAAGAACTGCTTCCTTTAATTGTGTTACTTTGAAATGTTCTGTGACAATCTGTGGTGTGAATGGGCCAAATGTAATGCTTAGGAGTTAAACTAAAAGACATCAGATGTACTCTTAAGCCCTGCAAAAACTGAAAAAAAAAGATAACGTATCGCTAGACAAACTCAGAATGGTGTGAAATACCACCTGACAGGTGTATGCTTTTAGTTAGATTTCATTTTTCATTCCGCTAGTGTATCTGCAGGAGACACAGCAGGCACTGCAGCTAAATGAAACGAAGTGGAAACACTTCAGTGATAAATTCCTACTGTGCAAGACTCTATACATGAGGGTGCAGTGTTAGGTAAAGAGTGTAAAGAGTGGTTTGTGCGAACAAATCCCTCCTACTGCCAAACCCTGATATAAGCACTATCCTCCTTGCGGTAAATGCTCACAGATTTTCCCCGAGCTCAGTGTTTGTGTGCATGACCTGTAATTATAATAATTAAAGTTTTCTGTGGCTGTAACAGAGATTCCCTTCAGGGGGGAAGTTTCCATAAGGGAGCATTTCCATGAAATGAGGCATGGAACGGTAGCTAAACAGACACACGAGTAAATAGCCTGTGCGCCTCCCAGTCACTGCTTCAGAGGAGAAGAAAGCCCGCAGTGTGTGTCCCACTCCAGACAGGATCAGAAAAACTCACACAGAACTCACAGCCAAAAAAAGTGACACCAGTTTTCACTTGACTTAAAACTGCATAACTACCTCCACAAGTGAGTAAAATGAGTACAAATTACCTACTAATGATAAAGAAATGACACCAGATACAAGCTGCAGTTTTCTGCACACGGCTTCCTTGCTGACTAATTTGCTTTCCATTAAATATTTTTCCTTCAGGGGACACCAGCAAGACATGGATAGTAGTATGTTTTATACGCCAGACTCCACACTCCATTGAAATGAATGACGACTGACCAGTAAATAGTTAAATAAAGCAAACCAATGCAGAAAACCAGTCCAGTAAATACTACAGACCAGCGGCTGTGCAGAACACGCGCAGAATGGCACCAAAATGCATCTCTTATCCTGGAAAATTCAGCAAACCAGTTCAACAAAGAGAACTGAGAGGGAATATGGAAAACATGTTGAAGCAGCCATAAAGCCACCGGCCATCGGGGAGTATATAACCAGGCCTTATGTAGCATACAGCATCCATGGGTGACTGCACAGCCACCCTAGCTAAAAGCTACAAAGTTACCGTGTTGCAAACTTTCGTTATTATAAATAAAACTTTAAAAGATTATAAAAACGTGTTACACTTCTCATTCGTAAGCATTTTAGCATGGCCAATAAGCCCTCAAATGATTTGCACCAAACGGGACCCACAAAATCCTTTGCTGGAGAAAACCAATTTGACCGTTCTTTGACCTACCAAAATTCAATGACTATAGACATGGTCACATAAGAGGTGACCCATCAGGAAAACACTATACTGAACAGATCAATGAAGGCAGCTTCCTTGTATGAAGGACATGACTTAAGGAGCCACATTCAATATGACTGGAATGACCAGAGAGTAAGTACGGCTGTAACAACCTAACTAATACTACTGTACTTGTTAGAATATGATCCCAACTTTAGTTAAAGCAACAACATCAGCTTTAATGTGCTTCTCCAAATAATGGACTAGCAAATTTCAACCAATTTTCATAATAACTGATTTATGTAGTATAAGCTATATTTACAAATGTACATAAGGTGGAAATTTTGGGAAAAAAAGCAGAAATTTGTTCGGCACAGTATACAGTATAATGACCATGCTACTAAGACTAACTTGAACAAACAGCACAAAAAGTTTCACTTTACAAACTGATCCAGAACCCACCAAGACACCTACTGCAGTATTAACCAGCAGTTCTCAGTTGTGCTGTCCAAAAACATATTCTTGGCCATAGCAACAACATATAATTAAGCTGAATATGCTTGTTTATGTAAGGGTTAATGCAAGACAAGCCGTGCATTATAAGTTTTCGAACCACCCAACGTGCAGTGCATTTAAAAATCTATAATGCATGGCTTAGAGTGCCTTAACCTGCTTATGCCACAGTTACTACATATTTGGCTTGGTTTGTAGCATAAAAACGTGAAAATAACATGTTAAGTCAAAAGCGCATTTTAATATAACTACTTTCTTCCGCCAATAATTAAACATTTTGCTTAGGCAAGATGACCCAAGTCACTCTTGTTAATTTGAAACGTGCCAGTTGCCAAGACCATAAACGAGTCATTAGTTCAAAATTGCTCATTAATGGTCTTTTTCGCTTGCAGAGTGTCTTCACAGGAATGTCCAAATTGGCCTTTGCCCTTTTTAAAAAGGAGTTGTTTGCTGTGTACATGTTCAAACAAAGGGAAAAACCTATATTTAGCATTGTTATTTTGTTTTGATAGTTTCCGTTTATTTCAAATTGCATTCTGAAATTTTAATTAAGTTTAGTTAAAATTAAAGGTGATAAAAACACATTGATTTACTACTGTGACTTGCCTGGTGGGCACTACTTGTGTGGTTACAGAAATCATTCTAACCAATCAGATTTGAGAATTCACCAGTGCCATGGTGGGGGGGGGTTTCCCCAGGTTCACAGCAGGGGTACCCCCTAGATGGGATGCCAGCCCATCGCAGGGCACATTTGCTATGTGCAATTCTTGTTTACTGGGAAGAAACCAAGGTAGCAGAATGATATCTGCTCAACATATGTAGAACATGCACATATACGAAGCGGGGATTCAAACCCACACCCTGAAGGTAAAAAAAACAACAGTGCTACCCAAAGAGCTACCAGGCCAGTCAGAAATGGGAAGAAGCTGGACTTTAAATGTATGCCAATGTATGGAGTTAAGGGCTTGCTCAAGGGCCCAATAATGAAATCACTCGATCAACCACAGGATTTGACCCAGTAACCTTCTGATCACAAACACAGTCCAGCCCTGAGACACACACCATCCCTGCCTGTTCAAACTTGACAATACTGTCATCATAGACATGCATTTATTTTAAGCAAACAGTACAATCTCAGTTTGTACATTCCAATAATTGTGTTCCATCATTTTGTTAGATCATTGATGTTATTCAACTCACAGCTTTGCACAGCAGTGAAATGTTATAGGCATAGAGTTAAGCCAAGCCAGAACATGTCAGATAGACACAACTGTAACTACCACTGCTGTGGTCTGAGCCAGATGCACTGAGGACACGCGCCACTGTACAGACACTGTAGATGATCTAAGCATATTGAGCCCAATCTTCTATACAGATGCAGGACAGCTTTTAGCACATTTTAAATAAGTTTCTAATAGGTTTCCCAATGTTTGTTGGGAAGTTCATTTCATAGGGAACTTATTTTCAACTGATGACAGCAACATTGCTTTGCAGAGGCATCTACCAGGTCTACAACCCCGTTTCCAAATCAGATAAACCCATGTTTATTTTTTTCTTTTGAAATAAATATGGGTTTACATTATTTGCAAAGCATCACATTCTGTTTTTATTTACATTTTACACAGCGTCCCATCATTTTTGGAAACGGGGTTGTATTTGCGTACTTTACACCTGCAGTTTTCTCCCCAAATGAACAAGACTCAGTTCAGTGGGTGGAGGGAAAAATCCTGAGCAAGACTAGAAATAAACAGCTCGTTTCGTTTCCTGCAAGCATAACATTCGCGCTCTGGGTCCTTCACTCATACTAGACCAGTAGTTCTTCGTGACAAGCAAAGTCAAAAGCTGGCACAACACAAAGCGTAGTAGAAGTCAGATGTGCTTCATAGGACAGTTTTAAAACCAGAGTTTAAGGTCAAAATGTCTTCATAGATAGATGAGTATATTTCAAAACAAATATATGCTCGTGAAAACTGACTGTTTGCAAAGACACTGTGCAAAAGGCACAGGCAATTTATAATGTACCGAGTCTCCTCATGAGGTCTGGTCACCCCTGAAGCCACAGAAGAACCACTGACAAAGGGCTAACCACAAAGAAGTGCTTTCAAAGCAGGCAGGAGGAGCTTACTGGAACTAGCGATGCCCCGCCTCTACGCTAACCAGTACCCCTCCCCACATCCCCCCGGCAGTCTGTATCAATTCACTTTTTCTGCCAATGACCCCAGTGACACCTTCTTTGAAGAAGAAGAGAAAAAAAAAGCTTGCGTGTCAATCACAGTAAAATAGAAAATTGATAGAACATTCTGTGGATCATCAGCTTGTTTCAAAGAATTAGCAGGTAAACTCCACCCTCAGGACAAGTGGAGAAAAAAAAAGATGATTTTCTGGAAATTTTCAGATCTGTGGTCTTCCACTCAGCTGCCACCACTGCTCTCAATGTTACACGCATATGCCAAAGAGCCACCTTTAAGTCAGAATAAAAGTAAGAAAATGAAGATTATTACAATATACAAGGTACGTTCATAACTGTTCAATGGGATATACTAATATAAATTCCCATTTTTTCTTTGAATTCTTTGTATAATTCCGTGACACATGGAGGGAACAGAACAGCTTTTCATGGGATGGCCATCATTTCTATTGCTGAATTATGGCTGCTGATTTATGACCTTAATCTCAGTTCTATACTATTTATGTCACTGGTATCCATGAGCACATGGCGACACACGGAGCTTAACTGCATACATAACAATCAATCACTGACTTCACCTTTCATCTTACATTTTATTTTTTGTGTACTTTTACTCTTCGTGTGCAGATTAAGAGTGAAACACTTAAATTTCCACACCCATGTTTTTTATACCACAGGCCTGTCGTTCCCACGACTTCACTGTCCGTTACTTCCCCAAATGATAAGGTACTTCGCACTACTCATCACGACCAGCCCGCACACTGCAGGCGTGTGTGGGTCCCCTACGAGTTTTTAGTAACTGAGATCCGAGATTCCATAAACCGTTACAGCCTTCTGCGGAAACAACGTCAGTCATGTCAAGACAGGGCTTCCGCTGACTGCATGCTAACGGCATGACCCTAGACAGCACAGCCCTTTGAGTCCGGGGAACAGGCCAGAACAATCTATGTAAGATATATATATATATATATATATATATATATGTATAAGCTACTCAGGAACCTCATCTTTAATGTTCATCCTTTTTATCTTGTTTTTCCCACGCTATTGTGGTTCTTTGCTGTGTCTATTTCATACAGACAAAGATTAAACTCATCACGAAATAGAAACAACAAATAACCATTCAGCTACATTAAATAGCCTATTCTTATAAATTTGGCAAAGGCTCGTATAACCATCTGGAGCCAGTACCAATAATTTGAAAACATCTGCTTGAAATATTTTGCTTTGGACGGCAGATGATGGGAAAGTTTCTGAAAGGGAAAAACCTTTTACTAACTCATTGTATTTGATGTGTGACAGAAACACTAGTAACTGGAGTAAACAGTTGGTGAGAGAGGAAGGGTAAGTCCCAGGCAGGACCCACAGCCTCCTCGTGAAAACTAGGGGGCCTCTCGAACTTTATTCACCTCAGTGTCATTCGCACACCTCCATTCAGCCACATATCTCCAAACCAAAACACCCACACCTGAACACATAACAACCAAAGCAAAACAGAAAAAATACCACAACATAATTACAGATTTTCCACCAAATGATTATTCACCAAAAAAAATGTAAGAACAGGCTGAAATGCAATGCCTTACTGGGTGAAAGGGAAGTTATCACACTTAGGCCTCCTGATACATGCTCCGGACCCTAAGTGCATGTTTAAGCTGACAAAAAAGCCTGCCATACCACAAGCCTCTGAGTTCATTAAAATATATTTATATATACAGGAAATAGGGAATTTCAGTGAAGAAACATCCTTTCACAAAAGAGAAGTTTGCTTCTGCAATCACAGAACACGGCACTATGTGAATTCCGCCATCTAGAGTCAGGACATGGTAATACATGCGATCCACTTTTCACACCCACTGTGAAATGTATATGTGAAATGTACTCCAAATACACTTCATAATATATTTGGTACTACTTTACAATAAGACTATCCTCAAATGGTTCATGAATGGCTTATAATAAGGTTATTAATTAGGTTGTAACACTTTGTAAATCATTAACAGACAATTCTAAGCAAGTTATAATAGTCTTTTTTTATTAATAATGCGTTACTACCATTTAAGTGGCAAAATGGAGTTTTTTTGTAAAGTGATATCGCATATTTTGGGGGGGGGGGGAATGAGATCAGACAAATATTCAGTGCCTTCTAAAAGTCCCTTTGAGAAACTTCTAGAACAGTGCCACCTACAGTAGACTCTGTGTAATTGCACCAATCTCAAATCAGAAAGGACACTAAAAGACAGCTGATAGAGTTTCACAGAATTCAGTGCCAGTCTTGCCCTGTAGGGAAGCTAAGATCACACAGCATGACACGCGGAACACGTTAAAGCATCATAAAAGGTTTTGAACACGTCATTCTTTTTTCATTCTCAAATTTAATTCTGATAATCCAATGAATGAAAGCCTTGTGAAGTGAAAATTAGAAATGTCGTTACAAATTGCTATGTGTCATTAGAAATAGATAAGAAATACATAGCAATGAAAAAGCAAGCAGTACTGCACAGAAACGGGTTAACTTGGCAAACTTAAAGGAAGCGCTCGGTCTGATAAAGGCTTGAGCAATGGCCTTTGACTAATATATAGGTGTTCTCTATAACGATATTTAATTTCTCTGACTGAAAACAAATACAAACATTAAATGGCAAATTTCTGTGCAACGATGATTTCACAAAAACAATCTTCACTGACAGTTCATTCATACTTGTGGCAGGACTCCAGCAAAAAGGTTCCAGCTATATATGGAAGAGTATAACTGAGGGGCAACTGTGTAACCGTATCAAACATGGAACCAGTGCTGGAGGTAATGTGAAAACTATCCACCTACCAACTGCCCTGAAGAGGCATGCTCCGTCTTCCTTCATCTTCTTTATAACAAAGCCTTTCTTTTCCCCGAGGGCTTTCTCGAACCAGTGTTCCTGCTGTTGGAAACAAACACACACGCAAACAAAAATTAACGGAAAAAAAGCCACACCTTGTGCATTCCACTGGAACTGGAGATCAGAGCTCAGTCCAGTGGAACTCCCCCCTCCAAGTTTCACGTTACTCTCATACAGACTTCATTCATTATACTGAAAGCACTTTACACCTGCCACATAAAACAAACCATTAAGCCAGATAAAGCTCGTGTAGCATTTCAGTCTTCAGCAAATGCAATAAATCAAATTTTACGGCATATTTCAAGGTAATTCAGTCTTCATTTATTACGCTTTTCTTTCAGTGTTCCAATAATTAAGCTCTGCCGAACACATCTACATATCTGATGCATATCAGAAATGCACTTTGGTGAAATGAAATGTATACCTGCTGTAACAAAGAGATGCAGAGTAACCAGTGTTATCTTTTGTTTGAACATTCAAATGAAAGGCTGCTGCAAATGGTCCACATCAAATGTTATAAAACCTTCCCCTTGCCAGCTGGCAGCTACCAGTAAACACACGAGACTTTACTACATTTAATTTTCCTTCACTCAAAGTTAATCTTGATTTGAAATAAACCCATCTACTACCTGCTTAAACCACAAGCAGCCTGACTACTGTTTGCTAATATAGCCTAGTAGAAAGTTAGTGTCTTTAACCAGTAAGCCTGTATTAGTAAATTATACAGTCATTAAACAAGACAGCACATGGGCAATCCCAGTTCTTTAGTGAAATAATTATACTTGGAACAAGAAGTCTAGATAACTTAATGTCTACAAAATTTTCTCAATCACTAATGGTCTAGAAATGGACCATTTCATATATGCTCTTGGACAGCAGCCATTAAAACTGAACATCTATGCAGTGCTTCCTCATTTGCTAAAAATCCTATATGGCTACAGGGGAAGAAGACTCTCATCATTATAAACAGTAAGACATATTCAGCCACATGCATTGGTGCATGCCAAGTGGAAGGCAAAACCTGGGATGACTGATGTCTTATGACAAACAAACAACAACAAAATGCATCAGCTTACACCATACTTTATAAATGATAAGATCAATACTGAGATATGCAAGTTACTTGTAATTCCTCAGTGAAAGCAAGTTTAGAGAATGACTTGTGACGTTTATTTCAGAAATGTGCAACGTATGAGGTTATACAAATACCTAATTAAGTTCCAATGAAAAACAAAGAAAACATTTCCATCAATGTAAAAAAAATATAGTTTTGTCCTACTTCTAAGCTGTCAGTGGTACACTAGACAGAAAGGTAGCTGGTAGTTCTGGTGATGTGAGACAGAGGCTCATTCGTATTTTTTTTCGCGTTATTCCAATATTACCTGCTCGACAGTCGCGGGGTCCATGGACTGCAGCCTGGAAGCATTCTCATATTCGTCCTCGCTGTTGTAGCCGGCTCCTTCCTCCGGGTCAGGGCTAGAACCGCTACCACCTCCTCCGGCAACTCCAACCGCTCCTCCACCAGCTACCCCTCCAGCACAAGGCGCCTGTCGCCTCCTCTTACTGAGGCCGGGTCCGGAGCAACAACTTCCGATGCCGCCGCCGCAGCCGACACCGGCTGACAGTTCCCCGCGTACCCCTGCGACGCAAGCCACCCCACCGCTTCCACCTCCATCTCCTGGGCCGGCGGGAGAACCAGATCCTACAGGCGGAGGGGAGGCCTGTTGCGGCCGGGAGCTTGCTTCGTTTCGCCTGTCTTCCCTTGACGAGGGTGGTGCGGCCTGGTACGGCCAGGGTGGCGGGGACGCTCTAGGCCTTGCTCCTGCCCGACCTCCGTGTGAATGTTGGTGAGGGTCGGAACCGCTCCTCCGGTCAGTCTCGTCTGGGTGGTCCGACACTCCGACTGTCGAGCTCGGTTTTTTCTTCGGAAGAATCGTCATGGTTATGTCTGTTATTAGGGAGGGGGGTCAGAGGGATGACGATTCCTCCTTTCAACGAATGTTTTGCGTGTGTCGTGTTTGCGATAATCCCTTCTTAAGTATAGTCTGCTATTTGTGAAACCAGTAAGCAGCATTTATTGTAGTTGTTCGCATTCGCCGTGAGCTCTGATGCCCAGAGAACAAAAACAAACCGTCTCCCTCTTCCCGTCCTCCTGCCTTTCCAGTTTCCCCAAAACATCAACACAGACCTGACAAGGCGTGACGTCACTTCCGTCTGTCCGCAATTTCGGCCCGGCTGTCATTCTGCCTAGCAACCGGGCAACATCAGGGTGCAAGGAGAGTTTCAGAGACTGCACTTTCACAGCTAACATTTTTACCAGAATCCCGCGATGTAAATATACGTGTAAGACGAGCAGATTTTTTAATTTTTAAAAATTAAAACATGGAGAGAACGCAAAACCATTGACTCAAACGCAGCGGCGAGGAGAGGATAGAGGTGGGCTGGGCGTTAATGGTGCCTTAGCATCCGATTTGGTGCACGCAACAAATAAGGTTCCTACCACTAGGAGCTAACCAACGCAATCAAATTTGTCCACAATAAAATGAAGTGGAAATTGTTCTCTTATAGCATGAAATCGCTAATGCTAATGCGAATTTTGTCTTTTAAGAATTGAGAAGTCCAGAAGCCGCTGAAAACGCTTCCTGAATATAACCGTTTTCGTTACTGTATGTCAGTCCTTTTGTTGTGTTTGACATGAGGGCGACGTATATCGTTGTTATACATTTCTTGGATTTACAGATATGAATTCGATGTAGTATGGGAAGTGCTCTTGTAACAGTCACAAAATATTTAATAGATTAATACTTTTGAAATTGTTCACCGATCTACCGAATAAACAAGTAATACATGCACCTATCGTTAATGGGGAAGTTAGTTTTCACATAATACTTTTTAGTGTGTGTGTGTGTGTATTTGACGAATTTATTTGGCTATTCGTGCTATTGGGTCACAAGAAACATGTACTTGTGCCTAATATAATTATACTGAAATCTGCATAATACTAATAGTTGTGAAATAAGGAGCGCTATATCTGAACTGGAAATAGCTTTTCAGTACAACTGGAACCCAATTCATTCATTTTTATATGAATATTAATAAATAATATTATATGATGTTTAGTAAGGGATCATGAAATATTTGTCAAGTATCCAGACTAGTTCTTATAAATATGTGGAGGATTTTTATTTCTTTATTTTTTGCAAAGTCCCTTGATTATGTATTTAAGTAACAACACTAGCTGATAATTATGAAACATTTTAAGCTAAGGTTCCTCACCTGTATTGATTTATATTATTTAATTTAGTTCCATTTAGTTGCCACGAAGTTCAGAATCGAACATCCATCCATTTTCCAAACCGCTTATCCTACTGGGTCGCGGGGGGTCCGGAGCCTATGCCGGAAACACTCGAACCCGGGTCCCAGAGGTGCGAGGCAACAGTCCTAACCACTGCACCACCCCTAGATTCGAACATTTAACCTTAAATGTGTATCACTCGATATTATAAATGTTTGTTTCACTAATACAACCATGCATTCAAGCATGTTGTGTGAATGTTTAATTCACTCTTTTTTTAAAAAATCTATTTTTGTTTAATTGTTAGATGTTTCATTCACTATTTTTCATGGTTCTCTGAGATCATTGTCAAGACCATGTTCCAAAATGACATGCAGTGACATTCAGGAATTATTTTGCTTCATATATTATTATAATGCCTAACTTTTTCTGGCTCCTGGAGACAGTACTGAATATGAATGAAATTCTGGAAATAAATGACAGTAAGAATGCAAGTAAATAACTAGTAAATAACACAATATTTACCTTGAATGAATACAGGCACATACAGCTGCATGGTGACTCTGGGAAGTACGATGCCTCGTATATCCTGGGTTGGGGGTTTGAATCATCTGTGTCTGCATATTTCTCTGTGTACGTGTGTGTGTGTGCATGTGTCTGTGTGCATGTCTGTGTACACATGTGTGTATGTGTCTGCGTGTGTGTGCATGTCTGTGTACAAGTGTGTGTATGTGTCTGCGTATCTGTGTGTATGCGTGCATGTGTATGTGTGGAGAAACCCAATTCCCCATTTTATAAAAATCTGTGACTGGCAATCAAAAAAATTAAAAATGTCTTAAGTTTTGTATTTTGTTTGGTTACTTATACTTAGGGGTTGTGGTTGTCATAGTGGGAATTGGGGTTATGACCACAGAAATGAATATGTGTGTGTGGAATATGTTTATATTACATTGTGTCCCCCACAGTGTAATAAAAGCCTGTTATTTTGACGTTGTGGGGACAATTTTTTTAGACCCTCACAAAGATCTGTGAATGCAATCAAAAAACTAAAAATGCCCACATATTTAGTTTGGTTTCTCATGGTTAAGGTTAGGGCTGGGTAGGAGTTAAGGTTGTCATTTAGGGATTAGACTTTTCCCCACAGAAATTGGTCCCCACAAAGATACAATTACAAAAGTGTGTGTATGTGTATGAAGATGTTCTTTGTACTCTGGTTTCCACTTCCAATCCAAAGACATGTAGTTTGGCTACCTGGCATCTTCAAACTGCCCATGATGTATGTGACCTGCACTACACAAGTATTCTGTGCAGGTTGTACAGGCCCTTCTGCTCTGTGCTGACTGGTATCAGCTTCAGACCTCCAGACCCCCCCATGACCCTGCAGGACATGTAGTCTGACGATGAATAGACAAGCACAGTTTTTAAGCCTGATTTTATTATCATCTTGAAATCTTTTCACAAATACACTCACATCGGTTTTTAAAATATTCTTCTATATGAAATTTATGTTAAACACAGACACCAAGATCATTGTCATGTTGCATTATGAATCAATTAGTTAAAGTACAGCAATGTACTCAGACATTATTAGAAATACCCTGCAATTTACTGACTATTAAAATGAATATAAAATGGTAATGTTTGCATTGTGATGCAGTGTGACCTCCAGGGCTGGGGATTTGATTCCTGTCTCAGCTTTGTGTGCGTGGAATTAGCATATTCTGCTCACGCCACAGAGATACTCCGCCTTTGGCCGTACCGTTCAAAGACATGCGGTTAAGCTAATTGGTGCCTTTAAGTCGTCCATAGTGTGTGTGCACTGCAATAGACTGGCATCCCATACATGATAAGTGGTTAAAAGTTTGATGAATTGATGGATGGATGGATGGATGGATTGATTGATGGATGAAGGGATGGATGGATGATGGATGAAGGGATGGATGGATGATGGACAAAGGTATTTTGACACACCTCTTAGTAATTGAATTCAGGTGTTTCATTCAGACCCACTGCCACAGGTGTATAAAATCAGGCACCAAGCCATGCAGTCAGTTTTACAAACATTCGTGAAAGAATGGATCATTCAAAAGAGCTCAGTGAATTCAAGCATGGTACTGTGATAGGATACCACCTTTGCAATAAGTCAGTACGTGAAATTTCTTCCCTGCTAGATATTCCACTGTAAACTGTAACTGGAATTATTGCAAAGTGAAAGCGTTTAGTAACAACAGAAACGAAGTAACAGGCCATGTAAAGTAACAGAGTGGGGCTGGCAAATGCTGAGGCGCATAGTGCGTAAAAATATCCAACGCTTTGTTGACTCAATTAATGCAGAGTTATCAAACTTTTTCTGGCATTAACTCCAGCACAAAAACGCTGCAACGGGAGCTTCATGGAATGGGCTTCCATGGCTGAGCAGCTGGATGCAAGCCTCACATCACCAAGACCAATGCCAAGTGTTGGATGGAGTTGTGTAAAACATGCTGCCACTGCACTCTGGAGCAGTGGAGATGTATTCTGTGGAGCAATGAATCACGCTTCTCTGTCTGGCAGTCGGTACGGACAAGTCAGGGTTTGGCAGATGCCAAGAGAATGTTACCTACCTGACTGCATTGTGCCAAATGTAATGTATGGTGAAGGAGGGATAATGGTATGGGGTTGTTTTTCAACGGCTGGGCTAGACCCCTTAGTTCCAATGAAGGGCTCTCTTAATGCTTCAGCATAGCAAGACATTTTGGACAATTCTATGCTTCTATTATGAGCTAAATCTTCATGTCCAACATCAGTAACTATAAAATGCACACTGAAACTGAGGCAGTTTCAGTATCTCTGTTTCAGTGTCTGTTTCAGTGTCTGTTTCAGTATTCAGGGCATTTACTGTGTTTTGTAGAGGCGCATTGAACTTGTTTTTTTTTTTATTTCAGGGAACAGTTGCTCTAAATACAAGAATTCAAATACTCTTCCAGTCTTGAAGTTTCTCAACAGTTTTTAGGACAAAATAAATATTTAGATTTAGTTTAGCTGATTTGTATTTTTTAACAAGTGTGTACTGTGGTTTGACATTCTAAAATTAAACATATTTAAAAAACCCAACATGTCATCAAAATTATGATTAAAAATATAAAAATGAATAATACAGTTGTAATTATACTCATGATCTGATACTAATAAGATATATTCATATCTTTTCTAACTTTCTTTCAAATATGTTATAATTATTAAAAACAGACATTAATGTAGCACTAAACAATTTTTTGAATAGCCTACTTGTGTTCTATAGTCATTTACAACATTTCAATATAACAATAATACAGTTTTAATCAATTAGATTTTTTAGAAAACAATAATGATGTCATATTATATCTATATCAACTGCCATCAGGTTGTGGTCAAATGGCCAGTGCTGCCTGGGATTGCTGTAACTGTGCAGCAGGCATGCAGTGGCTAGTCTCACTGTGCCAGTCATACAGAAACAACCATCTCGAACAAGGAAGCAGCTTTCGTTGACATTGTCCTTGATAGATGCCAGGGGACTTGGTTTCACAATAACTTAAGATGTAACAGAACAGGCTCAGTCAGGCGGACTGGACCAACAGCCAGTTTCCTTTGACATGAATTATTACGCCTAACTGGTATTTATTTCTGTTCATTGTGACTATATATACAAGTTGTTGAGAGAACAGTATAACCAGCAGCACGCTGCAGCTTTACCCCTTCAACTGCCAGAGTGTTAATACACAAACTTCTACACAAAGTTCTAATGTTGGGAACAATGACTTTAAGCAAAATGCAGACACTGAAGCTAAGGATTTTCAGTAAAAACACTAGTAAAAAGCTATGCCTGACTTTCAAAGATGCCTGTGTACAGTATGTGACTGAGTGTGGTTAGTAAAAAGCATGTCCATTTCTTATATTATGAGTGTATGATGGTGACCAGTGAAAGGAATAAAAGTTTTATTATTCTACTTTGACCCACTGGCTGCTTCTTCAGTAACTGAATATGATCTTCTAACCGATTATCCTGGTCGGGGTCACACGGGACCCGGAGCCTAGCCCAGGCACCACAGAGCTCAAGGCTGCGGTACGGCATGGACAGGATGCCACTCAATTATCCTGCATGCTTTCAAACTGATAAGGCCATTTGCTACCAGAAAGAGTGAGGGTGCATTTTGAATGTTTTAAGGGAATTCGGTATTGCTTTAAAAATGTTCTTTTTATAATTCTGATCACACAGCTGTCTGGGTCAATAGCTTTCACATTTGACCTGGACCCACGGTGTGAGGATTCACTAATCAACAGTATCTGAAGAGTAGCTGTTGTCTTTATAGGCCGTATGTTCAAACAGTCACACTCATCAGTCCTCAAAGCTGTACTGCTTCCGGAGCCAAGATTTATTTTCCAGTAAAAATGCAAACAATAGAAGTGATTAAATCAGGCGAAGTCTCTGTCTTAATGGCACTGGATCATGAGGGAATTTCTATTTTAACATCTCAGACTCCCCCAGGCATGTTGATTAGTAGATGTCACTGCCTAACTGCTGTGAGTGCATTCAGCAGGGCATCTGCTATTTCTAATGTGGCCTTGTGAGGGACATGGAATAACACACGGTAAAAATACATTAAAATTTTCACAATCAAATTGTTCTGGTGAACAAAAAACTATATTTACCTACAGCAGGGGTAGGCTACCCTGATCCAGCAGGTTTTCTATCCTACCTGATGAGTTGCCATCTGCCTGTGACCAGGTGTGGCTCATCATAGACCAGGTAGGATGGAAGACCTGCTCTGGATGCCGACACTCCAGAATTAGGGATGCCTACTCCTAACATCTAGCATAGGTCATACATCTATTTGAAAGTCTTTTCCTCCTTCTACGTTTAGCTTCACATTACCACATGTACGTCTTTGAGGTATCTATCTGTGGGTTCTGAGGGTCAACTGGTCCTTCCTTCTCCTTCTCAGCCTCATTTTCCCAGAGGTTGATGAGAGGCGGGTAAAGCTCATTCAAAGGGATAGACGTTGCGTGCTGCATGTACTTTTTCAGAGAGTGATGGCATGACTTCTGTTTCATGCGGTGTCCCATGTAGAAGACCAACAGAGCCATGATACAGATGGCAAACATGGAGCCCATTACTGCAGCCAGTGCTACATTGGTGGGCTGTGCCACGATCTCAACAGCAAAGCTGGCCTCTTTCGTGGTCACATTAATGCAAGACCATTGGGTCTGCTGCTCTGAGGTGACCATGGTCAGACAAACCTGGTACTCTGTGGATGGCAACAAATGTGTAAGATTATATTCTTGGACGTCCACAGGGACCTTTGCCGTATAGCTAATCTGCTGGTTGTCAATTTTCATTGTAGCGCTGGACCACTTGGGTTGAGTGACATCGTGACTGGAGGTGCTAACCAAAGGGTAAAGTCTCCATTCCAGCACCACAGACTGGGAGTGGATGACCTTAGCGAGGACAACCAAGGACCCCGTGGAATTTCCTTGCTCACCAACTTCCGGCCCTCTATTATGCCAGTCACTCTTGTCCACGTGAACTGTGACACTGCGAGTGTCGGCCCCTTCTGCATTCCATGCAACGCATGTGTAGAGACCAGCATCTGCTGGTTCCACATGGAGGATCTCTAGAGCTCCCTGATCTTGTAGTCTATGTTTTTTGTTTTTGTTGCTATCCGCCTCTTGTGAGAGAACCTCAGTGGTGACCTTATCTCCAGTTGGTGTCACCCAGTAGAACTGAGGTGCAGGGTCAGCCATGGCCCAACAATTCAGAGTCAGGGGTTGTTCAGCAGTGACAATCAGTTCAGGGGGGAAAGTATGTAGGGAAATCAGTGGGAGGCAGGTGTTGCTGGCCAGATTCCAGCTTGCAACAACTTCCTGCAATGTATGGCCAGTTAGCTGGGGTGGGGAGGCACAGATGGTAGTCTGAGACTCCAGAAGCCTCAAAGTAGATTGGTTCCCCAGGACAGACCACCAAATGGAAAGGCAGTCACATCTAAGTGGGTTGCTATGCAGACTGATCTCATCCAGATTGGGAAAGGAAGCGAAAACTTCATGGGGCAAGAGGCTGAGGTCATTGTTACTGACTAGTAAGATGTGTAGACCCTCCACTCCCTGAAAAGCAGCACGGTCAATGTAGGATAGATGAGGGTTATTGCAGATTTCCAATTTGGCCATCTCTGGAAGATTACTGAAGGCTCCCCTCTCAATGGCCACCAGCTCTTCCATGTTGTTTAGACTGAGCTCCTCCAAGTGGAGGAAATTTTGGAAATCACCTTCCTGCACCCGAGAAATAGGGTTTTTGTTGAGGTCCAAGAACTTGAGGTTAGGCAGCCCACTGAGTGCTGCTGTGGGCACAGCAATTAGTTTGTTGTCAAAGAAGGAGAGGCTCTCAAGGTATTCTAGTCCCTGAAAGGCCCCTGGAGGAACATCTCTGAGCCCCATACCAGCGAGCACCAGGCTGTGTAGTTTGGAAAGAGGATAAAAGTTCATGTCCTGCAGCCCCAATATGGGGTTCTCTCCAATCATGAGGATCTCCAGGTTGGGAAGGAACTCAAACCAGTGGCTATCTATGGCTACCAGCCTATTGGAGTTAAGATGAAGCCTTAGCAGGTTCCCCAATCCAGAAAAGGCTTTGGGACCAATGGAAGAAATATGATTATGGTTGATGTACAGCTCTTCTAAACTGACCAGGTCCTTCAGACAGAAATCTGGTAGTGCCTGTACCTGATTCTCCTCTAGGTAGAGGGTGATGAGTTGAGTTAGGTTGTTCAGCCCGATGTCCTGAATCTGCTCAAAGTGGTTCTGTGAGAGGTCCAGTTCTGTGAGATTTATGAGATTCTGCAGTTCTACAGTAATGTGGGAAATGTTGTTGCTCTGCAGAAGCAGGACCTGAGTGTCCCCAGATATGTTGGATGGAACCCTGCTCAGATGCAGTTCGTTGCAATCCACGGTCCTGGCTTGGTGGTATAAGGACTGAGGAGTGTACCACGGGCGGGTCTCACAGACGCACTGTGCTGGGCAGAATGTGCTGGCTAAGACATACTGACACCTCATAAGTGCCAGACAGATGCAGGGCAGCAGAACCAAGAGCACAGTTCTACTCATGGTTCCCAACTTCGGGTCAGTCTGAAGCACGACCTGGCTTTTGACTCTGAAACTTCTTCTACAAAGCCAACTTTCGGATCTTCAGCTCCTGGAAGAAAAAAGGACCTATTATATTGTGGAATTACAATACATTTGCATGAATTTTAATAATCTAATATATGTCCGTCTGAAATGATTACAAACATTAATAATTCCTTAGACAATGAAAAAAGACACATTGCGGTATTGCAGTCAATTATATCTTTACCATTAGTAAGAGTCTTATGAATCTTAGTACACGTTCACTGCAACTGCTAAGCTGTAGATTTTTATGAACCTTTTCACAGCTTCCAGTTTCGTTCAAATATGTTTTCATGGTCCCATTTGCAGTGCCACACATAGCCATACACACAAATATAAATCTCTTGGTATAATGGCAGGATAGCAGGTTTCACAGAAGATGAATGCGATTCTCATGAAAGAAGAGCAACAGAGGACAACTCGGGAAGGTAGTGACAGAAGGGGAAGAGGGTCACGATCGCGAAGCACAGTCCACAGCGGGAGAACTGAGGCAGTAAGAAATGGCCGTAAATCAGGAAGGCGAAGGAGATTCGTAATTCCACAAAAAAAGCAGGAAACGCACAACTCTCACAGATAACATCTGTTCGCTTCCACAGAGCCTACTCAGTCTGTGGACCATCAGAGTAAATATCGCCCATTGTAACAGCAGCTGGTGAAATGAAACTGGCGTCCCTTTCGGGTTTCTGTGCCGCTCTTTATAGAATGTGACTGGTTTAAGCATCTCCTGCTATGCCTCCCCAGTATCTGCAGCACTTGAGTATTTGTAGATAGGCTTCCGTGTTGGTGCTGTCATGCCACGCTGCTCCCTCTCTAATGAGACTCGTTCTGCAGGGTGGGTGTGGAGAGGCGGCAGATGCATTGTGGTGGATAATAAGCACTACCGCACAATGAATCACCCCTGGGCTAAAGCGTCTCCCTCTGTCTCACTTCTCTTTGCATGTGTCTTTCGCTTCCTGGAGTCGTCAGATAAGACAATCACCTTAATGAAGAAAGAACTGCCTGCCAACTGATTTATTGATTGGCGGTTTGGAAAGATGCAGAAGAAGGCCCCCCCGCTCAGACTGAACAAGCCCCCCCCCCCACACCCTTTCTCGTGTTTTCCCAAAAGAACATTGTCCTCAGGAATTTAAATTTCATATTTCCACCGTGAGAATAAAACAATCCAGCCGTCAGACATTTCACATTTAAGCTGCAACAAAATGCGAGTAAACTTCACGTGTTTTACGTCCATCCATCCATCCATCCATTTTCCAAACCACTTATCCTACTGGGTCGCAGGGGGTCCGGAGCCTATCCCGGAAGCAATGGGCACGAGGCAGGGAACAACCCAGGAAGGGGGGCCAGCCCATGTGTTTTAAGTCTGAATTAGCTAATAACGTCGTGTGTAATATAGGAGCAAAGGTTGTGTGTCAACATCATCCCGCTTCAAAATGGTAGCAAAAGAGAGGTATTAATTAAAGTTCTTCTTTTCAGTTACAGGAAATATAGAATCCTTCTGTATTTTATAATACTGCTGTACACTGAAGTATAAGCCAGAAAACTCTGGATTCCAAACGAGATAATTCAGTACAAAGTCGGAGTCAGAAAACCAGTGGTGAATGGTTCAAAATCCTCGCCTGTTTGTGCAACATGCACTCAGGTCATTGCTTATTTCAAGATGTTTTTTTTTAGACTTTTTTGAAAAAGTCATGTTTCCTATATACAATCATGAAGAGCGCAAGGAGCAGCGGAGTAAATGCATCCTGCCTTGAAAATTAAAAAGACTCGACATGAGGCCTCTATGATGCAACTCCTCGTAACGTTTTGTCAGGGACATCCCAACACCCAAATCTCTATTTTGGCTGTTCCTTTTACAAGACCATCACAGGTGCAGAGCAGTTCCCTGTCTAGCAAAAGGGCATCCAGAGGATGTCAGCATTTGCTACAATGGAACTTTCAGGTGGGAGATAGTTGGCCTTTTCTCCTGCTGACCTTCAGCCGCCTTACAGCATCCTCATGCCCGGCATGTGGCACGCATCCATCTTGTTCGGGTTCCATGTACGCGTCTGTCCTACGCTCAGGATATAAAATAAACAGATCAATGGGCATGCTTCTTCCCCGCTGCAAAAAAAAACTGCAGGCTTAAAGCACACAGCGCGTATCTTTTAAGCAGTCCCTGGGGCCATCGGTCTGCTCGGGTTAGGAAACGCTCGTGTGACTCGCGATATATTCCTGCTCGAAATGCTTCAGGCTACAGGGACACGCCGCACTGACACCAAGAGCTGCAGTACAAAAAAAAAAAAAACTGATTGAGAACAAGATGGGAATAATTACTCTGCTCCTTTCGAGCAGCATACAGAAATGAACTCCCGGGAGAATTGCATCATGAGGGCTGCGTGGCGGCGACCTTTGGGAAACTTCCTGACAGCCTTAAAACAGAATCACAGACTGTAAACAGCAGGCCGTGGTGTACCTGCCCCGGTCACCACTGTGGACTGTTCCGGAAGCTGGCGTGCATTCCGGCACAGCAGCGGGTGCGATGAAGGACTCCCACGTAACAGTCGCCACCATGCCTGTCTGATTGCATTAGAGAGCAGGGGCAAACTCAGGACATGTCCCCCCCCCCCAGGCCCTCTCCGTGGCAGGAAATGGGGCCATCTCACCAGGATGCCATGGCAACCTGAGATGAAGCAGCAACTGGGAGCTGGCCCTGAGCTGCTGTTATGGGCCCATCCTCTGGGGGCACTCCTGGCCCCTCCCACTGCCCCTCCATACATGGGAAAACACAGCTAGAAGAGTCGCTAGTCTATCTGTGGTGGGGGGTGGGGGGGCATCCTACACAGAGTCAGTGATGTCGCGGAATCATTAATAAGCCATGGATCCTTCATGTGTATTTATGAAATGATCGTAACGCATAATGAAATGCACATTAAGGTTTAACGATGCTGTTATGTACAGGCCTTCAGATGGACTTTTAATTAGCAGTTTATGAGTTCTGAAATAAGAATTTGTATTCTTTAAATGTATTGCTTTTACAGGCTTAATGCATAGCTTAAGGTGTTTTAAAGATTTGCAGAAGTTCTTTTTAAAAAAAGAAAAAAGAAGCATTAGCGATGATTGCTGTGACTCAGCAGTTCCAGCCAGAAGGATTCAAATATTAACTCTGATTCATTAGGAATATATGAAAAGCAACTAAAAGAAGCAGTAGAACATCTGCATTTGATTCGTGTAAATAACTGTGGCAGGTGGGCTTCAATGGGAGGATTTATTTTTACAGACTTATAAATGAAATAGACGGCAACTGTATCTTCCAATCACACAGAGTGACATCAATCATGCTGAGGCCACATGGGTGCTCTCCAAAGGACAGGGCAAGAAGCTCATCCTAAATTAGTCTTTTTCAACCTGGTCCTCGGTTCCCCCAGAATGCTCTATGTTACTTCTGGAATGTCTGGGGCTCCCTGAGGAACGGGTTGAGAAACGCCGTCCTAAATGACCCTTCTCATTTACCTCAAATGCTGAGATGGAAGATTAAATAATTTCACGTGGAAAACCCTTGCGGCTTCACCAATTGCTGTTACTGCCCACACTGAAGATGGGAAGAGGGGTTTAGGGCTAGAAGATAACAAGCAGCAAGAGGATAAGATGTGTATGTATAACCCACTTAGTTGGAATAATAATAATAATAAAATAATAAGTAACACTTATATAGCACCTTTCACAAACCCAAGGTCGCTTTACAAGGAGAAACTTCCTTATTATTCATCAGCTGAAATGCATAGATAAAAACAAAGATGCGAGATATAACAAGTGTCTTCACAGACAATAATCTAAGCGTTTGAGGCTCAGTGTAATAAATGCCTGAGAGTGAAGTCCTTAAACAGCACGTTGCAGCTCACAGCCTGCAGGGCCACAGCAGTGCATGCGACACAGAGGATTTGCCTCACGCCGCTCACTCTATTGACACCCTCACTCTGGAAGCTGGAGGCATGATAACGGTCTGTCATCAGCGATCCCTAATGGTGGGGGGTCCTGAAACTTTATAACGGCTGCGCAAAATGATACTCTTGCTTTAAAAATGGAATTAAAAGCAGATGATCACATGGTGGAGTGGTGAGGTAATGGTTCAGTTGGTTCAGACGTCGTCACTGTGGCCTTGTAAAATAATCCCAATTAATGATGACTCTCTTCTCTTCTGCCAGCATTATTTTATGCAGTGGGATGATGCATCCCAACTGAGCAATGTCCATACTCATTTTCAGCTGCTGTACACTCTGGACAGATTTCCAAAATAAGCCCCAGTGAACGCGGCGATTCCCTACTGCAATAAATTCATAGTTTGAGTCAGGATGCAGGGTTTTTTATTTTAAAAAGACAGCCGATGGCACCGTGAGTCTCTCGGAAACTGGCGACGTGGTGAGAAAGGCTCGAGTCAGCAGAGAATTTACACTCACCCACTTTAGCTCAGCTCATCTTGGTGGCACATAGTGCCCTGGCAACAGGTCTCCCGCGAGATCAGCTTCGAGCAGCAGCACTCAGTCAGAGTCATCCTGCCATTCCAATCTCAGCTCCGCCCCTCACGAGTAAGGGGCAGCCCCTCCCCACCCCACGACTGCTGCGGTGACCTTCAGCTTTGTGTGGAACATCCAACTGGCAACCCCTTTTCCTGGACTGTCGTGGCAGCAGAGTGAGAACAGAAGTGGGTTCTAATTTGCCACCAAGTGGCTCGGTTTTCCTCCAGAGTCTAAGCTGGCAGTCACAGATCTGAACGCCGTCTGCATATTGCTTTGTCATTCACCGACAACCCTTAGAAACCACCTTGTGGCAGAATGATAAACCAGTATAAACCAACCCCAGTGCCTTAACTAGCTGTTGTAGAAATAAACTCCACTGATATGTCAGATTACTGCATGTTGGTGGCTGTCAGTGGTAGGAGTTTCACCGTTTCTCCAATTAGCTCGTATGTATGGTGCCAGCATGATTCACACACGAGCATCGTGAACCACAATTCAGAAATTGATACCACTGCAATCACATACAGTATTGGATGCGTGTACCTCTCTCCAGTGCTTATCATGTTTATAACTTTTTAATTATCAAGTAGCACTTTCCTTCTTAAACTAACCCTAATCCAGCCTTTTACCCCAACGTACACCTATCCAACACCCAACTCCCTGGCAACCAAACAGCCAAGTCCATGACAACAGCCGAGCACTTTCCCAGGCAGTCTTTTAACTCTATGTCAGCCTGCATTGAATATGTATGATAAGAGGCCTGTGCTATTTCTGTTCACGCTCTCCAATTCCCGAGTGTCCCAGAGCACTACGTTGATCATGCTGTCAGCTGCTACCATGGAAAGGTGCCTCCGGCATGTGCAGGATGGCTTCTCATCTCCGTCTCGGCGAAAACACGCAGCCGTTTCTCACGGAAGCCACGCCAGGCAGTTGCTCTCTGCTGTGGCCTTTTTATTTCCCACCTTCATGCGACGAAAACAATCTCAGACAGGTTTGGTATCTGCTTGCATCTGCTGACCTGCACATCCTGTTAAATGACTTCTTGGTCATTCGAGACACAAATTCTGGTCCTTTTTCGCTTACTGACAGTTAGGTGGCATGGCTTTCAATCACACAGTGAGCCCACTCAGCCACACAGCAGCCCGGCAAACTGGGGGACACACTAGGGACTGCAACAAATACTAAACATAGAGAAGAACGGGGTGACCAGCGACACCCACTGACCAAACATGGAAACAACGGATAGAAAGGACAAGACAGGGATGGATCCTGATGATTATAGGAAGGCATACTTCTCTCAATCACAGGGTCAAAGTCTTTAGTCCTGTTTGCTTATACAGCTGTGGAAAAAATTAAGAGACCACTATACATTTTTAAACAAATATGCATTTTTTTAATCCTGGTTAAGATTATGCTCAACAGCAGGATGCTTCACGGTTCAAAATTTATAAGACAGCCGTACACAAGAAATATGGTGAAACAGGAGACACTGGGAGCAACCAGAAACCAGCCAGGTGAAGGGCAGAAGCGACTTTCTAATGCCAGAGATGACCGTCAACTTAGCTTACAGTGTCTCATGAATCAGAGCATGACATCAAGTGACCAAAAGATAATGAGAAACAGAGAAGAACCAGACTGCTGTTTGCAAAAATATGTGTGTGTGTGTGTCTGTCTACACACACACACACACATACCTATATATATATAATTCACAGGTGCATACCCATAAATTGAGAAATGGGGGAAACAAAAAATTGTGCTGTGGTCTCTGTTTTTTCTGTGGCTGTACATCAGGCTCATGTGTCATAAGCTAGATGTGTTCACAACACTAAAACCACAAAATCACAAAGGAAACCATTTCTTACTGGTCCACAATGTCCTGCACTGCTGTGTAAGCAAGCAGCTCGGATAGCAGTATTCAGAAAAACAAGAACTCAGGTCTTCACAAAGACACATTCTTTCGGTTATAGGAGATTAGCCAGATGTTCGCGCTAGACAGGGCTGCTGCTAATTCTCCATATTAAAGGGAAGTTCCGTTCTAATTAAAACATACTCAAGATAATGACTAGTGTGAAGTTTAATGATATTGATATTAACTAGGTTTAAGTAGAAGGGTCTATCTGAATAAATGGCTTATTCAAAATATTGTAAAGAAAAGTATCTGCAAGGTAACTGAAATTATTTACAATAATTGTAATTTCTGGAATTTTATGATTCTTAATCTGACAAAGCAGGATCACTGTCTATCTATTCCAATCGAGTAAGAAAACCATAAACCTGTGTTACATTTAATTTGCCTTAAATGTTGGTAGGTAAATGCTGATCGCGCCCTGACTGGGCCATTCAGAAATCCGCAGTGGCTTCACTCTCTATTTCCTACTTCACTTCTCCATTTCCTACTATAAGTTACAATTCCTCTGCAGATGTATATTTTTAAAATGGGTTTTTTCTCACTTACTCCTCAGAGTTCTGGCTACATCTCACATTAGCAAGCATATTCGAGTCAATAAAAAATTCATCACCGCTTTATTAATTATTGAGCAAGCTGCAGGCAGGTCTTTAATTTTCATTCCTGCCCCCTCGGATTTAACAAAAGACAGATGTTAATTGGCCAGAGCAGATTTTTCCACTGTTTTGAATCTCTGATTCAATCGTGAGAATTACTCCTATTGCCAGGTTTCCTATTCTTAGCGTATTGTGTTAACAGGTTTTACAAACCGTTTTCCTTTAGTGAGACAACCTTGACTTGTTCCATCTATCTGAAGAATTGCGCTTCATCTCAACTTTTGTCCAGCGTTCCGCTGATTGTTCTTGCACAAAGATATTCCCTAACCCTCTGTCATGAGTCTCCCTCATTGCGTCCCCTGGGTTTTCATTAAAACTCTACATCATAAATAGAGCATCTCTTACTTCTTTCTCCAGATACCATTATTTATTACCATATGTGTGCCTTCCTGGAGTCTCACAGTAAGTTATCTGCTAATGCTGTACTTTACCTATTTCTTTTTCGTTTTTTACCATCTTATAGCTAGGCCAACCCTTAGTGCACTCCCGGCCTGGACTCACAGCTAATGGCCTCCTGCCTCCCAGCATAAACTCCTGTCCTCACTGTCCCCTTGCTTCACCACTCCTCACCTCGCCCCCCTTTGGCTGCTATTCCTGGCTGTCATCCGAAGGCCTGATCTTGGGAATGATAAGGACTGCAGTTAACAAAACGCATGGAACTGTTCTATAAGCCAGTGTTTTTTAACCGGTGTGCTGCAGTACACTAGTATGCCATTAGAACTGGCCAGGTAGGCCAAATACACACACACACGCACACATATATATATATATACAGACACACAAGCCAAATAGAATAAGCTTATATACTGATAGAGAAAAGGGTAAGGAGCACACACTGGTACAGCACATGATAAACCGCCTCTAGGATGAGAACCTGAGTGCTGCCATGTGGCAGGTGATAGAACAGTGATTTTTTTCCAGTGGCTGGAGTGTCAGTCCTGCCTCCACCCCCCAGATTTTCCCAGTTAGTTGGAGGACATGCTTATAGGGCTGGCTGTAGATGACTATGATACCCAGAACATAGCAATTGCAGGTTACGGTACTTGTTCAAGGGCCCAATGGAGAAGGACCACGCTAGACGTTCACAGGAATCAAACTAACAACCTTCGGATTGCTGGGACAGATCCTAAGCCTCAGAGCCGCCACTCCACCGACCTCTTGAGAGTTAAATTATAAATGTACTTTAAGTGGCATAAACGAAGAATAAGCTTTGAGTCACTTTGTGACATTTTATTCAATTAACTGTCCGATAGGCTTTAAGTGGGCACTCGTCATGAGATGGAATGTAGCTGAGAATAAGCAGCCCTATAACTGCAAACTGCCTTGTAGTAAAGAGACAAGATCACGGGCAAGTTTTTGAAAAGGAAAATCTCAGAAAACATGCCTGATCCTGAACCATCAAAGTGATAAGCTTGATTGGTAAGAGCCAATTAGTAGCATGTGTGTGAAACAAGCAGGGACTGTGACTAGTACTAAACATGGAGAATGTGTGTCCTGGGTTAATTACCTTATGAAAAGTGTGCCGTGGTAGAAGAAAGGTTGGCAGACACTGCTGCAGGTGTCTACAACACTTCCACAAAACACGCAGTTTTCTAAGACCTAAACTTATGGTCTGCAGATTTCAGCCTCCACAAATCATTCAGCTGTTACTGTTTCACAGCAGGGAACAATTATTTGCGAACTATTGTCTGAATTTTGTTTTTCCATTCTGGTATTAGTATCTCTCACTAAATGATACTTTGTCAAAAAACCTTAGAAGGTTTCCCAGCCGCTGTGGAAAAAAAACGTTGACATACTTGCCAAAATATCATGCCAGTCACTTTTCTTTGAGTTCTGATGACCCTGATAGCAAATAATAATGCTCTATTTCAACAGAAGACTAAGAGAAAGAAATGTGCACGTCACAGAAAAGTGAGGAATTTCAATAAACAAAATAACTGACACTATTCTACAACTAATGCTTCTACTATTTGTATGCTGGGTTTATGTTAATTGATTGTAACATTAATTGTGAACGTAAATAATAATATCAAGCCAAAGGTAGCATGAAAACAAACCAAAGAATGTAAAAACAAAAACATTCTACTGATTTCTTTACCCAGGACTGGTAAATTATCACCCTATTAAGCAGCATGATTTAGTTATCGGCGGCATGGTGGTGCAGTGATTAGCACTGTTGCCTCACACCTCTGGGACCCGGGTTTGAGTCCCCGCCTGGGTTACATGTGTATGGAGTTTGCATGTTCTCCCCATGTCGCCGTGGGGTTTCCTCCGGGTACTCCAGTTACCCCCCACAGTCCAAAGACTGAGGCTAAACGGAGTTACTACATTGCCCATAGGTGTGCATGGTGTGTGGGTGTGCCCTGCGATGGGCTGGCCCCCACATTCCTGGGTTGTTCCCTGCCTTGTGCCCGTTGCTTCTGGGATAGGCTCCGGACCCCCCGCGACCCAGCAGGATAAGCGGTTTGGAAAATAGATGGATGGATGGATTTAATTATCTTAAAACTGGTAAAATACTAAGAGGTTCCTTTGTTTTTATGAGGATATTTATAGACGTACTTAACAGAGGAGGGGAAATCAATATAAAAGCAGGACATTTTCTGTCTGGAAAATGACATATACACAGTAACACATAAGCACAGAAACCATAAGTAAAGTACACCAGCACTGAAAAAGTATGATTTACAAATAACAATAACAATAATGGTTTTATTCTTATTATAATTGCTGTTATTATTATTATTATTATTATTATTATTCCATCCATCCATCCATCCATCCATCCATCATCTGCCGCTTGGTCCGGGATCGGGTCGCGGGGGCAGTAGCCTCAGCAGG
>JAODJX010000109.1:10864750-10875320 GCA_026776945.1 Isichthys henryi
CCGTATTCCGCCTGCCTGCCTGTCCATTACCTGCTACCCCGCACGATCGCCGCTCGCGCCAGCCACGATCGTGACAAAGACACTGTGGAATATCCTGCGACCGAATCTTTAACTACACTCTCACAGTTTGTCTATATCCTGGTAGCCTTTCAGACAGCACCAGTGCACCTTGTTTGGCAGCAATGCAAAGCTACTGACGAGGGCACTTTTGAGAGGCTCTCTTATCTCACGGACCCACAGTGAACGACGGGCAGAATGTAAAGCTTTTAAGTTTCGCTCTCTAAATTCCAGTCTAATTCTGACATCATGTTCAACGTCTATGGGCAACACCATATGCAATCTGGATGATTTATGAACTGTGTGCTGCACTGCCTGTCACAATTTAAAGGAATGTTCCACACAAACATCAAGCAGCGAAATATTTATGATTGAGCTAATTTGATAAAATGTGCTAACACTACATATGTCAATACGCACAGGAAAGAATGCAAATTTCTGCAGGCTAATTTATGACACTGCTATACTTTTAATATTATTTTATCAGCTGTATTTCAAACACCTTCATTAAAGGCTCCTCATATTTAGGTACGACACGACTATCACTGGAATACTGCCAGTATTTTGCATCTATCTTTGGAGCGCTTATCCAGGATGGGATCGTGGGTGGGGCTGTTTAGGACACAGGCAGCATAAAATTGTAAAATACAAGGTGTAGGTATATCCTAGCGGGATCCTAGTCTACTGCAGGTCACCTACAAGCACACACGCAAACAAAAAGCACTTTTTTGGACTGCAGAAGGAACCTGGAGTACACGGAGAGAACACATGCCACAAACAAGAAGAACAAACTCCACTATGAGAGAGCAAAGTAGTCGTCCCCCCCCCAATCCAACCCCCAGCCCTGACGAGGGGGGGGGGCAACCGTGCTGCCCACGGAGAGCAGAAGTGCTGCGATAAACCGCTACATGCAGTCAATGTAAGAAAATGTTTATACGGTCACATTCAGCTAATTAAAAGCGTTGTGCAACTGGTAATTATTTCAGGTAGGATACACTATTTAAATTTTTACACCCTCAGCAAACGTTCCTCTCATTATTTTTTCATGGTCCAGTTTTCATCATTTTATTTGAGTTCTTTTTAGCTATAGACTGCATGCAGATAGATGTGGATATTTACATGTTAAAAATTTTCAGGTCGGCTCAGGTTGCCGAACTTGCGCTAGTACAGTGTGTTACCACAGCCACCACACGAAAAAACATTTCCAGATCCTGGCTGGTGACCCCCTAGGGTGACGCGTGGTCTAGTCCCACTCTCCGGAATTGGCCGTCTATCTTCCACAGTCAGGTGTTAAATGGGCGTCCCCTCGGCCTGGTCCAACCGCTCAGGTCCTCAGCAGTGAGGATCCTGCGAGCTGGATCACCCTCAGGGAAACGCGCCACATGACCGCAGTGCCGTAACTGACGCTCCCTCACAATGCAGGTAATGTGCCTCATTCGGGACTCCTCTAGCAATCGCTCATTCGACACAAAGTCAAACCAGCGGTACCCAAGGATTCCCTGAAGAGACACAGTACAGAAGGAGTCCGGTGTTGGTCTCAGCTCACTGCATAGCGTCCATGTCTCACAGCCGTACAGCAAGACAGGGAGCACCGGGACTCTAAAAACTTGGACCTTCATCCTCTTGCAAAGATATCAGGAACGTCACGCACCCCTTTCCAGTGACCTCAGGACCCTCCATGTTCTCCCAATCAGTCTGTTGAACAATAATTTTATTTATTTATTATTATCCTATAGTCAACACATGTAAAATAGGGGAGAGCCTATTTTTGTACTCACCGGAGGGCAGGAGGCACTTATTGTTAATGTGCACTGAAAAACAAACCTTAAAATCAGCTGGAGACTAAATCCAGCAGTGCACTGATGAAACAGAAGCCGGTTGGAGGCTTTCCCAGGATACTCCTATGTAGGATGTACACAACACTTACTTCTGTATTATTAGTAAGGGATGTAATGTACGCTGTACTGTGAGTGGTATTGTGAGATATACACTCAGACACACTCGTTATTAACAGCATGTAACAAAATACATGCATCCATAATATGTGATAAAACACAGTGATCCGAGCTTCAGAATTGACTTTGAACAGCATCCTACATGTAGACAGTACTGTGCAAAAGTCTTAGGCAGACGCAGAAAAGCTTTAAAGCTTTTTATCTCTGAAATTAAAACACAGTTCGACATTTGAACATCTGCTAATTATCAGTAACACAATAAAAAACGAACAGGTTTCTTTCTCCTAATAATTACTAATATCTTGTTAGAAGGCGAGAGTAACACCACCTCAGTTCCTAGACACAAATCAGGGGCACCGCAACAATTTCATTTTAAAATGGATTAGTATCGTAAGATGCTGTTAAGAAAAGTGTCAACTAGCTAAGCAAATCTAAGAAGAACTTGCATTCGTCTTTAAGTAAGAAATATACGCTCTCCCATAGACCATACTTCCTTTACAAACTCTCACATTTACTTTGAAATGCAACTTCTCAAAGTCGTTTTCAGTCCGAATCGTAAGTGTCTGTCACCATCGAAGCTCCAGAGACTCAGCACTCAAGGATCGAAGGTCTTTCCCCTTCAGAAGCCCAAACCCGCCGGCTCCAATATCAACACCGTCAAGTGGCTGAGAGACTTTTAAAAAGCCTTCTGGAATGGCTTATTGGACAAGGACGAGAGCATTTAGGCTTAATTGTGCAGCTACATGTTCAGCTGCTTAATGTAAGAATGACATCCTCAGAGCGGCATTCATTGCATATCAGGAATCAAAGGTGCATAACAACTGAGAATATTAAAACATTTCTTAAACAGATCAATGGCAGATTATGACTAACTATGTGTCATAATCTGTTCAGCACAAAAATTGCTGCAAGCAAACCCGGTCGAAGCGCATGGGGCACATTAACCCATCTTCAGCGCCCTTAGTCTCGGACGGCGCGCTCTACGTACTTTCAAAATCAGCGCCCTCTCAAAAGATGGCGCCCTAGGCAGCCGTCTATATCGCCTAATGGTTTGACCGAGACACAGGCTGCAGGGAAGGGAGGTCTCTTTAGTTCAGGAGTAACTTTATCAAGACTAATCTTGGATGTGATGTGCACGGTGCGTCTTCATGATCACACCACCGTGAAATCCATATTTAAACACAAGCAGTGCACTTCTGACCAGAGAACGCAACCACAGCAGCAGGATTCACAAACGCTTTGCAGCTGTGCAGTCGCCAATGTGTCCTGTGCATCCACGGTAGTCAGCGCATTGCCCGGCTCCTGAAGGACACGACATTTCTGCCCATTCTTCATTTGCTGAGCTCATTAAAGCACGATCGCTTAAGTTAAGTTTGTAAGGATACACCATCAAACGTATCCAGAGAATGCAATATATACGGATATATTAAGCATTAATTTCAGTCGTGTTGGAGCTAAGCCATGTTTCAATAACTTCATATAAAACACTGGAAATAAATCGGCGTGCAGGCACATTTTTCACACCAGAAAACTGGTTAGGCACACGCAGAAAGACGGAATAATGAGGCCGTGCACAAAAATATATAAACCAGAAGAATTCCTTTATGAAAATGCCTTGTTATCTAACTTCTGTTACTATCCACCTTAAAGGTTAGGAAAAAAAGTCGTAATATATGTGCGCAATTTTCACATTAAAATGAATGAAGATGCATTTTTATCGCTTATATAAAATACTTTGGGAAATACCATACCTATTAAATAAGAAAATATGTTATAATAAATACATTTAAACCAGAAAAATGTATAGTATTACTCAATATGGTGATATATATCACAAAATTCCATCCGACACTTTTAGAAATGGAAATCTAACATCGATAATATTTCCAACACTAGAAGATCTCGATGTATTTCTATCACTTTTTAAATCAGCAATTATGAAATCAGGGACAGTAATTACTCAGCATGCAGTGAGCATTAGAGATGCATTACTTTACTGTAAACTTAGAAAAACGGTAATCCCGTCAGCCGAACCACACACAGCACACCCACCTCTACGTGAACATATAAATAGGGACACATTCAAGGATATACTTGGGACGGAGACCAGGATAAATAGCCAGCACACAAAACGCGGCCATGAGTATTACATTAATTTCAATAACTTTCAATAAAACGGTTTGGAACACTACGAGTGTGCCAAATAAGCACTAAAAAGCTTGAAGTAAGTAACGCCCTTACCTTCAGAATTCGCAGGCGGAGTCCAATATGAAGATACACTTGCGTTACCTATGTGCAATTTCAATATATATCCAACAATATTAATTTTCAATACCGGCAGGTATTTCTACCGAAATAATATGCACGCTATTTATTTTTGCAGTCCTAAACCTGGGTAATCTTATCTGACTTCGGACGAATTTGTTGTACAGCGACTTAGGTGCCCTCACAGCGTCCGTGCACGGAAGCCTACGTCCCCTCTGTCACCGTATTTGAAGCACAATGCGCGCCCCGAAGTACCCGCCTCCAGCATCCCCGACTTACAATGTCATTAACCAATAGCTTTATTAGGCCACGCTTCTCCTCCAATAAAATGAAGGAGGCGGTCGCGCATCCAGGTTGGAATGATGTAATGGTCCAGTTTAGGTTTTGCGCTAGCATTTACCGTACGTTTCATTGTAATGGGATGACTTAATATAATAAAATAATGAAATGTGTAACCTCAACAAGTAAGTGTCCCCAGTTGTTGAGATGATATCACTCACCTGAGTTTCAAATTGTCTATAAAATATCGCGTAACGTGAGTTTCAAATATTAAGTTAAAGCAGCAATTCGATCACTACCCAGCCTTACAGAAAATGTATGTATTCATTATTAAGTGCTTCATATATTTATTTTTAAATCCTGCGCTTTGCTGTGAATTATTAATCAATATTTGCTAAATATATTTGAAATACTGCGATGGGCTGGCCCCCCATCCAGGGTTGTTCCCTGGCTCGTGCCCATTGCTTCCGGGATAGGCTCCGGACTCCCCGCGACCCAGTAAGGATAAGCGGTTTGGAAAATGGATGGATGGATATTTGAAATAAGCAGTTTATGATTATGGTTATTTTTATTGTTGGTGCTGCTGTTATAAGTCTGCGAGCAACAAAGAACAATAATAATACAAAATATTTAATAACAATGACAAAAATAGTAATAGCCTTCCAAGGATCGTGTTCTTGGTGTGTAGAGGGGTTTGCGTACCTTAACGAGCTGCAGAGCTATTTAATTATAAGAGGAGTACAGGTACTTTACACAAAAATGGACACATCCCATTTTATTCGCCTGTGAGATACACGGACACAGGCAGAGAGAAGGTCAGAGTGCAGGGACAAACATCTACGTGACACCTCCCGGTCACAGATACAAAGCCCAGTCTCACAAGGCCAAACGCCAACCCACCGCATATCGCTTGAAGCTTCTAGTATAGGGTATCTCTTGGCAAAACGTCTGTGGGGACAGGCCATGTAAACTCCGATCCAGTAAGTATCCAAAACGATAATAATAGAACGTGTTCCCAACCCTGGACTAGGGTTTGGTGGAAAGAGTGCTCTGAGAAACTGCCTCCCTTCTCACTAGGAGGCAGTGTTGGAAACTTCTGGCGAATCAGCTTTTCTGCAGCTATGTGTGTGGTTGTGGGAATATATTAGCACTGTCTCCATCTACTTTGTGGGCTTGAAGAAGGCTCATGTGAAGACCATGTGCCCAGCCTCATACTGTGGGAGGTACTATAGAAACCTGGGGTCACTGCTGTGTGTCATTCAGTCCATTCAGTATGGAGTTGTGTCTGCATCTTTGGTACAAACCTGAAGCCATTCAAAGTGCCTTTTGGTGTCTATCAGTATGGGTCTTGTCTCTACTCCTATTGATAATTTTCATGGAAAGGATATCAAGGGACACTTGGAGGATCGTCCACTAGGGGGCCACGACATGGCATCCCTATCACTTGAAGATGATGATCCATGTTTAACGTAGTCTGACCAGGACCTCCAACATGATACTTGAGCAGCGTGGGTGCCGGAACAAATCTGACAGCCAGGCCCAAGAGTGTCAAGGAGCAGTGAACAAGAAAGGAAATGACACATCATCTGCAATGTCTTTATTCTGCATTGTTCTTTAGTTCATTGTTTTGAGTGTGGGGGGGCGACTGTATTTGCGTGAAGAGGTGGGGGTGAGAATAAGCATCTGGTACTTTCTTGGAAAAGTGGCTTCGTCCTTTCAGGTGGGGGCAAATACACTATATTGCCAAAAGTATTGGGACTCCTGCCTTTACACACACATGAACTTTAATGACATTCCATTCTTAATACATAGGCTTTAATATGGAGGTGGCCCATCCTTTGCAGCTATAACTGCTTCAACTCTTCTGGGAAGACTGTCTACAAAACAGTGGGTTTATGGGAATTTTTCACCATTCATCCAGGAAAGCATTTGTAAGGTCAGGCACTAATGTTGGGCATGAAGACCTGCTCACAGTCTCTGCTTATAATTCATCCCAAAGGTGTTCCATTGGGTTGACGTCAGGGCTCTGTGCAGGCCAGTCAAGTTCCTCCACAGACTTGTTCATCCATGTCCTTATGGACCTGGCTTTGTGCTGGTGCACAGTCAGGAAGTTGTCTATGCACTGTTCCTGAGCTAATGTGAAGACCACATGAAGTTTGGAGGTCTGTAGCTATTGACTCTGAAGACAGTTGGTGACTTCTGCACACAGTGAACCTCAGCATGTGTTGTCCCCCCCACTCTGTGATTTTACGTGGCCTACCACTTCGTGGCTGAGTTGCTGTTGTTCCCAGTTCGTTATAATACCACTAACAGTTGACCGTGGAATATTTAGCAGCAAGGAAATTTCAGGAATGGACTTATTGCACTGGTGGTATCCTATCACGGTACCACGCTTGAATTCACTGAGCTCCTGAAAGTGACCCATTCTTTCGCAAATGTTTGTAGAAGCAGTGTGCATGCCTAGGTGCTTGATTTTATATACCTGTAGCTATGGAAGTGGTTGGAGCAGCTGAGATCAATGATGTGGAGGGGTGTCCCAATACTTTTGGCATTATAGTATACTTCGGATCTTTTTAACAGGTGACAGTAAGAGGGAACATGAGATTGACATGCCTGGTTTGGTAACTGCTGTTTTATAGACACTGAGGAGATCCCTGGTAGTAAAGTAGGAGTTAAGTTATAAGATGAGACTCAAAGTTAACCATTCAATGTATGTTCTTGTAATCTTCACCAATGGTCATGAGCGGTGGGTGTTGACTACAAAAAAACAAGGTTTTGAGTATAAGCAGCCATAATGAGGTTTATTTGCAGGGTTCCTGGATTCAGTGACAGGGAGAAAGCCCTCAAAAAAGAGCCACTACACCTCCAGATGGGGATCTTATGAAGATGCCACCTGGATGGCTCCCAAAGGAACTGCTCCAGGCACATCCCTCTTGGTGGAGGCTCCAGGGTAGATCCAGGACATGCTGGAGGGATCACGTCTCCCAGCTGACTTGGGAACATTGAGGGGTCCCTCAGAATTGGCTGGAGTCTGTGGCCATGGAAAATGAGGTCCAGTGAGACCTGTACAGCAGGGGTGTCATTAGACCTGTGATGGGGCTTTAAACCACCCTCCCATATAACATTTGAATCATATTAGGAATGATATCATTGTTCTGTCTTCTGCATGCTGACAGCTTGATCACGGAACTTGACTATATGCACAGGCAATGAAATATTGATGGCAGTGAAATATTTTAATATATATGTATGTGTGTGTGTGTGTGTGTGTGTGTGTATAGAGAGAAGAGAAAGAGAGAGAGAGAGAGAGAGAGAGAGAGAGAAAGGTTTACAGATCTGTGTACAAAAATGAATTTGTCATTAACAACTAATCAGTGTGTGGTTGTACTTCTCACTTTTTAAATATATGTGTCAGTAATTTATTTATTCATTCAAAATTTCCCAAATATTCTGATATCTTTTACCCTCAGACTAGCTGCTCTTTCAACCCATCTACAGAGCACGACGAGCAGGTTTACAGTGCGTGATGAATAAAAAGAAAATGAAATAAAGAGTTTAAGAGGATTAGATGAGATTAGATACAGTTGAATTTTCAGCTTTGTCAGCATTCAGACCCCACTGTCCTCCTTTCACTGTGCTGCCTTCCACACTGTTCAATCTGCCTTGTTATTTGTACCTTGTGGTGTCAAACATAAATTCATTTGGGGACAAAAAAAAAACCTTCTATTTAAAAGTTGGAACACACTGTCCCTAAAAGACAAATTTCACAGAGCATGATAAAGGAACATAAACACAGAATTTAACATTTTGTGCTTAATTTTGATACAGTGTAGCACAGGGTGCAAACCCTAACTAGTTCTGTGTGATGGTACTGGCCAGAAGTAGGTTGTCTCACATTAAAAAGCTTCGGTTTGTGCAGTATTATGGTGAAATATACACATTTTTAAAACACTCTGTATGAATGCCTTTGAGAAAATCTGAAATCTGAAGCCCATAAATCTAAGTAAATACTAAGTAGCCTTAAATCCGCATAGAAGCAAGCAATAACGCAAAATTGACGTGTAAGACTTTGTCATTTGTTACTGTTACATATTTCCTGACTCAAATTTCAAATCATTTTAACATTTCACACCTGCAGAGTCCTTGCATTACTATTTGATGATCATAAATAAATACCAGCTTCACATCCATTTAGGACGGCAATGATGCAGCAGAGCATACCATCCAAACTGTCACCTTAAAGCAGTTAATATCCAGGCAAACCCTAATATTGGCAGTCTGCTGTCATGCGTGTGATGTCACCATTTTCGCCTTTAGCCTTTTTTCTGTTATTCCAGAAGGTGATGGTGCTCCAGTCCCAGACGTTGAGATCCTACAGTTCATCCCTTGGGTCACTGAATAAAATAAGACAAGCAGAAAAATTGTTAGAAAAGCCTTTAATAATTAATTACATCATACAACCATGTTGTCCTTGCATCCATTATGGTCTGTATGGAGGATTCATAGTATGACCTAAGCAACATATTGTGGCATGAGAGACAAATATGAAATTACAGAGGGATAAAAACAGCAAATCAATGATCATAAATGTATAAGGACAAAAACTAAAACAGCATACAGCTTAATGCAGCATAAAAAATGTAGTGTTTTAATGTTCTTAAACGCTTCTGTTCTTTGCAAGGAAGAGAACTGAGTCAAATTCATTGATATGCAATGGAAACACTTAGACCATAGGCATGATCATAGTGTCCCAAAATAAGAAAATCAGCGATGCTGAAGCATCGATGGCAGCCGCGAAGACCACAAACAAGACCACAAACAAGACATCGACCTGCATTTCCATGGAAGTCACACTGCTGGCATGTATGTTTTTTTCCCCATTAAATCACTTTTCTAATTGATAAAGTGATGCAGAACATTATATAACTGAATGTGTCTGTGATACCCAGATGAGGTCAGTTAATGTAAAGTTCATATATTCATTGCCTCATAAGGGTCCCGTTTAACATGGGATGGTCTATGGTAATTGCTGAACTTAATATTCTGCAGGCACAGCACTATTATACTTTAATTCATTGTAATGAGGATTTCAAGGGTAGTGAGGACTTACCATGGTACGTAGGTCTATCCTGAATTCAGGTTTTAGCCGTCACCTTTGGTCACTGTTTGGTTAATGTTTGGCATTAAATAGTTTGCTTTTAACTGAAAGACAGTAATAGTCTGCCTAAAATAGTGATTCTAAAAATAGCACAACATCTGTATGTAAGTAGAATGAATATAATTGTTAAAAAACGTGAATGCTTGCCAGTCTGTCTTTAAAAAGATTTTAAAAGGTGCAGTGCCACCCTAAATCATGAAAGGAAAGTTTTAGCCATGAGATCTAAAGTACAAGGAATCAGCTTCTGGTGACAAAATCCAAACTTACATTGTGGGCCATACACGTGCCAGACAATAAAATAATGCTGTAGCCTGTGAATAATTGTATGTGTCCTTCACAAGTCTGGCAGCAGGTCAGACATACTGAATAAAAAAATACATCTCTTAAAATGTGGGATTAACTGTGGGATTAGGCAGGCGAATGTTAATTCCTCTGGAAGTGCCAAGGACATTAGTGTGCCCATCCGACCTCATCCTGCCACTGCGTGACATTCACATTTTATTTGACTGAGAGTTGGTCTCATCCTACTGGTCCCGCTCGTTTGCAAGGTATTTGAGGAGACTCTCCACCAGAACAGACACCAGCCATATTTGAGAATTTATTGGAAACAGGAGCATTTTCTTGGCTTGGAGAATCAGTTCTTGTCTAAGATAAATTGATGTCCGCTTGGATTGAAATGCTGACTCAGAAGCAGGTGAGTGGACACAACATGGTGCTGTTTTAGGCGACTATCCTCTCCTTCCTCTCACCTCAATGTCTATTTTAAAGCCAATAATATGTACAGTTGCAAGAAAAAGTATGTGAACCCTTTGGAATTATACAGATTTCTGCACAGATAGGTCATAAAATGTGATCT
>JAODJX010000109.1:10882308-10920747 GCA_026776945.1 Isichthys henryi
CCCACCCCCCCCCCCACCTCACCCCCCCCACCCAACCCCCCCCCCACCCGCCCCCCCCCCCCCACCCCCCCCCGCCGCGCCGGGGGGGGGGGGGGTGTGAAATAGACAACAGTTTAAGGCAACCAGTGCCGTTTCTGATATTGTATTAAACAGTGCTGATTACCATGGCTATTCGTTTCATTTTTTAGGCAAAATACTGTAATTCTAGACTGCTGGTGCTGTAGTAGCGTAAACATAAGGGTGAACGAATGCACGATTGTTTTGCATTTTTGTGGCAAGTTACAGCTGGGTCCTAATCACCATTTCATAGTGCACTACCCAGGCTAAGGGAAAGAGGGCACATCAAATATGTCAGGTGATCAGTCGATTCATATGAAAGCTTATGTGCGAAGTATTCCACAGCTTCAAAATCTCAGCTGTTCACTACCACTTCGGGTTGGCATATCTGTTGATGTTTGGTAATGGTTCAGGAAAGGATTCTTCTAATGGCACGACATTGTGGAGTACATCAAAAGGTAAAGTGCAAAACATAAATCAAGAAGCCTCATGTCGGCCACGAGCATCTCTGCAGCAAATCTGCCAATATTTCTACATAAGCGCTTACCATGGGGCTGATATGACGGTAATGACATCATTTAGCTATTTCAAGCACATGCTTATGCAGTGTGTGTAAATGTATATATCAGGTTTGCTGGTTACTGGTGTTTGACGAAACAGAGGCGTCAAAGGTTCACAGACAGAAAAAAAAAACCATCTGAATACCTTAAAAGCAAGTTATCCGTTAGTCCGCATAATCGTGTCAAAGTGGGTGATTCAAATTCAGCACCAAGCAAACTCTTGTGACTATTTCGTTCCATCTTCCACAACTGGTCATCCCAGGAAAAGTAGTAGGACACAAATAATAAGAAATGTAGAGACTGACTCCATGTCAGGAATCCAGAGTAAAAGATGCAGGCAAAATAAACCAAGAAAACTAGATGGTCTTTTTAAAATCTAAATTCGACCACTCTACCCTCTGACACAAGCCCTCCATGTTTACAAAGATCTACTCCCTTGTTTTAGCAGTAGAAGGCATCATCAAAGCAACGGGTAGAAACAACAGGAAAGAGAGATTATAATTTTCCATAGTCCGTGTGTATAAAAATCTCAAAGTGCAAAATACTCAGGATAACAAGTGGTCACATTTTATCAACATTTTTAAAGAACCCGTGTGACGTAAGCAAGCTCAAACATGGCCACCAATGATGAACCGCAGCGCTGTACATTCCAGTAACGTCGTCTGACTCAGAAACAGTCTCATATTTCTTTAAGATTTCTGAGTATGATCCTGGAAACGAAAAATGATGAGAGTCCAGGACATGTTATCCAAACAACTGCTCAATTTTAAATGTGCAAGATAAGAACTGGTTTTTCAATATATTTTGTCAGGTGACACTGCGACAAATACCACAAGCACGGGCACATAGCAAACCTAAAAAACTAGAAGTAAAGTCAGCTCACATATCTGAAAAATATCAATTAAATATATCTGTAGATGTACCGTACATCTATGGATATACAATAATTTAACATATATATCAATGCAAATTGGTACAAATGATTCTAGTTTGCAAGAAATCAAATGGTATATCTTTACTGTAAGTATACAGTGCTATTAAAAAAATAGCTGAATATAAAATTTTGACATCATATTCCATATTAGACTCTATGCATTTCTCAAAGAAATTTGGTGACCTTATGTAACGGAATGTGGTCAATAGCTTTGGATAAACGTGACTCGCTTTGATAAATGCAACTGACAGTCTGTCATTGTGTAGAATAGTGACTTTGACTTCAAACAGGCCACAAATATTTCTGTATCCAGTACAGATACTAAGCATACATCTACCAAAAAACAACATTCAAGGGAAAAACTAATGCTTCATATTATTTCTGTAGTTACCTCTTCTTTTGTTTTAGCACAATGTTTGAATTCAGTAAATGTAGAGCCAAAATTTATGTCCATTATTTGAGAAAACTGGGTTTTTAAATTTCAGCATTTGGTAGCATAGAAGAATAAAATATGTTATAGCCCTTTAATGAATGACAGCGAAACAGTGCAGCTCTAAAAAAAATATTGTGTAGAATTTCATTAAAACTGCTGGCTTTGGTCTCCTCTAGAGTTCCCATTAAAAAAAGCTACAAAATTTCACTGGACACTTCAAAACCCACATTCCATCTTAGAAATAAGCAGAGCAATGTTGGAGATCTTGCAAGCAATTAAACATTCAGAAAAATACTGGGATGGACAGAGCGTACCATCAAGAACTGTTGTCTCATTTACTTTTACGACAAAATAAACTGTATATCGTCTCTTAAAAATCCTGAACACCACCCAGTAGCAGTCTGCTTAGCCCAAATGGACAGAATCAAGAAGAACAGCCCCTTTCAGGGGAGAATCCCAGTAATTACACATACACGATTTCAAAAGGAACATATGACAGGGATTACAGACATATATGGATTCTAATATGTGGGAAAAAGACGTCCACGATGTCAAATTCACCACTTGAAACCAAGAATGTTTCTGGGAGAAAAGAAAAAACAAAAAAGCACACTGTCATTAGACATAAAAATTTATGTCTACATAAACAACAGAAAATTCACCATCATTATTGTCCAAATTTCATGATGTAGAAAAAATGTTTTTAAAAAAAAAAAAAAAAAAAATCACTGAATAAGAAACAAAAAATGGAATGGTAATCACTGTTAAATAAAGATTTAATTAAAAATGATCCTCCTCTTAGAAAGTCATTATTTATGAGGAAGCCACTCTGGATCCAAACAGATGGCTGGAGGGTAATTTGACTGAATACAGTTTCAGTTCCAAAGGAGATGAAGTAAAATCTGTAATGCTGACACATGTAGAAAAGGGGGGGAAAGCCACACAAAGGGAAACTGGGTAGGCTTTTCTCTGAGATGCAATACTGCAAAAAGCCACCTGCTGGCCCAGGCTCCGCCCAGAGCACAGACAGCAGGCCACCAGGAGAGGGCGCTGTTGCTTCGCAGGGGCCTGAGACGCGAGAAAAAGCAGCACAGAGCTGCTTCCTGCACAGGGCCCTGGTGACTGTGCCTGTTTCCAGCCCCCTTGTCCTGCGCCTCTGGTGAGCCTGCTTTGCGGAGTCCTCCCACTGCTGATCGGGGATGTGACAGAGAGCCTGGGCCACGGCTCACGGTTTCTGTGGACCGGGAGACAGTACCACCGGCGTGGACAGCCCATCCACACTCAGGGCAGGGATATGGATCTGGTTGCTCCCATTGGTTGGAAACTGAAACAGGGCAAACAAGACAAATATTATAGTACCATTAAACCATCCCGTGCACTTTGTATACAAGTAACGATTTGAATAACATCAAGCGGATGATTCACTTCCACCTTTAATGATGTAAAACATTGCATTTAATTGCGGTTTGCTGCAGGGCTTTCCTTGGGTAAATATCATAACCAGCTGTTACCCTTTTTGTATAATACAGATAATGGTTCATTGGGCATGTAAAATGGCAGAAATCCATAACTGCCAGCGAATAAACAAAAATTCACCAACAGGGGGAGCTGACGCACCATGCCAGCAGGACATGTGCCTGCAGATCACTGAAGGGCACAGGCGTGTGAAAGAGGCATGCGTGGCTTCCACAAACAGCACGCCGAACAGACTGGCGACCAGCTGCCAGCGCCGACTACGTCAGGGAGCAGCAGGAACGGGGAAGAGGCATACCTGAAAGGACAGCTTGGCCGGGCTGCGGGGCGCGATGGGACTGAGCGTGCTCCAGAAGTGGATGGTAGAGGGAAGGGGACTTGGCGTCAACAGAACTGGGGTCTGACAGGGAAGCAGAAGGGAAGTATGCTGAAAATCACCCCGACCTGACTTCCAAAGCTGGGTCCATGAGTTGACAGTGTAAAAAGACCTACTGTACTGCTATTAGACATTCAACTAGTCAAACACATCTTCTAGGCAAGTTAAAGTCAAGGTTACATTAAATCGATGAACAAAGGACAAACGTGAATGAAAAAAATGTTTCTAAATTATTTTGAATTAGGTTCTATACTTGTAAGGGATACTTCCAACTTAAGCTTAGTTCGTACTTGACTTTTCCATGCGCACTTTCGGCTGCATGGAACCTTACGGAACCATGTGTTCATACGACATTTGGCTGCGGAGGCAGATGGTTGTGGTCGGTGCTGCATACAGCAGCGATATGCTGCGTTCCATCTGAACTCGTAAATCCGGAGTTCTTAGTCATAAATTTCAACTGGAACACCCCCTGAAATTGGGAGTCTGAGTCGTGAAGACGGAGGAATCTACACAACCCCGACCTGAGAATTCAAGATGGCTCCGCCCTTTATCAACAGAAGTTAAAGCTGTAGTTTAATACCTTTTATTAGCACTTACATCTTATTTGTGGTTTATAAAATTGGTCATACGTACAGTACCATCCAACCTCTATCAGAGGGCGTGTTGCTAAGGTGTTTTTATGGGCAAAATACCGAGTAATGTGTTGTTATGTGATATTCATATTGCTAACAATGGCTAACAATTAATCAGGTTAAAACTTTCATAAAGAAGGATTTCTTGCTTAGCCGGATAACTTGTTGGATAAAGGCTAGTTACACTGGGTAAATAAAATCCGACAAGTTATCCGGCAGAGCAAGAAATGGCTAGTGGGTTTCCGATTTGCTGTACTGGAACGCTGTTAACTAATGTGTGACGTCATTCCCAGTTTCAGCCTCCTAGGTAAATGGAACGCAGCAATATTCCACCAGACCAGAAGAGGGCAGATGTATTGCAACAAACAAAAATACAAGGAGCTTAGTGAAATGGGTTAGCTTTTTATGGTGAGTTTTAAAGTTGTGAAACTTGGCTGGTATTACGGTAATACAGCATACCAGCATTTTGAAATCCTATTTCAATATTAACCAGAGACACCACAGCACTTGATAAATTTTATTGCTAAGATTTTAAAATGCCAGAATAGAACTGCTTTCGAAAATACCATATACCTCGGCAAATCCTCACACAGCTGCTCACCATAACTATTACAATAACTATTCTTCCTCTACTCTTCTTTTGGTTGACCTCTGTTCTGTGAAAGTCAGTGCTGCCACCTACTGGAAATACCTAGCCAATTAACTTGTACAGGCGATAAGCACACAGGACAAAAAAAATCTCTGCTACACCCACACCGTTCACCACATTTACGTTACCTCAAATTGTGCAGAAAGGTGAAAAAATGGCTTTTACAGGTATGTGGATTTTAAGAATTTTCTATGGACAAGCCTTTCCCCCATTAAACTGAGGACACAATACTACTATACCCAAGATGCTGATACACAGAAACAGAAAGTAACAAAAAAATGCTCCTGTGACTTCAGTGTTCATTGTCAGGTCTTAAGGCCATGCGTGTTAAGGGATAAGGTTAATACATTACGTCAAAAAGAAGGTTAATACATTACGTCTAAGTCAAAAAGAAAATAGACTGGGAAATGTAATAACTGAAAATTCTGTACAGTTTCATCTTAATGGGTTTTCAAAATTAGCACAGCTATGTGTGGTAAACTACTTACGGCCACACAGTCGTGAGTGCAGCTGACAATAGTCCGATTTCAAAAGGCATGTGTTTAACTGAAATTGTCATGATTCAACTGCAACCACTATCTTCACAGGCCTTTGACAGGCCACATCCTGGCTCCTGGTCCAGAAAAGCTACAGCTTGTGCGCCAGGTCAGGGTTCTCCCCTCAGTACTGACACTGACCATTAAAAAAACAACTGGTTAACTGGTTCATGCTGCAGGGTGAAGACCTTTGATCTGAAGCATAGCTTCGTGGGGACTCCGCAGGGGCCCCATAACACTCACCAGCGCGTGAGAGGTGATGACCGTGGGGGTCAGCGTGTTGGTGCCCCCACCAGGGGCCAGGAGGCTGTTGACCGCGGCATTGACCTTATCCAGGGAAAGCCCAGGGGGCAGCTGGATAGGCGATGAGGGCAACTCCAGAACTTTGGGCTTTTTGGATTTGGGGGGCTGAGCTTCCTGGGGTGATGAAGCAGGAATGGCAGCTTCTGGGGTCGGGGTATGTTTTTCTTAAAAGAAAATGAAGAATTTCAGCTCTTTGCAACCACATGCCTTGGCACATCAACAAAGGCCCTTTGACACAGCGCAACTTGCACAAAACCCAGACAGCCTATTGATGAATGACAGACCAATCAAAGCATCCTTTCAGACAATCAAGTATAGGAGATGTACTGTTTCCTTGATGCTTCAAAAAAGAAAAATAGAAACACCAAACAGACAAACAAACAGCCTGAGTGGCCATAGTTCACCTGCTAACTGACCTTCGGTTTTTCCCTCCCCGTTTGCCGGCTGCTCCCCGCGGCTCAACTCCACACACGGCGGGCCGGCTGGCTCCACACAGGCCGGCAGGCCTTCCACTGATTCAGCACCTCCTGTGGGAGGTGGAGGTGCAAGAGCAGATGCAGGCGCGGTCACCTGACAAACGGAGGGGGGGGAGAACACATTTTCAGTCTTTGGATCTGGGCCTGAAATTTCGCTTATGATGCTAGAAAAGCATCGGCTCCCACCTCTTCCACATGCTTGTCCTTCAGGCCCACAATGTCAAAGAACTCCTCCTCAGATGAGAGGGCCTGTTCCTTTGAAGACACGGGTGCCGAGGGTTTGATGACCACAAACACCTGGTGGCTCTGGGACGGAGAGACCACACATTCACCGGGAGCTGCTGAGGGCCCGACCGGGGCCAACGGAATGAGGGGCGCGATGGAGCTTGGGTCAGAGACACTAGTCAAATAGATCTGAGGGGGATCTCCAAGACCTTGGGTCTTCTGCGTCTGGGCGTTCTAAAAAAATAAATAAGTAAACAAACAAACAAATAAAAATTTGTTGATCCATCAGATCTGAAATACCTCATGCAGAAAACTGCTACCTTTTCTGCAGCAAGAGTATCTGGTTTGACCAAAAGCAGCTGCTGTCACTCACCAGATTACCAGGAGCAGAGCCTGATGGGGTCTGAGGGCTCAGGGCAGGTGTGACACAAGGGGACGGCTGGGTGACTATCACCTGCAGACTGCTCTCTACAGAGCCCCGCCCCTGAGCAGAGCTCCTCCCCTCCATTGTACAGACGCGTAGCTGGTTTCAGAAAGGCAGTTTGATTAACCATCTAACCTCTCAGTATTAACTAGGCAAAGAATATCTTTGGTGCAATGAATTACTGTTCTGTGAGAAAAGTTTGACAAAAACTGTGCAATTTGACAAAATTCTGCTGTGGAAGTAAATGGAAACAGTACCGCAAAGGTCTCTTGATTATCCATGCAGATATGCATCTTAATTATTATCTAACTATAAAAACAGTAATTAGATATACAGTACTGTGCGAAAATCTAAAGCTAAAGATAATTATGTTTACATGATCTTCACTTTGGTGTGAAACTACGCTATTATGCCGAAGTATGTCGGCTTAGACATTTCAGAACTTCTGATAAAATCACCCCAGTATTTACAGCGACCATCTAATGCACTCATATTTCTTTTTTACTTGACATCTAGGACACCTGGTATAGCTAATCAATCTCTCGTTGATTTTAAGTAATCAAACTAATGAATTAAATGGGCTGGCGGTGAAATTTAATAAAAACATGGAATGGCAAAGCTGGCCCTGAGAAGACTGTTGGGAACTGAAGTGGCGTTCATCTAACTATCCAACCAGATATCAGTCATTTTTTGGAGAACAAAAGAAATTCTTACTAGTTTTTATTGTTACTCTTAATTTGCATATATCCTGCTGCTAAACTGTGTTTTTTGTAAGTGCCACAAACGTGCACTTACTACCCAGATAAATAGATTTAAATAGTTCTTTTGACTGCCTAAGATCTTTGCACAGTACTATACAGTGACTGAATCTCCCAACTTCAGACTGGACATCAAGCCTCTGTTCAGATAGGACAAGCAGAAGCTCACCTCAGGCATCATTTTCTCAGCACTGGGTACCTTGGGGGTGCTGTCTGCAGGAACCGGGATCTCTGTCTTGATGGGTTTGGGGGCCTTGGTGGGGGCCTGCAGGGATTGGATGGTGAAGGTGGAGTAGAGTCCTGACTTCATGTAGTCATTGCGGGAGCTGCGCTGGCCCGAGTTTGGTGGGGAGCGCTGGGCCTGCAGGCTCTTTGAGAGGCAAGGGGGGGCATTGCCCCCAGGGGCCTTGGGCAGGCCTACAACCTCTGTCTGGCTCTCTCGCCGCTGGGACTCCTCCCCCATGCGAAGCCCCTCGGCAGCAGTCGGATCAGGATATGTCACAAATTTGTAGACAAACTTTTGTCCACTCACTTTCTTTATGATATTCTGTGAAGGTGACATATGAAAATTTAATTATATTAAACATACATTTCCATAAAGTACACCAAACACGCTTGATAGCCTCACAGATAAAAAAAAATTACACAGTTGCTATGATACAAAAAAAGTTTGTTTTAAAATGACCTTTTAATATTGTTATACAAATCAGAAACTTTTTTGGCATATCCTGTATTTTAAAGAGTAAAGGCTGAATGAAGACTTTCAATGTAAACCGTACCATACCCAAAAAGAATGTGAACGGGAAGGACAAGGTAGTGGTGTTAGTTAGGACTGTCACAGAGGTGAAAAAAAGAGGGTGAGACAAGATACTACTAGTGACTTGATTCAAACAAGCCACAATTTTGAGCAAACAAAGGGCGCTTTTCCACCGCACTAAGTACGGTACTTTTGGTACGGTAATTTTGGTACTTTCACTTTTCCATTGACTTCCGGTTGAGTACCAGTACCAAAGGTTCCAGTGCCAAAAGTGTCAAACTAGCCGGGGTACTTCTTTGGTAAGTCAGTACTTTGGCGTGGGTCTTGAAATGCTTTATTTGGACGTTTTTCCACCACACCAGGTACCGTACTTTTGGTATTTTGAGAAAGTACCGAAGGTATGGTACTTCAAGGTGTTGGTTTTCCACTGGTGTAAAAACTATTAGCAGCGCCGAATGACATCACAACTGGAGGCGGATATTTCGTACTGAATTCGAAAAATGGCTCTAGTATATTACATGGCTTGGCGATGTGCAATATTAATACAAACATTGCAAGTTTTGCTAAAATATTTTTACATCTACATCCAGCCCTATATGGAGGCCCTCCAACTTACAGAGAATAACTTGAGGGTTGGTAGCAGGATTGGCAGTCTAGCCATTCGGACTAGTGTAGTACTGAGGTATCACATGCTGCATGGCTGCACTCAGGTTCTCATCCCTGAGGTGGTTTGTCGTGTGGTGGGTGTGGCAATACACTAATCAGTGCATGCTACTTTCAAGGGAATAGTGTGTGACGCTCCTATTTCTTGTTACATCGATATGTATATTCAATCGCAGGACAGCTCTTTCCCATTTTGGTTGCTCCTGCAGCATTCAAGCTGAACGCCAACACTGCCAGTTTTTTTGCCACTTAGTAGGTGTGAACGCAGTGACTTCCGATTGCTGTGATGTCATGTGCATACCCTTTGCAGTAGGGGGAGCTTAAGAACGACAGGCTTGAGGACAGGAAATGCGACTTGCAACCTTGTAAAGCAAACTAACAAACGTTTGCAATCTGGAAGTATTTTGTGGGGCATTTTAAGCATTCAGCACATACTCTCTTGGAAGATATTGAAATTGAACTTCAAATATTTAAAAAATTCTTAAAACAAGACTTAGAAATGAGGTGGAACAGCACGTTACGCATGTTTCTAGTAGCCTAATTAACAATGCTTTTCTATCTTACTTTTTTTCCATTTGTATTTAGTAGTTTAAAAGAGCTCTGGTAAGAAATTGGTACTCATATCGGCCAATATGTTCTGTTCAGTTTTCAGGACTGTATCCGCACTGAGAAAGTGGGAGCGCTGTACCTCTAACCACAGGTAAATACATTCCCTATATAGGCAGGGTCAGAGGATCTTACAAACAGCTACCTTGTCATAGTAGTATCGAAGAGCCCTGCTGAGCTTGTCATAGTTCATGTTGGTCTTGTTTTTGCGAAGACCCCAGAGCCTCGCCACCTCCTCTGCATCCAGGAGCTTGAACTCCCCGTCACCAGAGGTCCAAGAGATGAGGTGCCTGTGGCTGCCGTCCTCCAGCAGGTGCAGCAAAAACTGCCACAATGTGATGGACGGGTCCATGGCTGCAGGGAACCAAGATAGAGGGCTCTTGACACAAGGACACAGGAAGCTGTGTGTAACACACAGCAGCATCTCAAGGCTGGTTCATCAACAGAAGAAAACTGCTTTCTGGGAACCTTGAGGAAGAGGATATCCTATACTTTGACCATAAAATATGCTTTAATTTCTTTTAGGCAATGTACAGAGCAATATCTAGACGATGTGGTTACAAAAACTGAACAGACTAAATCACACAAGAACACAAGGTATAAAATGTACGTTGTGCTAAGCATGTCAATTAAATCTATTAGCATTTTCCCCAATTACACAACTCCTATCCAAAACCTTGGAAACCATCATCGTGTATATGAGCAACTGTTACTAAGGAAGAGATATTGTAATGTTAATTTTCCTTGATGTCTGACAGGTAATTATAAATGCATAACAAAATAAGGACTTCCTCAGGAAGATGATAATACTGAAATATGGGCCTTGGTAAGAGAAGACTCTTAATATCTTAATAAAGAATTATCACATGATCAAACTAAGACAAAGGAAGTGACATGGTATAATAATTTCAACAAACCAAATGAACCAGTCAGAGGACACATTAATGCACAGAATTACAACCTCTTCTTACTCCAGCACTGCCACTGCAATTAAAAAAGCGATAAACCCATGAAAAATCTAACTCACAAAGTGCATTTAAGTTTAAAAGCATCAATGTAATAGATAGGACAAGAATCCTTAAGTTATTAGAGGCAAAATGTCACAGTGGGGTACCGCAGGGTTCAATTTTAGGACCACTATTGTTCCTAATTATATTAATGATATTGACACCAATACATACAGTAAACTGGTTAAATTTGCAGACGACACCAAGGTGGGTGGTGTAGCAGATACTAAACTAGCAGCACAGAGGCTACAACAGGATCTTCATCTAAGTAGTAACTGGGCTGAGACCTAGCAGATGAAATTTAACATAGATAAATGTAAGACAATCCATGCAGGGAGCAGAAATATAAACTACAGATATTTTATTTGTTCCAATGAAATAAAGGTAGCTGATTATGAGAAAGACCTCGGTGTGTATGTTGATGCTTCTATGTCCCACTCTCGCCAGTGAGTGGTTAACTTTAAATCACACCATCCCATTTGTAGACTGCACTTTTTTTGCACTTTTCTTTGTTTTCCAAATTTAGCAAAATGCAGGCACTGGGGGTACTGGCGAAGGTGAATAGATGGAAGGAAAAACAGCTCAAAGTTTCTGGCATGCACTAAGATTTAACCATTGTGCTCTTCAGAAATTGCTCAGGCTATGAGCATTTAGAGAAGGGTACTTCAGCTATTTTGTCATTTATGTATCCAATGATATGTATGTGTCTAATTATTATATTCCTCTTCTTCTGTGGCATTGTCATTACTAGACTGAATCATAAAAAATATCCAGTTATCAAATACACAATGCCCAGCTAAACCGTTCGCATGGCAACCCCATTCACTGGAGGTCTTTAGTAAAAATGACCAAATGATTAGGTTATTTTTTTTATGGCTGACTATGATTCATCGTTTGAATAACTACATCAATATGTTGATTGTGTACACATTTGTTAGCACTGCAAAAGGAAAAAATGGAGACAATACAACCTAGACAATTAACATATTTCAATTACCACCATGAATGGATAATTTCTAAAGGAGTACACTCACCTGTCAATCACAGATGCAGAATCAATCACATTTTAAATGACCCATTTTAAATAAAGCATACCAAGGATATCAAGACGGAGACTCAGATTTATGAGACTTGGGTTCTCAAGGACTCTGCTCAAGCCCTTTATCTTAAAGGTCATGTAGTCACCTAAATTTCATATTCAGGGCTTTGTAGTTGTTATTGCACGTTTATAGTGCAATAGTTTACGAAAATATCCATTTAGCCATCTGAATTAAAAGACAGACAATCATGAATATGAAAGTTAGAATAACATTGACAGTGACCACTGATACCACAAAAACCAGGTCTGCTTTTGATGTGTACATTTGTTCCAACCATTCTCAAAGCCAGAGCTCCTGGTCAAAAGAAAGAGCGTGATAATAATATTTCTGAGAGATGGTTGACAGAATACACTAGACATCGATATCTTATGTCTTGCTTATATTGCTGACATCCATAGCCTCTCAGATTTACTTCTTTACTTGCATGGTTATCAAGGTGGAGTTTACTGTTAATTTGTGATCCTTCCACACAAAAGAACTCTCCCTGAAGGCTACCATTTCCAGAGCTGCACAGCAGTGCAAAAGACCATAAAAACTTAGGCTTCTAGTGATCGACATGCTGGTCACCGTTTAGAAGATGACTGCTACTTACAGTAAGATGCATTGTTGTCGCTCATTTGCTAGTTCAGTAATGCTCTAGGTTAATGAAACATAAAACTTCATCTCATAAAAAGAAACGAAAACTCAACAAAGGAACAATGCAAACCATTCACCCCTCTGGTAAGGTTACCTTTATAACGCATTTAACTTAGGTGCCTAAATGACAAAAGCTTGAGGCATTTTGTTGTACCTGAAAGAAAGGTATTCACTACACAGACCAACCGGACTAATGTCTTCTGGAGCTTTTTGACTCAAAAGAGCTCACAGAAATCTCCGTCATGAGAGTATTCGTCAAAATAATATAATTCTCTTACATCTCATTTTAAAAATCCTGAAAAATAATGTTAAACTCATACAAATATTTTATGTAACAGTCATTAACCTGACCATAACCTAATAACCTGATGATAACCAATGATTCTCAAAACCTCTTCACCTGAGATGGTTTATACAAGCAATTTATATGTCTATGCCAATCCAAGCACCTACTACACTGAGCCAAAGCAGTAATGTAAATATGCCCGTGGGCTGGTACATTCCAGACGCTTATAAAAAAAATAAAAAATCCAACGAGCTGACAAAATATGTGGGCAAAACCACCAACCTTGCAGTGTGTTTTACTGAAGGGAAGCTGGTTAAGGTGCTGGGCTTCAAAAATCTGACATCAATGCAGTTTCGTAACAAAAGCAGCTTCGTATTTTACTTGGTGACAGATAATAAGTTATAGATTTACAAGGCAGAGCCGTATTCAGATCTTTGGCCTCAAAACCATAATTCTTCCGCTGTTCCATTCAAATGAGTTTGTTTTGTGAATAAAGTCCAAACTACGTTTTAAACACCTTCTTAGTTTTGAAGACTCACATGCTTTGGCTGCATTTGCCAGGTCTCCTGATTGTTAGAATAGCTGAGGAAAGAGAAGGTAATGGCAACATACATGCAAGTCAACACTGATATTCCATTAGGTATAACATTGAGCTACTTAACTTCCAAACTGCATCCTGTTTGCCCAACTTAAAAAATAAAAATCAAGATCAAACATGTAATTCATCACTAATGAAGAAACTGTACCCTCCCTAAAACAATGGAGGGCCACTGCCCAAAAGAAATGACAAATCAGGGAATCAAACAGCATTACTGAACCAAACCACCTTCTGTAAGACTGAAATTGCTCCTCTCAGCTGCAACATGCTTTGCATAAAAGGTGTGAATGCTGTATGGATTATTGGCATACTTCAGTTGTAAGGTGTGCCTTTCTTCTCTATCCAAACAACGTGAGGCCAGATAAACTGTATTGTGTTCACAGTGTGGGATTGCTAGTGAGAGATGATACAATTCCAGGGCTGGGCTATACAAACCAAAAACCATATTTCTGTATTTTTAAGCAGAACAGCGATGCATAATATATCACTTGGTACTTTGTATGAAGTGAACTAAATGTTCAGTTGTAAGTCAAAGCCACGTATGAGATGTCACAAATGCTTATTAAAACAGTGTGGTCTAACCGAAATGCTAACACAGGGTTTCCTTCCCTATGAGCTATTTCCTATAATGTAAAATATAACTATTTGCAAGTATACAACTACAGTCAAACTTCCCTTATGCGGGCAGAATGGGACCGAGGGGTGCCCGTAAGTAAGGAATGCCCGTATCTTAGATATACATGAACAGTACACACAACGTACATGTACATGTGTACACATACAAACTACATGATATTTGCGAGGTGCAGGGCTTATAATAGGATGTTATTTCAGTCTGAGCTAGCGATTCATCCCGTTTTATTGTTGCAGTGGTCATCGAGTTTTTAACCAGCATCAAGTGAGCTGGATGATTTTTTCCAAATATCGCCTACCGTAGACTTAGCCACTCCAAAATGGTGTGCAACAACTCTGATTTTGCTTTTCGTACCTCTGTAATGATATCGAGCTTCTTTTGGAGGGACATGACACTACGCTTCATTTTTGAAGCCATGGATTTTGCAGTTTTACGCGCCGCTGTAAGTTCAGCTCCGCCCACAGCCTCGTCCTCTAGCTCGCTCTCCATTCGACGTTCGCTCCGCCCCCACGTGCAGACTCCGCCCACAGCCTCGTCCTCTAGCTCGCTCTCCATTCGCAGTTTGCTCCGCCTCCACGTGCAGACTCCGCCCACAACTCTCTGTATGCGGCATTCGTCACTTCCGTCTTCCGAAGAGAAAAGCCGACCGCAAGATGTCTCGGGAGCTGTGCTCCCTTATTGATTATTGTTAATTTGCTTTTCTTTGATGGATATTAGTGTATGATGTTTATTGGATTTCTGATTTTTGCTTTGCCCTTATCTGTACTTTCGCTTGGGTTTTCTTGCCATTTGGTTTCGAACTCTCGGCCGGATTTCGGTTAACGTCTTCGCGTGCCCCTCGGACTTTGACGCTTTGATTTCTGTGTGTCAGGTGCATAGGGAGTGACTGCCATTTTTGTTTTGCGTACGTATGAATTTGTCGTTGTATTTTTGTCTTCTCTGCACTTAGGTAAGTTTTGGGTTGCGTTTGGAAATCTGGGTTTTGCTTTAGTAATTTCTGAGTCCTTTTGCACCGGGTTTATTTTTTCTGTGTCCGTGGCGTGTCAAATAAACAGAAAAATATACCAAAAAAATACTCCTTTGTCCACGTGTGTTCCCTTGTCCATCGCGCCCTGTCCTTCCCTTACTCCACGTCCCCTTTCCCTTTGTTATGCCCCAACCCTAGACTAGGGCTCGTAACAACAGCTGTTGGTTGTGTACATTTAATTTGCGCAAGCGCGTGCCTTGTGGTGCCCGTATATTGGAGGTCCGCCTGTACAACTATTCATATAAATATATCACTACAACTATTCGCTATGTTTCAAAATAGAGACAAAACGAATTATGCCTATATCTATGTTGGAAGGGTCAGATAAAGCAGCTACAACTCCACTAGGTCCACCAATGGACTCTTCTCGGTTTGTGACATTGCTCTCAAAACACTAGGTGAATGTTTAAGGATAAAAAGAAATTAAATCTAAGACCTATTTGGCAAATAGCCCAACAGAAGCCTGACAACCACTGAAAAGTACACTAGAACAATCCTTATTTTACTTCCTTCAATAAAATAAAATTACAACATTTTTCACCTATCTGGCAATTTTAAAACAAAATTAATCGAGTAATAATGTTTCCTCACCTCCATCCACTTCCCTGTGAGACACTAATTGAATATTTTGATTTACCTGCAAATACTGAGATTCTGTGCAATATCACAACCAAAGCACTCATGTTGTCTACAACAGGGAGGAGGTCTTGGTTTTAAGGTCTAAAAATACTTGATAGTTATTATACTTTAAAAAGTGTATCGCATATAAACAGTATTGTCTCCTCCTATATCTCATTTGAAAATATATCAATATACCATAAAAAATGAAAATACTGCCCAGCCCTAACAGATTCCATATAAACCACCAAGCTTGTTATCCTTCATTGGCGATTTACATGATGTGCTGCTGCCATGCTGAAGGTCACAAAAGCCTATTCATTGTGCTCCTATGTAAAATTTGCAAATGCTGCTGACCAGAAACTCCACTATCTGTAACTAAGTAAATCAACTAAAAGAAAAAATGAAAACATAGGGCAGAGTGGTGCCTTCCAAGCCTGATGAAAATCAGATCAGCCTTGTTACAATCACATTCTCAAATAATAGCATGTTATACTGTATACTGTAGTAATTCAGTATCATTTCTTAGTATATTATATATACTTTATATTATAAAGTAATTCCAAAGTTTAGACACTGGTTGGGCACAACTGTGAAGTATTTTTTGATGGGTGTGTCAGAGTAACATGTAATTAAAATAAAAATAATAAAATATTAAAATAAAAACAAGGAATGAGGCCCAGAATTGTGAAAAGAACTCTCAGTCAGAGAGGACAAGTACAAACTTCTGATTTTTGCCAAGGAAAGGTTCAGTTCATCACCTGTTCCTGAAAGTGAACGACTCCATGATTTACTGGCATTGTCATCTGGCAGAAAAAAAATTGGCACACGGAAAAAAAAAAACAAGAAGCAAGGGTTCATGAATTTCTGGATAACTAAACCACTTCCTGGGAAGGTTTGCCAAGTATAGGACATCCCTGCAAAGTTTCACTGCCCTCACTAGGAACAAACTTATGACAGGTGGTCAAAAGAAGGACATTTGGAAATGGGTGCCAAACTGTTAATCTAAAAGTTTGCATTAAATCACACAGCACACAAAAACGAAAAAAACATTGAAGAGAGAATCACACACAAAAAAATCTATAATTTGAGAAATGTCATTTTAAAAACCACAAATACAACATCACACTTATTTTGTTATGACGCTATCCACTTATGGGAAAGAAAATACAAGAACACATTTGGAAAGACAGATATATTTATTGCCATTTGGCTAACAAAACATTCAGGTGTGAGTTTTTCTAATAAGGACTCAATAAACGTCAATAAATCATGCATTCAAACAATGTAGCATAATGCAAATAACGCAGTATATACTACAAGATCAGAATCCATATAAGCATAACTACAATTTTATCTATCAATGTTTATCTGAAATTAAGCCCAGCACACACATGCTACCAGAAATATAAAAGATTTGCGTTGCATTTAGGAAGGGTGACAAGACTATCGTACACCGGGCCTCGGGGGCGACATGGAATTACACGTTCGGTAATCGGTAGAAAATCAAACTAGATCAGTTCCAACGAGCAGCAAACCTGTAATGCCTAAAGACAATTTCAGCCCTTTGCATGCATCATCTTCATTTGGTGTACGACTACCGTTTCTTCGGAGAAATTGGTTCGTTTCCTTTAACCTGTATATTTTGACAGTTTACCCTTAATTATACACAAATTGTTCTACTTATTGTTTTAGCATGTATAATCTTTTCAATACTTAGGTTGGCCATCTTACAATTTCTGCTCTGCCAATCGTATTGCGAGGTCAGAAAGTAAATCAAGTTAGTTCATTAAAATAAAAAACAAAACAACTTGTTTTATTCCTATTATAACGTTATAACTTAAATGTATGTAAAATGGTATATATGGGACAATTATACAAAGATACGAAGGCTATATTTTCCCAGCTTCTTTCCAGCCATCTATTCTCCAGCGATGCGGAAAATAATGCTGGGTGCATGTCAGTGGGACAGAGTTGGGAGCAGATAGCAAGAAACGATTTTTCAGAGCACGTTGAGAACATTTTCGTAATTCAGTTTCCCAGACTGCGATCTTATAGAAAGAGAGTTCTTCATTTTATGCATATTAGGTAAATGGTCTTCAGGCAGTAGATGCACATTAGTTAACGTGGTCCCAAATGTACTTACTACTGCAGCAGATTCCGTACGTTAGCAACATGCAAAACAAAAATAAAATACTGACAGTTACATGGTTATGTCAGGATACGTCTAGTCGGCGCGACAACGTCGATTACAGTCAGCCGTGGGTAACTAGTTAAAATGAACACGCGGTTGCACAAAATCAAACAACAACTGCAAGCAACAGTTACTGGTAACAAGTAACCACCAAGCTAGAGGACTTACCACTTAAGAGAGGACTTGGATCCATTTTCTCGATATCTAGTTCTTCAGTGCAACGGTATCCATTATTTTACGATCGACGCAAACGTCAAAAGTTGTCTTGGGTGAGAAGAGAAACACGGAGGTGCGACGGACAGACACGAGCCGTGGTTGTAATTATGTAACAGCGCTCTGGTAATAACACACACATCTCCACCATGTTAGCAAGCTGTCTGTGGCCGAGCGTGTGCCGCCGTTTTCTTGTAAATAACTACTCTCGTCTCGGCATTACGTCGGCCGCCGAATACAGTGTCCGATACGGTTTCCTTGGGTTTCAAAGTCCCAAGCTACCCAGTTAGTTATCACCTGGGCGACCAGCGGGAAATTTGCTGTAATCAGTGCGCTATCGCAGACCCCCCCTCTCTGTCACTCCCTCGGTCAGTTAGGAGATCCGCGTCAAACACTGGCGAAATCCAGCCTCGGTGAAAGGACGTATAGACGCCTCTGCGCTCGCACCCCGACTATTAACAAGTCGGGTAGTCAGAGGTGAGCTTCGGTGTTCACTATGCGGCCGAGCTCAGTCTCGCGGCTCCGCTCGGCTCTTCACCCGTCTATCTGCTTCCTGTTTGCACGAGCGCCTCGGCCGCTCGCGCGCCGCGCTCTCTCCGCTAGACCTCCTCCGGTCGGCAGGCGGACGCCTGCGAAACTGCAAAGTGAAAGAGCGTCATGAAGTCAGTGACGTTGGCCGTTTCGAAAGAAAAAAAAAATACAACACAGATTCGTGGAATCGAGGGCTGTGTGCTCCTTCGGCTTCAGCTATCGTCTTTCATGTCGAAGGAGAAACAAAACACAAATTGAATGTTCACGAGAGAAAGCTCTACGATCAAATCGATGACTGCTTACTAGATAGCTAGCTACTTAACTACGGATTTGCACGGACACATCAAAGTTACCGCCAATGAGCGCACGATGTTACAATCGGGCTCTGTAAAAGCGCCATTATGCGTTGAGGCTTTTTTCTTTAATAGAAGATTGAGTTAAAATCTTTGAATGTGTATATGATCTGTCAGCTATTAGGAGAAATATTTGCACACGTTCATATCTCCAATACTGTACAACATGGTACAGATGTAAATATTAAGGATTTAAATTTACACCAAGGATTTCATATACATCGCCATCGGTTATAAATAAAAATGTAAGCTGTGCGGAGCGCAAAGGTTAAATTAAACTTTTAATGAAGTATTGTATTTTAGATTAATAATTTGATCAGTGTACGGGTTTTGAATATTCCGAAATTTAACATATGTGATTAGTAAATTACTTAACATTTAAAATCCTTGACGTGTTGAGGCGAACTTTTGACACAAGTTGAACGTGCAAATGTATCAGTGTAATATATGAAATACGCCCACGAAACATTATAAACGTTTATGCAAGCCAACCTGTTGTCATACAGTCCTGTCAATATTTGTTTATTTTTTTGAGGTACAGGAAGAGATGATGCACAATTTCCAGCCCTGCACCGGTTAAAAGTTGCACAGGACAGGTTGGTTGACAGGTGTATGAAAATCGCCTAGTTGTTGTCGGTTGCCAGCAGCGTAAAGTATACCACTATCCCAGTTTGCGCTACTTGTCATGCATTGGTTATAATAAATACATGTGTAGTCATGAGGAACATGGATATAACAAATATAGGACTGAACTTGAACACACTGGACATTTTATTGGTGAAATTATCAGTGAGAGAGATGCCTTTTAAAGAACGGGCTTTAATACGCGGAAAATGAAATTTTGTACTTTATCCCATGTAGTCCTATAACGCCGGCGATGCGGAAAATATTGAAAACTAAGTGTAATCTTAAATATTAATCTTACATTAAACACAACGGTTTATTTAAGTTGCTGTGCCGACAACCTTAAGTATCATGATGTTTTCAAGGTTTTTTTCAGGCAGTCGACGTCTTAATTTTCACTTGAAACTGTAAGGATGTTTCGTTAAAGTGTGTGCGGTGAATGTGAGGTTGTGCGGTGCACGTGACAGTTAATGTGTCCATCTGAGTCAATTTAAGTCCATTTATACCAAAAATAAAAAGAAATCTATTTTGGGAGGCAGGTCTTACATTACTGCCACAATGCAACTCCTAGTTTCCATAGTAACTGCTACTAGTGTGACTGTGACTCCATCACGAAAGGCTAATGATATATAGCTAGGGTGAAACTTAAAAATACAAAGTTTTATATGCTAAAATTTCATGCATTATTAAGAATATTAACATAAATATAGATAATATTGCTAGGTAACGTGTATAACCTTGAGACAACTGCAGGGTTTTAGCAGCGTGTGGCTCAGTGGGCAAAGTCTCTGTGTCTGTGGTTGGAAGGGTGCCGGTTTGAGCCCAGCCACCCTGCAGAGTAAGGCCCTTAACCCCCAGCTCCGTGGGCTCCGCTGCAGGTAGCTGCCCTTCACTGCCAAGCTTATAATCACACGTGTCTCATGGAGAGCAAGATGGGGTATAGGCAAAAAGAGAAACTCCCCACTTGGATTAATAAAGTGGCATTATTATTATTATTATTATAAACATCTAGTTTAAAAGATGGGCTCTCTTGCTGTATATTATTATTTGTTTTATTGTTTTGCATTTAGTAAATTCAATTAAAAAATGTGATCCTCTAAGCTAAAATTCTGTTGTTTTTTTATTATATAAAAGTACAAAGCTGTATGTTATATATTAGGGTAACAACAGTCATGATCACAATATGACTCAGTATGAAATCAACAGTGACAACATCTGATATTCTCTTGACATTTGAATCTAAAGTGCAAATGTTGCTACTAGATGATCAATGGATGTGAACAAGCAAATGCAATGGAGATTTTATATATGTACATTTGCATCTACAATGTGTCTTTGCAGTATGGATGTGTTATTGTACTGTATTTTAATATTTAATGTCCGAATTATTCTCAGATGCCACTGTCTTTATGTGTATGCAAGTGATTCAAATTCATGTCATGAATTAAGTCAAATTGATTTTTCGTATATTCCCAGGCTAACCCTAGAAAACCTTCCTATGCGGAATGCTCCCAGAAACTTGACCAAAAGGAGTTGGAAGATGGATGGAATATGGAATGTAGAAGAATAATGCTCTAGTTTACACTATAGATCACTACAGTAAGGTTAAGCAGTTTGTCTCTTTAGGATTCCTCATGGGGTTGCATTTACAGCCATGTATTTCCATCCTTATAGTCACCATTGTGGGTGGATTCACTGCATAATGCTCAAGGCAGCCGCACATCCAGTGGGGCTGCCAGTGCATCACAGGGACGTTCTCCATCCTGATTGGAAGGGATCATTTACGCCCATCCCAAAACGTGGCAGATAGTTTACCTGCCTGACTCAACTTTGCAACCTTAAATCGAAGGCTGTTTATTCTCCCACCTTTAGATCATGTTCGGCCTTGACTCAGGTGCTCCATTACACAGCCTCCCCTAAATTTAGCGACTGCTTAGAATCAGAGTTGAATGAGCCTAAAAAGAATATAGTAACTATTATTAGACCAAGACTTATACCTAAACGTTCCACTGGGGACTCCTGTGCGGATAACTTAATATCGATCCCACTGATAGGATTAAATGAGCCACAACATAAACCCACTATAAAATGTTCATTACTGAACGTTCACTCTATAGGGAAGAAATCCGTGACATGGTGTTTGACACTAGTGCAGACCTCTGCTTATTAACAGAAACCTGGCTTAGACCTACAGACACTATTCATCTTGTTGAAGCCTCACCGGATGGGTTTAGTTTCGTACAGAAACCATGTGGTTCTGGGCGCGGAGGAGGCCTGGTAGCTACTTTTTAATTCACTGTTAAAAATTGAAATCAAAATTATAGATGAACATTTGAAGCAGTGCTAATTGAAATGGTGTTTGACCCACCCATCTATATTCTTATAGTATACAGACCACTTGGACCATGCACTTTGTTTCTCTCTGAATTTGGTGAACTTCTTACTGACTTAGTCAACTTGTAATAGTTATGTATTCTAAACTAACAGAGCAATTTCAACATTAGTGATCCCCCGCTATTCGCGGTTCAGCTATCGCGCCCCCGTTATATCGCGAATTTTTCCCCGCCGCGTCACAGTTCTCTGCGTATCGCGTACCTTGCTTATGGTCCGATTGTTTTCGTTTTGTTTTAAGCCCTACGATGGCTCCCAAGCGTCCCGCATCTTCTAAGCCTTGAGGTAGTAATGAGCCTAAGCGCCAGAGGAAGACCTTGACTATTCAGGAGAAGGTAAAACTTCTGGATATGCTTCGGGAAGGAAAGCGTTACGCGGGCGTCGCTCGCCATTATGGCTTGAACGAATCGACGATACGATACGTCAAGAAGGATGGAAAGAATATATAGAGCCACCGCATCACTCTCCTTTAGTCAAACAGGAAAGAGGGACCGCGGCAACTCCTAGGAATAAATCCATCGTTAAAATGGAATCACATACATATACATAGCATATTATTAATTAATAATACTTATTATTATTATGTTACTCATATCCTTAGCCCGACATCCACATATCATATGTGAAGTTTGCATGCGTTTAAAGTGTGTGGGAGGGGAATTTTAAGACTTAAACTATTAAAAGAATTGTTTATACGGTCTTTCTATATCGCGGATTTTCACTTCATTTCAACTATATCGCTGGTGGGTGTGGAACGCATCTTCCGCCATAGGCGGGGGGTCGCTGTACTCCCGTTTTCCACGACATATCTGAGGTTTTCATGCCTGACTCGTATAAAAACTAAAAACAGAGAGAGACTGAGAGCTGCTGAGGAAGAGCTTCGTGTGTCTGTCTGTCTTCAGTTCCTGCCAGAATTATCAGCTTCACGTTCATCCAAACAGGCTCAGGTTTCACACTGAGTGAGTATAAATAAATTGAGACTATTTTGTCATTACTAGGCTACAGAGTGTCATTTTGTAACATTTTTGGTTGGTGGCTTGCCGTGGGATTTTTTCAATGTAAAAAATGTGCCGAGGTTGAAATACACTGGGTTAGACTACTGTAATGTTAAGTTATCTGGCAGCACACACCGCACATTAAACACCTTGCAGCGTATTCAAAATGCAGCAGCTCGAATCGTCACCAGGAGCAGGAAGTTAGAACACATAACCCCCTGTTCTTAATTCCCAGCATTGGCTTCCCGTTTAGATTCAAGTTTAGAGCTGACTTCAAAGTTCTTCTACTTACATATAAGGTACTTAAAGGTCTAGCATCGGACTACCAAACAGAACACAAAAAAAGATCACAGAACGCGGATTTCCTTGTCGTCCCACATATAAATAAAGTGACAGTTGGCAGTAAAGCATTCTGTTACAGGGCGCCTATGGTCTCCATCTTTAAATCTCTACTGAAGACCTATTACTTCAGCTTAGCTTACCAGCAGCTTAACACAAAACACACTGTTAATATGGCTGCTGGTGCTGCTGTACATGTCATTTTTATGTATTATGCTTTTCCATTAATGTGTCTATACATGTTCTGACCACCCATCTTCTCTGCCTTCCCACATCTCCAGATTCTAAGCTGGAGTCCTGGTTCAGGCCCATGGAAAGGTGACATCATGGATGTGACTTATGAACTGTAGTATTGTGGGTGCAGCCTTCAATCTGCCACCCTACACACCCTGCTGGCCTGGAGAACTGACTCATTGATGTACTTTGGCTTTGAACTTGATCGCAGTCGACACCTTGCTTTTAGCAAGCAAGCCCACTCTTTCTCTTTGAACAATGTTAACATGCCCAGGGGGGGTGGGCAGCCAGTTGACCTTGGACCCCCAGAGGTTTTTTTCTCCTTACTGGGGAGTTTTTGGTTCCTCTCCTCTGTTGTCATCTGGCTTTTTTCCTTCATTTATTTGTTTCTCCTTTTCCCTGCTTTTGCATTATTCTGTCTTAATGATGTTGTATCACAACACACTCATGTAAAGATGCTAATACAAATAAATTGAATTTAATTGAACATAAAGTACATAAACTATGGGAAAATTAGAGACCCCAAGTGGCCCACCTGCATATTTCTGAGAGAAGAACTATGAAAAGAAACTTGGACAATACTATGAGAACATCTAAACTCTACACCAAGTGCCCCAGACCCCAGACTCTTGAGGTAAGAAGCAGTTATGCTGCCCATTGAGTCACATTTAACTCACAGCTGATTTTAAAATAATGCTCCAAGTTTTACTGATTTTAAAGTAATGCTCCAATTCCTATTTAGTGTGTTAGTAATAAGCTTATTAAGTAATTTGAGAAAAATATTTTCACATTTTGTTTCTGGGTGCCTGGATTATACACTTTATGAAAAGGTCTGTTCAATTTTCTCGTAACAATTTGCTTTGAATTTCTGAGAAACATTTCAATGGACAAAAAAATAAAAGCATATTGTTGCATGGAGTTTCCCTTCAGACTTAACATGGAAGAATATATCTCTTGTCACTTACAGCTGAACATCATGCATGACTGTTTGTTCTTTGTGAGGTCATGTCTCAAGGTCTTAATTTCTTATCATTAGGATTGTTCCATCCATTATCTAAACTCTTGGAAATCTGAAGCATAGCACAGAGTGTGTGTGGAATCCTGTTATATTGTGGGGTGGTTTCTCTCTCTCTCTCTCTCTCTCTCACACACACACACACACACACACACACACACACACACACACACGCACACAAAGAGTCAGCAATACAGCTAAATTTTGTTTTGATCCTGTGAGCAAACTCAAGTGATGCTATATTATTATTATTGCTTTGAAAATATTTCAGTTATAAAGTTCATTTAGTCAGTTAACATGGTGACTCAGCAGATGGCACTTTCACCTCAGATCCCTGAATTTGGGGCTTGAATACCATCCCTGCTCTCTATTAGTGAAGTTTGTATGTTATCCTCGTGTTGTAAGGGGTTATCTTTGGGTGCTTTGATTTATTCCTCCAGTTCAAAGATATACTGTTAGGTTAACTAGCAATCTCTAAATTGACCATAGTGTGTGATTATGTGGGCTGTGTGACAGACTGGACCCCATCCAGGGTGTTCCCCTGTCTTGTGCTACCTGGATGGGCTCCTTGGCCCTTTAGTCGACCAAATTGCAGTTCCTGTTCCTTAATTTGGAAACATCTAAGAAATGAATTGATTTGGTTTGGTCTGGTAACAAAATCCAGTACTTTTTGGACGTGGAATTTCTTGCAAAAACTAAATCAAACAGAACTAAATAACCTTACAGAATAAGCCAAAAGTAATTCTCAGCTCATGGATGTGGTATTTAGTGAAGCAAACTCAAGAGGTGTTTGCCAGGTTGAGCGCAGGCAGGGTGGCACATAATCCAGTATGTAATTATTCCACAATAATTATCTTGTCTGGAAGAAGCTGAAGTGTATAAGTCAAGACTCAAGACTGATCTCAAATGATTCACCATGATAACAAAATGAAATTTATGCTTTTATATGAAATAGAAAACAGCATGAATACTTCATCCATCCATCCATCCATCCATCCATCTGCCAAACCACTTATCCTTCTGGATCGCGGGGGGTCCTGAGCCTATCCCGGAAGCTACGGGCACGAGGCAGGGAACAACCCAGGACGGGGGCAGCCCATGAATACTACCAGATATTGTTGTTCTAAGAACCCTAATGCCGCTGCTCATTTTGGGTACAGAAAAAATACTTGTGGGAGAGAGACCAGTTTCGTGTGGGTGTAATAAATCTGTCTGTGGCCTCAGTGGCACTACAATCTTTGGAAGCAAATGACGTCATGGTTAATGTTAGACCATGAAAAATATGTAGCTGCTAAATTATGCAGTCCAGAAGTTCACGATATAAACAGTATTAGCAATCTATTGTCAATTAAACAGAAAGAAATACAGTGACTTACAGTTTGACGCCAAAGAGATTCCTCTGTGGATAATATCATCAACTTTCAGGGGAGTCCAAGTGATACATTGGTGCACATGTAAACATGATATGGTCTAAATTCTCCAAAATTATTTTTTTCTATTTTAGGGGCTCTATTTTCTTACAGCCGTCTTTCTGAATAAGTAAGTTCCAGGTAGTGCAATATTTGCCCATCAATGTTTGAAATATTGTTCAGTCTATGTTAATTTAATTTGGACATCAGGTACAGAACCATATGAATTTTTTAAAAGCACAGGTATTCCTAAAGAGTCCATCATTTATCTACCCATAAATCCTGCAAAAAGTCAGTGCCTGTTATTGCGAAACATCCCCATAATATAAAGCTGCCGTTTCATTTTAGAATGCCATGGTTTTATAGTATTTTTCCCCCACACACAGCACTTAACATTCAGGCCAAAAAGTTTCACTTAAGTCTCAACAGACCATGGAACTTTCAGTATTTTATACGTGACATTTTCCAAACTCTTTGCAGGCAAAACTGCTTTGTGGCATTTATTGGGGTTTTCTGGCATCTCTGAATTGTCCATAATGTGTGAGCCTGGTGTCACACAGGCAACCCACTCAAGGGATTCCCCTGCATTGTGCCCTATGCTGCCTGGAATAAGCTCCAGGTCCCAGCACTACCTTGTAGCGCATAAGCAGTTAAAAAGGAAGAAGGGAATGTGTGTATTTTTAGAATGATATGTTCTTTGACCATAAATTTAGCAAAACATAGAATTTAAAAATTAGAGTATACTGCAACCTTTAGATTTCTTGTGTAGAATTCAATCTAATCTTTATTTAAATAGTACTGACCTCAACTACATTAGACAGACTGATGGTATGTGGAAAGTAGGGTGTTACAAGCAAAGATTTATATTTGGAACTTAACTACTGGCTAAATACTTTGATATTCCAATTCTTTTCAACAGATTCTAGTCCCATGACAATCCTCTGTAAGCAAATGTCCACTATCAGTATAGATAAACCCCCCCCCCCCCAAGTCACTACATAATGCATTTTTACAAATATATGAACAGTAATCCTAGAAGCATGGTAAGTGAAAGAGCAAACACACTCAGATTATACAAAGGATGTGCCTGGAAATCAAGGGCAGATACAGAAAATTCAATTCTTATTAAAGTATCCATAATGCAGAATGATTCAGTATAAAATCAGTTATGCATTTAGAAATCACCTTACCATTTCTTGCAAAATTAAAAACCAAAAAAGAGAACATCCAAACACTGTAGGTAATTTTATTTACTTACATTTGGCCATAAAAATTACACGTGCAGCAAAGAAGCTACTATCAGAACACAGTTAGGCACAATCAACACACTTAGAACACTTCTCTCCTCTTGTCTTCAGGAAGATCTTTGAGACCCTGAAGTTCCCTTAAGCCCTATTAAAGGAAAAGAGTATGTACTTACCATTTCATATTCAAGCATTTCACTCTGGGGTCAAGCTCATGTAATTGATTTAAAATAAATAAATAAATAAAAATCTTGCTACTTTAAAAACACATCAAAACGTAGTTACCTCCAAAACCAGGCGAATGTTTGCTTTGATTTTTGCAGAGTCCTTGGTTAGAGCCTCAGTATATCTTAAAAACACACACACACAAAATACACAACTGCATCAATACAGTACAGTTCGCAATATAGTAATTCTGTTTATATCTATTTAGAGGTCATCTGGTGCCGATGCTCTTTAATGCCTAAATGACCCCTTGAATTACTCATACTACAGTGTTGTAAGTGCACTGCAAGAGTCTTCATTAAAAGGAGAAGTAACAAAATCTGCCATGAGATTAATCTACTTAGTTCCTGAATAAGCAGAACAAAACAATGACACATGCCGTCTACATGTAAAATGAACGGGAGTTTCTCTTCCTAAAAGGCCAAAAGGGTCACCATTTTTAAATAAGATCGTGAGAAATTTAACAAAAGACAATATCAGCAAATTACTAAACTTCTGTTAAAACCACACAGCATGGGTATAAAAATTATGAGTTGCATCCAAGCTCTGAAGAGCTCCCAGTGCTGACAAGATGTTGAACCAAGTGAAAATACTAAAATCATAATTTGTAAAAACTGACAGTATCCCTAACAGATCCCAAAGGCAGGGAACGCGAGTTTTAAAAATGCCCGCAAAATCCATTATCAAAGTATCGAATAGCTTCATATTTAGTTTTTGAAACAAGGGGTTAAGCACAGTTAGTATTTCAAACTGTTCGACTAAAAGAATTTTACCAGAGTAGGTCATGCATTGCACAGCATGTCAGTATAAGTATTGAAATATCCATCAAAGCATATTTTAAATTCTAAAGCAAAGTAGTAATATTAAAAACTCATTACAAAACACAGAAAAAATAAAATTACACTACAAAAACCATCCATTCAGACTCACTTTGTAAGTTGATTTGTCTTCTTCTCAATGAACTTCAGAGCTTCTGGTAACGTAAACTCGACAAAAAATCCATAGCCAATGGCCACAAATATTGTGGAGGAGTCCGGACTGAAGAAAAGCAATTAAACATTCCGTTAGGTTGCCAATAAAAAATGTGGAATGAGAGCAACTTCAGCCAAAGCACGACTTACACATGAGCTTGGACGTAGAAATTACATCCCAGGTCCACCTCAGTCTTGAGCTCTTTGCTACCAGCTTCCTGAAAAAAAACCTTTATGAAGTCTGAAGAAAGTCAACATCATATTTTATTGCTTCATTTGTTTTTATAAAAAAAAAAAAAGTACAGATAAAATTTAGTGTAAAAGGTAAAAATAAAAATAGTATAAAAACACAAACATTTCTTGAAGTTCTTGAATGAGCCTATCAAGACAACATACCTGTAAACTCTCAATGGTATTCTTTAACTGAAGATACTGAGCTATCTTCTCATACACCTCATCTCTCTGCTCCAACACCTTCCTGTTAAATATCATATCGCAAACCAATCAACACTGGTTTGGGGATCTCACCTTTGAATTTAAAATTAGTACGTTCATATACATCTATAGCTACTAAATGGATCCAGCTTTCAGTTACATATTCCCTTAAGGTTTACAACAGACGACTATACCTCAAGAAGAACGTTCTCTTTTAAATATGTAATGAAGTTTTATATGTTATTTTAACAAATGTGTAAACGTTAACGAGCTATATGTACATAGAAACTTACTGCAAATCCCTCTTCAGGACTTCACTGATAAAAGTTTCGTACTGCAAGACCTTCTTATCGATGCTCGCTTTGCCGGGAGTCATGGCGTTTTTCCCCTTACACGTGCGCCAAATCTGAAAGGACATAAATTTATTACGAATTACTCATTAACAGCAGTCGCCAAACTGCATAACTAGGTTATAATAAATATACAATGGCGATAAATCGTTTGCCTACGCAGGTAGCATGGCTGCCCAATACTAGTTAGCAATAACACATTCGGAGGTACCTAAAATAATAATAAAAAACCGGCCAGAGGAGGAAGTCCATTTCAACGGTAAATCAAAGTATCGCGAATATTTATTTTGGTTCTAAAATAGCTAAAAACTCATAGTTACTAAACTGAAACTAAACGGCAACATAACCTAAACATTTAACTACAAACGTCCCTTTATAACATACCTACAGTGAGCGTTCAGTGATTAGAATGCAAAAACAAGCGATCAACCTAAAATAAACTTCTTCTGCATCTTGATTTATGTGGAAGATTGTTATTATAAAAATATTAATAACGATTAATCTAACAACATCGTTGTGATTCAAGCAAAAAGACCTAACTACAACCGTGACTATACACTACCAAACTGCATGAAACGCGCCATCTCATTGGTTACTACGAACGTCGACCTTTATATTTTCGTGTATATTACGTCTTGATTGGTTAGAACTCTGAGCTCTAAAAACCACCAATGGCTCCGCTAGCACCAATTGAAACACATGCTTTAAGACGGTTCTTACGTCTCATTAAGGTCCTCCTGCGAGTCTAATATTACGTGTAAAAAAATCCCATGTGACTAGCTTGCACCAATGAGTAACGGGCAAGCTTTGGGTTTAAATAGAACATATTTCACGGTTTCCTATTATGGGAATTGCACGTGAGAGACTTGAAACAGTTAGTTAAGTGAATGTAGAATTAATTCCAGTGTATTTTGTACACTCTTACTTGGCTAGTTTTGTTAAATTAGGGTCACGGTGTTTGTCCAGAAGCCACAGAGGAGTATTGAGCGTCACTAGGTAGCCATTTAATGCACCTGCTGATATATCCTGCAAAGTTTGTGATATAAGATTTTTTTTGTAAGCGATAAACAAAAAAAATGTGTTAGGTAAAAGGAAGCAGTGTAACCAATTCGTCGTTATTTAAAAAACTCGTAGTTCAAAGGCTACGTTGACGTCAGAATTTATTGCGAAGGTAAGGATGCTGTCATTGTTATTGTGATTTGTCACACTGAGTTAGTTTACTATTTTTTTTGCTAAATAGGTCGGTGAAAACTATGGAAATCAAGTTTCGATATTAAAACGCTGCAGTGTTATAAACTAGTATTGGAAATTCTCCGTGGTTGATTAGTAGATATGCCAATGCTGAAAGCCGTTCCTTAAAGTCTAGCCAGTGAATGCTATTTCAGTACTGGCAACCGATATGGGCTGAGAGCTACACTAATTCCTCTGGCACTCCGTGTATCTTTTGAAGTGTGAGGAAACATGGCTGGACCAGAATTGTTTCTAGACTCCAGTATCCGAATTTGGGTCGTCTTACCTATAGTATTTATAACGTTCCTTGTCGGAGTTATTCGCCACTACGTTACTCAGCTGTTGCAGAGTGACAAGAAGGTGGAACTCGAACAGGTGTCTGACAGGTAAGTGCTGTCATTGGTGTTGCTACATAAAGGTTTCATTAATTTTAGTTAGTTAATTGAGCGTCATGGTTATATTCGCAGCAAAGTCCTACTGCGGAGCCGCATTTTGCGAGAGAATGGAAAATATCTTCCTAAACAGGTATCTTGTTGGCTGATTATTTTAAAATCTTTGATATACACCACCGTTCAAAAGTTTGGACTCACTTGGAAATTTCCTCGCTTTTGAAAAAGGCATTTTTTTTGTCCATTAAAATTACGACAGATTGATAGGAAATACTGTGCAGACATTGTTAATGTTGTAAATGACTAGCATAGCCCATTATCAGCAACAATTAGTCATGTGCGCAGTTTGAGAAACGGACACCTCATAGGTCTCCAACTGGCAGCTTCATTAAATAGTACCAGCAAAAGACCAGCCTCAATGTCAACAGTGAAGAGGCAACTCCAAGATGCTGGTCTTCTAGATATAACTGGAAAGAAAAGCTGTATCTCAGAATAGCCAATAAAAAGAAAAGAGTGAGATGGGCAAATAAACACACTGGACAAAGTGGGGAGAAAAGTGCTATGGATAGATGAATCTAAATTTGAGATGTTCGGGTCACAAAGAAGAATGTTTGTGAGACACAGATCAAATGAAAAGACGTTGGAGGAGTGTTTGATGACATCTATCAAGCGTGGTGGAGGCAATGTGATGGTCTGGGTCTGCTTCCATGATGGTAAAGTGGGAGATTTGTACAGAGTAAAAGGGATCCTGAAGATGGAAGGCTGTCACTCCATTTTGTAACACCATGCAATACCCTGTGGATGGTGCTTAATTAGAGCCAATTACAGGACAACGACCCAAACACAGCTCCAAACTATGCAAGAACTATTTAGGGGAGAAGCAGTCGGCTGGTGTTCTGTGTACAATGGAGCGGCCAGCACAGTCACGGGGTCTCAGCTCTACTGGGCTGTTATGGGAGCAGCTTCACTGAATGGTACCTAAGAAGTGCCCATCAAGCCAATCCCACTTGTGGCAGATGCTTCAGGAAACACGGGGTTAAATCTCATCAGATTACCTCAACAAATTTACATCTAGAATGACCAAGGTCTACAAGGCAGTAATTGCTACAAATGGTTTATTTAGCTATATTTCCTATTCAAACTTGTTTTCCATGAAAACATACATGAAATAAGGAACTTTCTCAGTGACCCCAAAGTTTTGAACGGTAGCGTACCTACACATTGCCAAATTCAAACGTCTAAATGTTTCCATTTCAGGCTTTTGCTATGCGGAAGCACTACTTTAACAATGCAGAAAGTGGGTTCTTCAAAAAAGTTAAGCGGAAGGTAATTCCAAAAAACCCAATGACTGGTACGTGGCTTGAAGAAGCACTATTTATAAAGAAAGATTAGTTCATCTGAGTACTTGCACTGTTATTTTATCTATCTTTTTTTAAAATTATGTGTGTGTGTTCTCTACTACCTTTCTCCCCCTTAGATACCAGTATGGTGACAGACATGATGAAAGGCAATCTCACCAACGTGCTGCCTATGATTTTGATTGGTGGATGGATTAACTGGGCATTTTCTGGCTTTGTTACCAGTAAGCTACAGATTTAATTTTGTTTGTAGCAAGTTATTGTAAATGTTACTTGTTTACAGTAGTGGCAGCAGCAGCATTGACATTTTTCAGAATAGTGACTTAACCGGAAGATCGTTCATTTAGGGTCTCACTTGGGTTCTGATGTTGTACCCTTGAGCTAGGTACTTAACCTGAATTATTCCAGTGAAATACCCAGCTCTGTATATTTCTGTATGTAAAAAATGCAAGTTGCGCCTAATAAGCACGTCTACTAAGCACGTGAATGTTATATTTCTCCCCAGCTAAGGTTCCTTTCCCGTTGACTTTGAGATTCAAGCCCATGCTTCAGCGTGGAATAGAGCTTCTGTCTCTTGATGCTTCCTGGTACAGTATCTATTGCCAGTCCTTGTAAACACCTGACATTTCCATGTCTTGCACACATTGCGTCAAGGTAATATTTGGGTGTAGCTCCTGTCACACTCTAAAATATAGTTTCTGTTACGAAGTAATGGCTCCTGATAGATTTTTCTTCTTTGCCGTCATTTTTCACAGGGTGAGTTCGGCTTCTTGGTACTTCCTCAACGTTTTTGGCCTCCGCAGTATGTACAACCTCCTCTTAGGGCATAACAATGGTAAGTCAGGTTCAAAATAACATACTCTTGCGATCAGACTTTGGTTAATTAAATAACAATTGCATAATTTGGATCAGTGCTTAATTTAATTGAGATCAGGATATCTGTATATTATTGTTGTATTTAAGCATTATGCATGTGTGTAATGGGTGTCCAGTTCTCAGAGGATGTTTATAAGACATGATATGGCGTTCCCATCTAGCAGCCGATCAATCATCCATCATGCAGGACCACATGACTGGAGCTGCAATGCCTGTACCTCCTGATCCCAACAAGGCCTTTAAGGTATGTTTTTTGCAGCATAGAATGATCTAATTTTAAATAGTGGACTGTTTTGTATAAAAACCTACTTTGTCTTTAGCTTGGAGAAATTATTGCAGTTGTACATTTCCTCCATCCTGCAATCGATTATCCTGATCAGGGTCACCGGGGGGCCTGGAACCTATCCCATATCACATAAGACCAGAGGAATGGGGTATACTCTGGATGGGATATTCGTCGAAGGACATGTAGACACGCTCATAAAAGGGAAAATTTAGAAATACCAGTTACCCTAGCTGCATGCATTGGAAACACATGTGGCATGGGGAAAATATGCAAAGTCTAGCTACGCCTTGGAGGTGTGAGGCAACAGTGCAGGCCACTGAGACATCGTGCTAGTTGTATTACCATGGTCCAAGTGATGAAATTAAAAAGTACTTAAGTAATGTACATTTTTGTATATTTTGCATTCATCCTCAATGTCTGAGGAGATGGGTGTATGTCTTTGGTTTCAGAGTGAATGGGAGGCACTGGAGATTGTTAATCATCACTGGGCCCTGGAGAACGTGGAGGAGGAGCTCATGTGTCGGGAATTGAATTTTGGTGGCATGTTCAGTCATGAACTAAAAACCACTATGTTTTGACTGTATTTTTAAAGAAGGTTGCCGGAATTACCTTTTCCTCGTTAGTGGAATTTTGATGATCCATATGAAAAAGGTTATTACGATGCAAATTTCCCATTAAGTAAAATTTAAAAATGTGTCGCTTGCCTTTCCCCAAGAAGTGGATTAGACCATGTTCTCAAATTAAGGTTTTAATATATAGGGTTTGTAGGTAAATATACCAGAAATTCTAGTTCGCGTTAACATGAAATCACAGTAGGGAGAGTGTTTTGAGCTGTTGTGTATTTCACTATTCTCTATCACAAGTGTTGTTAAAAATACATGAGTAGAAAAACAGGATATTTGACATGAGTACCCTCAATAAATGTCCTATCAGCAGAAATTTAAAGTACTTTTGCTTGTAGGTTAGGGAAAAACTTCCTTACGGACTGAATCAAGTTTGTGTTACACTACTGATACAGTAACTAAGAAAGTGACCTATGTTTAAGGCATTTAGTGGAAGTGTGTGGTTCAATGCCTGTTTGTAACAAACATACTGGGCTCGAGATGCAAGTAACTGAAGAGCCATACAGGAATATGTGTAAACTAAAAATGGAAAACTACATATTCCTGTATGCTATGAAAGGAAATAATTGATATTGCTTGTCAAAGAATCTGTAAGAGTGCAATAAATTTGTTGAAAAATACTGATAATAGATTTGAGTAGAAACCATTTACAAATTGAAATTGACCTTTGCTAATGTAGTTGTGCCCCTGAGGGGGGAGGAAAAATGCTTTGCAGCGTAAAATTTGATAAAGCAGGTAGCTAGTTTCTGTGCTGTTGACAGGGGTATTATAATGGTATAAAGTCCAGTCAACAGTGGTTGAATTTAAGTAGCAAGAATGTGGATGCAATGAGGATTTTTTTTTTATATTTGGTGAGAATATTTTGTTACCAACATAGGTGAAAGAATCAGTTGAGCAATCTTATGCGATTACATTTCATAGCTGAATAACGTAAATAAATTAATTTTTAAATAGCCTTTTATTTACACTCTTTTACAGCATGCAAAAAATTCTATACAGTAAATTTAACTGCAAAATAACACACAGCAAATTCTTGATCCAATATGTCTATATATACATACAGATCTGAGCATATTCAGGTATAAGTAGTACAAAATGTCAAGTTATTGGCACATGATGATTAACTTACAAAATATTAAATCATGGGTTTTCATAAGGGGAAATATCACCGTTGCCTGGTTTGAATATTCAACAAAAGACAATACCTGCTGCACGTTTTTGTTATAGATCTGATCATGTATTTTGTATAATAGTCTTTAATCACATTTCCAAGTAAAAGTGTCACAGGATCTGAACCTGGGTGGTTTCAATTTGGAGCAAGAAATTTAACACTAGTGTCACCTCATTCTGTCATATCACTGTGTATAATTCATCACTGTAAATCACATACATACAGCCTATTCTCATTAAGGTACAGTAATGTTTAACCCATATCCTTGTGATATACATTATCCAAATTCATACCAATTATCTGATCCCCGAAGAACACAACTGAAATGGCTGTATTAGGTGCATTTATGAGTCAAGGTTAAGTAAGCTTTTGTTTTGACAATTGTTTCATTTAAAAAGTCAAATCCATGTTCAGTTACAACTGAGCAGCATAAATCATCTGTGTGCATGAAGGAAGACATGGGTGCGGAATGCCCAACTCTGAAAACAAACACCTGATCAAATTTACTGCCTGTATAAAAGCTTTACACATTATAAAAGCCCTTCCCCACATGTGCTGACATCAGTGGCCATACGTGCAAACATGTAACGCGAGTGGGAGTCATTAGATGAAACAAGCAATATAGAAACAATGAAAGTTAAAGGTCAGAGCAGTGCTGACATTTCGTTTGGACCCACAACAAACAGCTAACATCAGTCTCTGTCGCAACTGGCATTCAAGCTTAAGTTAATATTGTCATAAATGTGCCATATATCAATGGAACAGACTGCAGCTTTTCTCGATCTAGTTAATCCAGAAGCAAGCCTGACTGTTTCTATCCCTAATTTTAACGTGTCACATGGTTCCATTGAAACCAAACCACAATGACATTTATTGCTAGAGGGTGTAGTTAGATGAGTGGATGAAAATCTCACTTGAAATAGCACTGGAGCACCTCATGACAGAGATGGACACTGGGCACAGCTGCCGTGGAAGACACCCTAAACACGACAAGTAGAGTGTCACTCTGTAACGACCAACATCTCTCTGTGAGACTAATGTCATTTCTGGGATAGCTCCGTGCACAGGATACGTATCTGACCCCCCCAGGTGTTTTTAATGAACTGTAGCAGGTGACGCATTTTTATGCAGACATGACAAAATGCTGAATCATTATGGTTATGGGGGGCTACGTGGAAATGGAAAATAGGAACATCTGCTTTTTTTGTTAACAGGTTTACAGACAAATGTAACCAACTTAAAAGTTGAAAAGGGAAAAAAATATTCAAAATCTGTTTGGAAGTATAACAATACATTATGATGTGAATGAGAGGACCAGTCTGCTCTCGGGAACATGTGCATGCCAAAGAAACTCGTCTCGCTGCTGCTGGTGAGGTGAGCGTGGGCTGTGTGTCAGCAGCCCCCGGTAGCTCTGTGGAGGCAAGTGCAATGCCAGACCACACGCACATCCACTCTCAGTATGGAAAAGACAAGGACTTTACAGGTGGGATCCACAGGCTGAGAGCCATGGTAGTACGGACAGTGTAAAACCTAACATTTCATTTATTGATATCAAAAGGTAGATATACAATAAAATATTCCATCTATTATTAACAATAAGATAAAATGGAAAAAATACCCACCCCCTGCTCATCAATGCCAGATGACCAATGATAAAACAAGAGTAATTAGAATATAAAAATACTGTACAATTGCTTTTGAAAAATCAGTCAAGAATGTATTCAGAAAGCACATCTCCGATAAATGTCTCAGTACTAAGACTAATTAAGAAAGATCTTTGCATCTAAATTCTAATTACTTTCCTTAACAATAAAAATACAAACTCTTTATGGATTTGAAAAATATGTTTCTTGTTATATTCCATAACAAAGATCCTTTCCCGTCATCATATCAAAGGAAAAAGCCAATCATCGTAAGTAATGGAAGGTTTTCTAAAAGCACTCAAATGCCATTTCCCAGAAACAAGCATGTGCTGCCTATCAAAGACAAGAAATTCCTGCTATGAACATAATTCATTAAGAAAAATAAATAACTGATCACCACATAACTGATACCAAGCCAATAGCTTGCCATCTGCTTTAAAAGTAAAATGACTGTTCTAACACCATGGTGTCTGACATCCATAGTGATGATATTGCAGCTTCTACATTATATTCCCGTTCATGCAGTCCCTGATATGAAGTGGAAAAGGGTGAAATGCAACCCAAGCTGAACGTAGGACGCCCACAGTCTTTTAGCAGTTTCACAGGATGCTTTTCTGTCATGATTTCACCTTGAATATCTGTGCATTAAAACGGCCCATCTACTGGAATACGTTGAATAAAGAAAGCTAAAATGTAAAACTGTTTCGATTATCAAACAAAATCTTTCAGTAAAAACTATAAGTCACCAGCAAAATGCATGGACAGCAATGCGGCAGGATGCTTGTAGCTAGACGACAACACACGAAACAGTTCCTCCTCTCAGACAAGAACTACACTGAGTGCATAGCTACTTACCACTGGCTACTGGAAAGAATCACTGATCACTACAAACCAAACTGTCCCAAACCTCCAGAAAGGAGCATGTGGATTCAGTATCTTCTAACAACATGTCTGGAATTCGCTTCAACTAGAGTATGATTCTTCTGCATCTGGTATTTTTATTTCAGTCTAAAGCCAGACAGCTAGTAATAGTCATACTGTTGTTACCCATGAGAACCTGGTTCATCGCTTTTAGAAGTTTTCACCCTGGCTTAAACCTGGTTCATATAGGTAAGGAAACCACCTAGGACGAATCCACAAATGGTATTTCGGCTCCAACAGTTCGCAGTCATCCAATTATCAGACCCAAGAGCCAGTGGGGCATCGCCCTCCAGTACCTCTCACTTGTGCACCAGCCTGAGAATTCTGACCCACCTCTAATGCCAAGAGGAGGCAGTAGGTTCAAGTTTTTCCTCTTTGAATAGGACAAATACAAAGCAATAAGAAACAAAAATAAACAAGAATAGCTGCCCCTCCTACATACAAGAAAAAGAAAAACGAATTAAGGATGGAGAATGCTGCTTTAGTCTGTCTCCATATTGACAGAGGAACTGGCGCCGTCCACTTTGTCACGGAAGGGGGAGGTGGTGGTACTGGCAACCGGCGGAGATGAGGAGCAGCTATCCGAGGGAGCAGGCAGGATGGGCTGGCGGATCTTGTCTTGTCGTTGGTAGAACAAGAGGTAGGCAGCAT
>JAODJX010000109.1:10923348-10942478 GCA_026776945.1 Isichthys henryi
GAGTGTCTGCGGCACGCCTTAGGGGAGCGGTGACAGGCAGAGTGTCTGCGGCACGCCTTAGGGGAGCGGTGACAGGCAGAGTGTCTGCGGCACGCCTTAGGGGAGCGGTGACAGGCAGAGTGTCTGCGGCACGCCTTAGGGGAGCGGTGACAGGCGGACTATATACCTTAGGGGGAAATCCACTATTGTATCCAGCTTCTCACGGGAATACTTGGTGTAAGAGAAGCGCTTCAGGTGGATGATGAGAACTTCTGGGAGGGACCACAGGTCCAGCTTCTTTGTTGCCAGCTGATGCTTCTTGCATAATGGGCAGTACCTACAACACACTCTTATTTTTACCATGTGTTCATACCTAAAGCTTTGCAGGGTCAAATTCTATTGGGTTGCGGCCTTCAAAGATAGAGGTTTTATGAAAAGGCCCTTATATAAAAGTTTGAAATGTTTTCTCTCCGGCACTAAGGAGGGTTTAGAGACCAGCGGTACCAGGGATTCTCTTCCTCCAGTGTCTCCACTGTGGTGAAGAGTTCGATGCACTGCTGCAGATCCACCCTGGCCTGCTGGTGAGGGATCTCCATGCTCCTGTCTTTCATGTACTTCTGCGGGTGCGACATAACACAATGGCAGCGCCACGCGCAGGCATCATCACGCACACTGGTGCAGAGCAAGCCTCGGCCCCTCCCATACCTCAGCCTCGTTCTCATTGTAGTGCTTCTTCTTCATGTCGGGGTCCCAGTCAATGGCAACGTAGGGCTGAGCTGCAGACAGACAGCAGAGCATTGGCTGAGACCTTGTCACATGATCAGGGACGCATTCTTAGAAAAACCACCCATGCAGAAGATTTCAATAAGATGGTGAAGAAAGGAGCATTCTGAAATAAGATTTGCAGAATTAAGTCAGATTCACTGCTGACCTTGAGTAAAAAACAAAACACCAACATTATTTCTGACAATATATAAGACTAAAATTCACAAATATCGCTTGACAAAGCTTTATTTATAAAACTAATAATTCTGCAATGAACATTTACATTACATTAATTACAACTGCTTCTAGATTTTAATACATCAAAAAACCTATTTATTGCACATCATTGTTTTATTCTGCTTGGGGAATGGATAAATCTGCCGTTGCCTTCTGTACATCAATTTTTACTTTTTAATAGATTTACTGAAATTGTAAAACCTGCTAGCAATACTAGGGTGTATCTCACAATAAAACACACTCATACACAGGTGAATACTTTACAGTAGCCAACAAGGCCTATTAATTTATAAACTTCTTGCCATACAATATACATGGGGGCTTCAGGACTTGGGCTCTGAGCGACAGGTTTACTCCGCGCTTTTAAGTCAAACATCTGTTTACCTAATTTATACAGCTGGAAATTTTGTCATGGCAAGTGAAGTTATGTTTGTATAAAAAAAAAAAAAAAAAGTACAGCAGGCTAAAGTGAGCATGATCTTAATGAGCGAATGCGTCCAGAGTTTAGGGGCAACTAGAAGGACAACGGCAAGATCACTAGTGCTGAGGTCAGGGCTCGAAATGAAGCTCCGCCCACTGGCCTGAGGGGGTGGGGGGGGTAATTAAGATGAAGGTTGAATACAGAAAAAAATCTCAACATTAGCCCGTTGGCTAGTAAAAAAGATTGCATGTGCAGCTGTAAAAGTTATCGCATTAGTGTTAATTTTAAAGTCACAAGTTTGCGTTAATTTTGATAGCCCAATGGAAAAAACAGCATGATCACATATTTTTAATAGACTTTCCTTCTTGGTTGCAAAAGATAACTGTACTCATGACAGACTCCCAGAATTCACCACAAAAATTCAGCCAATTTATTTTAATACTTCTGTTTGAAAATAAATATATTTCTACACTGACTATATAAAATAATCTTTTTTGGATGGTACTGCAACATGACTGTATATGTGATTAATTGGAATTTAAAAAAAAAATTAAGTGTAGATTAAGTGTATTGTCAGAGAGTCCTAATATACCCTTAGAAAACACACTAGGATTCGGAAATCATAGGGGGGACAGCTGGATGACTTGGCTATATACTGACCATGTTACCATGGAATGCGCAAAATATTAAGCTGTTTACAGAAACTAATAAATGATATACTGAAAATAACTGTACAGGGTCATTTACTATTGTATGACGTGATGGCCTTTGACTGTCCTTTATGCTTGAAAATCACATTGTGCAGTGTGGGCTAGTGAAAGTTTATCTGGGTTAGTACATTAGCCCAGTGGGCTAGCAGGCGAAACCCTTGAGTTTGGTCCCTGGCTGAGGCTGAGGTGATGGTGCGTGGAAGGGGGCCGAGCCCGGGACTCACAGCTGAAAGAGAAGGTGCTGCCGCCATCAGCCATGCCCCTCTCTGTGGTGCCGTTGGAGTTCACTGCCTGGATGGAGAACAGCAACTTGCTGCGTTTAGCGGGACAGCACTTTCTCTTCGGTTGGCGCTCACTGGACTGAGGGCTTGGGGGTGTGGCTTCATCCTTATCTACGTCCTCCTCCTCTTCGCCCTCCTCATCCTCCTCAGAGGGCTGCTGCCTGGCAGCCTGCGGCCTGCCGGAAGCATCTGGTAACTCCTTTGATACGGTGGCTCCAGCAGCCTCCCCATCCTCTGCAGCATGGCCCTTTTTCCTTCTGCTCTTCGCCACAGCGCTGTCCTCTTGTCCTGTACCGCTGTTCGCATGGTTGACCTCAGACTCCGAGCCGTCGGCTTTGCCGTCCCCTTCTCTCTTGGAGGGCCCTGGCTTGTCGCTCTCGTCGTCGTCGTCTACATCCAAAGACAGAAGGAAGAGTGACATGCATAAGTGACTAATTTTTAACGAAATGCTCCAAAGACTGACTCCATTGGGAGCTGACAGTAAAAAATAAATCTGTTCCTCCACAAAGAAAAGAATAGAAAAGAAGACAAAAGAGAAAACAGAAGAGGAGAGACTGATCCGACTCGCAATGCACTTCACAAAAGGTTCCTCAGGATAACTATGTATTCAGAGTAATGGGGGGTAACATTACCATCGCTCACTCCGTTGGTCTGAGTCTTATACAGCTCTTCTTCCTCATCATCATCTTCCTCCTCCTCTTCGTCCACCTCTTCAGATGGGTCTGGCTGACGAACATAGCGTCTGAGAGAGAGAGAGGGAGGGACACCTCAACGAACTCCAGGGAACAAGGAGGTCTATCTATCTTTGCTAAATAAACAAATCAGTAGCTCAACCAGCATGTCAATAGAAACTGAATTAAAAAGAGGGACCAGTACAGGCCAGAATATAACTGAACACATAAATAGACTCCACTCACGCCAAACGCTGAAGGAAGTGGTGGTAGAGGGACTCCCGAGAGCACAGGCTGCGCGGCGTGGAGATGAGCAGCGGATGGCCAAACAGCGATGTGCCGTAGTTGCTGTTGCCCGAGCCGTAGTCACGGTAGTGCGAGCGTTCTCGCAGGTAGAGTGCCAACACCACCTCGTCTCCATCCTCCTCGATGGAGCCCCTGCTCAGCTCATAGCTGCCGTAAGGGAAGACAAGGGCATTTACTACGTGTCTGCATGGGCATGGGAGGCCTTATACTGGCTGCAGCGTGTGCCAAATACACCCAATCGGGATTCATACTCACACAAAGATGTCGTCCCGATCCAGGATACAGCTAAGGGATTCATCAGCCTGGTAGATCTTATAGAAGCGATGGTTGAACACGTCAGCCACGATCATCTGAGCAGCAATGAAAACCCAGGTCAGCTAGCCCAGGGCAAACATTCACGCACAACAGAATCTCAATAATTAGTTATCGCACTATTCATAAGTAGAATTGTTCAAGAAGCACACAAAAAAAAACACCCTCTGATTTACTTTATGGTTGCTCCTGATGACAGCCATGCAAAAATGCTTGAATTAACAGGGTTTAAGAGACCCTTAGCTTCAACTCACCTGGCTGGCTGACACATTGGTCAGTTGGGACAGAGCCAAACATAGATCTGACACTTTGCCTGCTTTGGGTACAACCAAGCGATACTAGTTAAAGAAGAAAAGAAAAATAAATGTCAAATAAAAATTTCAGTAAGTATGGAGATTTGGCAGGATAATTTCAGGTAGGGGGGTGGTTTACCTGTATGGGTTTGGCTGCTGGGTCAAGAGACACAAAAAATACTTCCATCACTCTGTCCTTGCTGACAGGCAAGGGCACACTCAGGTAACAGAAGGGGTCAAAGGTGACAGACACTTTGTGGCATTCGGGGCAGACAAGGGTGGACTTGAACAATCCATGAAAAATGTCCACAATCACAGAGTCGTTCCGTCGCCGGTGGTTACGCCAAGCCTCCTCAGCCACAGCCTGTCACATGACATGCTAGGCGGTCAGAATCCAACAGAGTTACACTCTCCCTACTCTTAAATTTAGGGACAAGTCATAACTTTACAAAAATACTATCTAAGCATAGATCGCAAACACAAATATATACAAAGGAGAGGTTGTTATAATACTGTATGAACCCACAGCAGGTCTATACATGCATCTTGACAGTGATTATGACAACAAATACCAGACACAAAAGAAGAAACTTGACCCAATCACCATACAATATATGAACCCCGGAATATGTACGTAAGTGTGCATAGACGACTGTTCACAAACCTGGTCAGGTCTACCATCAGCATCCCGTAACTCTATATACTCCTTGTTCTTGACACGGTTCAGGTCCTCGTGCAACCCATCGAGCAGGAAGGAGAGCAGCTCCTGGGAGTCGTGCTGCTGATAGCCCAGGAACTGGGAGGCAAAGTGGCCCACCTTGGTCTGCACGTGAACAGCCATTTTAGAGGATCAGGGCCTCTACTGCAAGAGGGCGGCATAGCTTGGGGCCTCTGCGGCGGCCTACCTTGAAGATACGAGGCACCACAGAGTAATGGCGGCCGGACCACATCTGCTTGATGACATCAGCATAGGCCTCAGCGATCTCGCCTTTCATACCCAGCGGGTTGGTGAAGTTCAGCTCCTCCAGGTAGCCATTGCGTAAGAAGTACTCCGTCAGGGGAGGGGTGTTGCTGAGACACTGGAAAAGAGAAGACGGGGGGGGGGGTGCACTGCTAAAAACACCAACCGTCCAGACAGCTGCCCTAATGCTGAAAAGCCATCACATTTCACTAGCTTGCTAAAAATAAGCCGGGTGAAAGCTAACTTAGCCTGTCACGTAGCAAAGCTGCCAGGCATGAAAATTCACTAAATAAACAAGGACATAAAAACAGAAACGCCAGTAGCAGAAGCCTACCTGAAGGGCAGAATTCATGAAGCATGTGTTTCCCAAGTTTGTGAGGCCACACACTCCTGGCTGACCATGGTACGAGTCCTGCTCGTCCATAGAGTTCCTCCTGGAGACACAGTACAATGCAACACATCCACAATTAGCACAGTAACTGTGCTTCAAATTACTCAGCTATCAAAGTGAGACTGTACAGTACCTACTGTCGCACTGCATTTCAGTTCAATAGAAAATAGAAAGAAAAAAGAAAAGCTGTTTAGTGTAAATATATCTATGCATCCATCCATCTTGCAACAGATTATCCTGGTGTCTTAGGCAACATGGATGGTATCTATCTATGTACCATATATTTCTTTATTACACACAAACACATACTGATTATACACACAGCCATAGGTTGACAAGCTACACGATTCAATCACCCCAACAAAGGTGAGGCATGTTTGGGTGAATAAACATTAGCAGTATGTGTCAACTACAAAAGTCAGTCTTTTGAACCTCCAGTCAAAAAAAAAAAAATCTAAATTATTTAATGTTCCATTTATGGGTAGTTCGAGAGCCCAACTTACATCTTTACTTCCCTCATCCCTCGGCTGTAAGCTACTGAAGGGATAAGGACTGAAGCTATTCAGAGGGTCTGACGGTCATAGGGTGGCCCTACTCCTTATGATACTCTTGCTAGTGATATGTTTGCATTATTTATTCCAACCTATAGGTGCCCATATCCTACACACATCCAGCAGGGAGTTAAAAGGCATTTTCCACCTGGTTCTTTACTTAAGCTATGGCAGCAGCGCTATGATGTTGACCACAGTGAAGATACTTTCTTATGTTCAGATCTTACACCTGACTTCTTCATATTGTGACACAGCAATACATCATGGGGTTTTCGTAAACAGCCACATGGTTAATCATTAACAGCCTTGTTTTAAGACACCATTAGAAGTCTAAGAGGTAGCCAGTAGCTTTTGATGTGTGATAGAGTACATAATAATTTATTTGTAGTGACTAATGGTGAGCTGACACGCTTCTGAACGCCCATAAAAGTTCCAAAATGAGGCCTTAAAGCAACACATTAAGTCCCCTATTAATGTTTAACACTTATTGACAGTAAAATTTTTATTTTTGCTGAACCAGACTTCAGGGCTATGACACTTTTCAATTGTACCGTCTAATTTTAAAAACTCTGTTCAAGCTTTTCACTGGTAAGATCTAATTAACTTCACGAGGCCATAATTCAAAAGCACTGAGAAGCAAATGCATTATTATAATAGATGCTCAAACTGAAGATCCTTGCTGTGACTACCAAACCAGCCAATCTCACAGTATGTCACTCACATAATTTGAGGTCTGGAGCTGGGCCAGGTACCATCAGTGTTCCTCATCTCCATGATCACTGTCTGCAACACAACAGGAGACCTTCAGGAAGGAGGAGGCGGAGCCAAAGCCAACATGCGACTGAGCTCTGGTTTGCACAGAGAGAGGAAGGAGGGACGTACCATGCCAGAGCTGAGACAGGACTCAAGCACACTGATGTGAACATTGCGCAGCCTCTCACAGGTTGTGTCAGAGCTTTTCATCCACAGCCTGGTCTCCGCAGTCTCCGGTACCTCAAACAGCCTTTGCATGGCCTTCTGAATCGCAACTGTTAATGGACCGGGAGGGGAAATACCATGGAACCACATTCGACAGACATGGTAGTACAAAAGTAAATACAAACACGAAGATGCTCATCAGGATGCTACATTGTCTTCTACAGCACATGCCACAGAATGTATTGTAAAGATGTCAAGTTTGACAGTCAAGAACTCTGGAACAAAGAGGGCTTACATATAGAGTCTGCGCGGCTGAATTTCTCAGTGAGAACGTTCTCCATATCACTATGCAGACACAAGAAAATCTCCACCGGGTATACCTCCACTTTGACAGTGCTGGGTAAGTCCACCACCTGACACGTGAAAAAAAAAGAAGGTCGGATTTACATCCCACTGTGCATATGATGCATTTACCGATTTTTCATGAATTCAGACGTTCACAAACTGAACTGATACAAGATCAAAGCGATACACGACCCAAGACACAGCTACCTCCATTCAGCTGAATCCTTTTCTTGCTTTATGTGAGATCTGACAAGGACAAATGGTGGCAAAAGGAACCTACCTTGCGTTCAAGGGGGGACTGATCAGCCACCCTGCCATACCAACTCAGAAGTTTATGCCAAGCCTCTGCCGGGATCAATACGAAATCCTCATTCTCCACGAGCCCATCCCTCAAATGGTAGGACTCCAGATCTGTATCAAGAACAATTAAAAATATATAACAGCCCGTTATCATCCTTCATACTAAAGCATATTGTCATATATATATATTGTCAAAAATTACTAAACATCATGATGCAGTTGTTGATATGCAATAGCCAGAACCATTCATTCATACCTCTCATAAATGCGAGCAAAGACAGCATGCTATCCTAAGACATTTACCCATTTATTTTACATAACCACTTATCCAGGACTGAGCTTGGAGACTATCCCATGAAGAACAAGGCATGATGCAGGGGAGACCCTGAAACGGATGCCAGTCCATCACACGGCACACATTCCAACTCACAACTACATGTCATAGATGATTGACAGCTCCCAGCTTACCTAACCACAATTTTTGGACTGCAGTACACAACAGAAACTAATGCGAACACGGGAGATCATGTAAACTCCACACACACAGAGCCAGGGGTTTCTTGCTATTTCCCAAAACACATTGGCAGAGTTTTTAATACTTATATGATTCCTTGAACACTGAAATACTGAGAATGAAGATCAAATGAGAAGTTTAGTGCTACTATATTTGGCCAGTTTGACTGATGGAACAAAGCAAATCCACTATCAACCGTTCATCTAAAATGAACAAGCTCTTTCTGGATAACCCTACCTCCCTTACAGATCATCTGACTATTTCTTACAAAAATTCATATAATACTTTTACAGGTTCTCTGATTAATTGCTTGCCTGTGCTTCCTTTGAACATGTGAGCCTTTTCCCCACCTGCCTCTCATGAGATGACAAGCAGCTCAGTTGAACTCACCCTCGAAGAGTTCTGTGTTGTCAATCTGCCCAGGAAAGGAGGAGGAGTTTTGGTCCCCTGTCTCGACATACTCCTTCCACAGCTCATACCATCGTTTGTCCAGCAGGTACCTGAAATACGGTCAAGACAGACTTTCAGATTGTTTATTCCTCTTACCTTTCATCTGCCCCCATTGTCTTTCATTCCTGCGACAAAGATGCTGATGTCACACATTCCTTTAAAGAACTGTCCCGTCTGGTACTCACCATTCCACTTCTGCCCCAAACCCCAGTTTCTCTAAGCTCTTTATTAGAAACCAGCTCTCCACCCTCATCACACACATCTTCATCCTGACATTCCTAAGCTCCTTCTGTCAGATCTCATACTGCGGCTCCTCTCGATGAGTCTTTTGCTCCTGAGACCTGAGAATCTTCTCAGGCCAATATAGTGACACATCCAGAATCATGTACCAAAGCCAGGGAACAAGAATCATGCTGTACCGTAACTAAGCAGAACCTTCTGGAAACCAGGCTGAATCCTTGATGGTCCATAAGAATCTATAAGTTCTGTGTACATTCTTAAGAAACCTTTGGAGGGAGAGGAGTCACAAATTTTCTCCCTGTAATTATGTACTCCATTCCACATGGACTCCTATGACCAGGAACCAGCAACCTTTCAAATACTGGGTCAGAGTCCTAATCCACAGAACCACATACTACCCTAGTGAGTATGTTAATATAATACATTTATTTATCCATAATAAAAGGTACCCAACAATACCCGAACCCGTTAAAACACTGTTATACAATTAATATAGATTCAATTTGCTAAATTGAACTGTTCAAATACGTCATGGCAAAAATCCAGAAAACCGACGTATACGAAAAGAAGACCACAGGAAGCAGGTATTCTATGGCACGAAGAAAAGTGGACTTGGAGAATAAAAACTTTTATTTAGAAGTACAAATTCTTTAGGAAGGGTGTCATGACTTATTTACCTTTTCGGCGTACACTGCGCCACGTTTCTCAGCTTTTGCCCAAAGCGTTCATCAAAAAGTTCTGCGGTATTGGAAAGAAGTGAACCCATGTAACGAAATGAACCCTAAAAAGCAAAAAGCTTCGGGCGCAGGTCCGTGTAAAAACTGGAACAGTTCACAACCTTAAATATGCTAGTTCACTTATGTTTTACTGACAAGATTGCTGGCAGTGCAACTACAGAAGTTATAATACACTGGGGTTACCGAAAGTCAGGAGTTGACGTAAAGGTAAATTGATAGAAAAACAGATACAAGTTGAAACTGAAAGTAAAAATTAACACAAGGCTTAAATTCTAAATTCTTGGGCAAATCTGGCCATATGTATATATCCATTTAGTCATCCAGGTTGTGTGTATTTGACACAGAATTAAGATGTCTAAAAAACTATAGCTACCCAAGCCGCGAACAGACCTTTTAGCAGCGACCTGCATTGAAGTTATTAGTCAACTGCCCAACAGACTTGCGATCCACGCAGAGACCGTCGGTGTAAAATTAGGGTTTTTCAATCATTTTAAACTAGGGACCACAAATGAAAACACACCAGAATGAGGGATGGCATAACTACCGACGATATAAGAACCGGGGGGGATTGCAAAATTTCTGGCTCAGACTCGAAAGTCCCCCCTTCAATATCTGTCGCGTTGAGTAAACTGGAAACCGACAATAACACAGGTGGCTGCGCACCCTGTTACTGCTCTACGGACCCCGAGAGGTTCGTCGAGCGTAAGGTGAAAGCGGCCATGCACAAGGCTACCGGCTGCTTGACAGTTTGTGGGCGGCGCGTCCCAAATAGTCCCGTCAAAAGCCTGAAACGGTGCAGGAGTCAGACAACAGGAATTCTGCGTATTCTATCAATGCAGCCTCAATGCATGACATGACAACAATCTCTCAAAACCGCAGTAAATAGAGGCACCCGAGCGAAGGAACTCATCGGGAAGGACAAATGAACCGATTGAGTTAGGAATCGAGGCTAGAAGTGCAGACCTCTATTCCTGGTAGGTAACCTCTCCGACCGGCAGGACCGCTGGTGGGACCGGCTGAACAGTCAAGGTTTGGTCGGCTAGGTGCATGGCCAGCTAGCCCGACAGCTATGTTATTGTCGCTGATCGGTGGGTGTCAGCCAGAGGGCGGCAAGTCAGTCTTACCAGCTGTCCCCGGCGCGGAGATGGTGGTTCTGGACCAGGCCCTCGACTTCCCTCCGTTGGGTTTCTAACCCAGGCGGTTCTGCTGCGGCGCCGTCGGCAGACCCAGCCATAATACCGCATAAATGTCAGAATGTGAAAGGAAAGCACTCCACTCATCAACCGTGAAGAAAACCGGAAAACTGGAGTGAACACCGGAAGCAGGAAGCGATTGGATAATGACTACATCCGGTCCGGGGGGGGGGGGCTGGTGGGCGGCTGTGTGGGGCTGCGTCACTTCGTAAAGTCTTTGGGGCATTTCCAGTGAAATGGTACATATGTTTTAAAGTTATTCGTGGAAAAACGTTACGTTATGTAAAATGTTAAAGTAAAGTAGAGCTTTCGGAGTACTGGAGACAAACAGGTTTCTGTCTGGCTCATTTCGATAGTTTTTGATCTTTTTACGTCCATTACGAATTGTGTGTTTACTGTATAAAGCCAAATTCTCTTAGGTGGCAGTATGTTAGTGTAATTTGTGTATGCAAAGAAATGTGAAAGAAGTTGATAATGACAAGGGAAAGATGTACTGTGCATCTTTTTTGGTAGAACATACGATAGCTGTTCCTTAATGGCACAGGTTACTGAATAGTTTTTTCGGAAACAAATTAATTGAGAGAAAATGTTATTTACACTTTATTACTGGCAGTTTAGCACGATTTAGCCTCGAACTAGAGACGGAGTCTTGTACGACACATAGAAAGCCTGCAAAATTGACACACAGCGGTGGTGCGATCCCAATCCCAACTTTGGAAGTGTTGAGCAATATCGCTATATGGCGACACACACAAGTGATCTCCTTAATTGCGTGATGGTTTTTCCCTAATGCTGAGGTGACATAAATACAGTCGTGCACACTGATCCTTAAGGACAGAACCGGAAAACCTGCCCTGGGACACACCCACCTATGAATAAGTAGAACGGGGGGCTTTGTTTTGTGCCAGGTGTATTTATGATGTACATCTCAGACTTCTGCATACAAAATGATATGAGAAAAGCCTCCCTAAAAAGAAAGCCTTTGTAAATGGGGCAAGTGTTGAATTAGTATACTTTTGTTTACTTTTTACATGCGCAAAGAATGCAGGGTTGGGTTGAACTTGGAGCTTATCTTGGGAAGCACTAGGCGCGGGTCAAATACACACGGACAGGATTTAAATACATAAACCACGCAGCCCCATCTTGAAATATAAGGCATGAATATATAACTGTTGCTTTATTTGTAAGGATGTATGTTCTCGCTTATATTCATGTACTGTAAAGCACAGCAGAGCTCGAAATTCATTTATTAGGATAACTTATGGAGTAAATAGCGTGGCTATTCTGTTAGTGTTAATTATACATATACATGTGTGTAATTTCAAACTTTAAAATTTAAATTGCGTATTTCGGAACTAAATAAAAGGATGATAAAACAAAACAGTTTCTGATAAAACAGTTTCTCCTGTAGGTTGCGGTTCAGTTAATGACCACCAGGGGGCACTGTCGTTACATACGACACATGTCAGATAATGCAACTACGTCTTTCCACCTCATAATAAAATCATATTCCCCTCTTCAGCTCCTATTTAAACCAAGTATAAAAATATTACTCCTGAATTTTTTTTTTATTTCATTACTCTAAATTCTAAATCCACTCTCCCCTGTTAACAACATTAACCGTTGCCTCCTGTCTCGCCCCAGTAAGTAAGGGGGATTCTGAAAACTGAAATACCCCAGGGGTCTCTCATCATGGTGATATACCTCTGTCAGCATTCACATGTCCATTCAGCCCTTACGCAGAGCCCTAACCAGCCCCGCCCCTCCCCCCCCCCTTACAAAATGCTCCCCGGATGCTGAGTACATGGCTGGTATACAACAATGTGCAAAAGTCTTAGGCATTCAAAGAAAATGATGTTTAAATAACATAAAAGGTACTATATGTGTGTGTATGTCTCAAAAGACCCCAAGATGCACAATGAAGCCTGTGTATTCGCATTTGAGCAAATGACAAATAAAGTATCACTATATTTCTTTTTAAAAATAAATACATATAAAATGTTGACTACATTTTCAAAGCGTAGGAAAATTAAAATAATTTTTCATTACCTGTCTTGTTCTGAAAAATGTATACTTTATAACTGCCATTATTTCAAAGGCTTTGTTGCGCAACTAAGCAGTGAAATATTTATCACTGCTGGAGTACTGTGTATGTGAATGACTGATGTTTAATCATACTTCCAGTGTGACGCTGACCCCAGTTCTTATTCAATTGGCTCAGTAGATGATTATGGATCATCCGTCTGCATCAAGCCCTAAGTGCACAGGGCAACAAGCAGTTTGTCTGGTTTCCTCTTATCTCTGTACTGAAGGTGGTCCCAGTGGCAGGATGTGCCCCTGAATTTGCAGTTCACCAAGGGGCAAGCAGGCCTTTTCGTCCTTGGACAGGATTTCAGAATGCAAGTGACAGACTGTCAGCACTGGTCTCCGTGTTAATTCTCTGTTAATTCATGAACAAACTGGAGACATTGATGATGCTCAATTTCTGCACATTGGTCGACTGTGAATGTTTCCATGGCTGATGTTCACTTGGAACTCCACACATCTCACCTGAATATCTCATAATGGTATCATTGGAGAGAGCAGGGCCTTGATTGAGATCAAAACAGAAGTGATCAGTGAACATATGAATAATGTATGATTTTACTTATCTTTTTTACTTATCTGATAATACATACTTAGGTATTATACAGTATGTATCTGATAATACATAATTATGTATTGCATTGTGTGTATCTGATAGTACATACGTTACATATATTCCTGACAATTGCAATAATGCGATAAGTGGTGAGCTTACACAAATATGGTTTCTTTAATTCACAAAATATGGTCATATTCTATAGTTAAAATTCTGGAGGGCCACATTAAGGCAATTTACTTTAAGCAATAACAAAATGCATGTTTTTAAAATCTCTCATCTGTATAGTAAAAACTATTTCAAAATTAGTTTCCCTTTTATTTAAAGCGAACTTAATCCGGATATTTAAATGTTTATTCAGTACACTGTCATTTGGAAAGGTCGAAATTAGTAATAATTATTACAACAAGGTAGTACTTCAGTATTTATAATCTTTTTTCACCATAATAAAGCAACCAGCATTTGTCTTACCCATCAACCAAAAAAAAAACTATTAGCAATATTCAAATACTCATTACACCTCCTAGTGGACAACTGCAATTAATTGTTATTCAGCAACGAGCTGCCGAATATGTCGGTTCTGATGTCGATTTAATGCACTACTCACCACTTTAGAGGCTACATCTGGAAAAAGACTTGAAATATTAATTATGTATTTCGTTTATTAATAGAATTGTAGAAATATTTACGTTTATTTTAACTGTTTTTTTTTTTTTTCAAACAACAGATTTATGAGAAACATTAGACTTTGGGGCCCCTATAAAGTGCTGCCTCCCCTGAATCTGCCCCTCTGATGCCCCCGCTTGCAGTTCAGACAATAATGAATCTAGAAATTAACTTAATGATCTATGGTTTTAATACTACTTAAATGAATACAGAGAGACTGATATTTTTAATGTAGGCATTTTGACAAAACATCCCCTTTTATTATGTGTAATTACAGAAGTTGTAAACGAAACACTTGTGCAACTGCAGTTTTCTTATAAATAGGTTACCTGACATGTAACTGTGAATTACAGTTTATATTACGTTACTCACTGTGAATGACTGTAGAGTGCTAAGCAGTGTACATTTAATTGACCTTCACTGAAACATGAGCAATGTTTTCAATGTTAGCGATGATGAAATAAGCAGAACTGTAACAAAAATTATTTTTTTATATAGCAGCATTATGAAGACAATATCACAGTAGCAGGGCCGTTGAAATAAAACTGTAAATTGTGGAGACAGAAGGAGTCAGCCATGCTCAGTTCAGTTTCATTATTAAATCATTTATTCTAACATGCATGTCGGGCAGTCTGATAGCCACTGATGCCCAGATCTTGCTGTCCATCAGGGAAATGATCTCCATTTTGATGGGAAAGAAAGATCATACAAAATGTGACAGCAGAAATCAAAGAGCATTTTTTCATTTACATACACAACAAAAATCCTGAGTTTTGCGTTTTAAAAAAGTAGACAATACTCATTGCACATACCAAATACACTAAAAAGGTCACCACACCATTTATTTAATTATCAGAATGCATTGGACGCTTGGATGTTACCTGTATTTATTTAGTTAGCTTGACCCTGAAGATCTCACTGTCTGTAAATCGGTTTAATCTCACTACACCCTGAACCCCTCAACCTTTTGGCCACAAATCACATATTACCAATATGAAAAAAGACTAAATAAGAAAATGCTTCCATGTAAATTTCAGGCTATAACTGGATCTGCTGCCTCTTGTGCTGTTGTCTAGGACAATGAAATATTGAAATATCACGCAAGGAACAGGTGAGCAGTTTAACCCATAGTTACATTCCCGTATATCAATGTAGATAGAGGACACACTTAGCTTTTTAATGGATCCTATCCGTGTGTATTGTTTTGTTTTTCTGCTTGCTTGTGTGAATATACACATTAAAAATATACGATATACCTATATTTTTTCTAAATGGAAAGAAACCATTTATTACACATTATTGCAGAATTTGACAGTACACACATTTGTAATGCATCAATCACACAAGGTTAATGTTTTGATTTCTTGTTAAAACTTTCACTTCTATCTCACAGTTTTGTTCACCCCTTGAAGATGGTTCTGTGACGTTTTCCGCATTGCAACACACTTCGCCATAAAGAGCTCTCCCCAAAGTATCCTCTCCTATTGTCACATCACGGGAAAGTACGGAGGTAAAGGCAGGCATGGGGAAAACCGAAGGCTTTATTAAATGAAATAACAGGCGGGGCAAAAGGAAACGGACCACAAGGGGTCAAAACAGGGTAGGAAGGATCAGGCAAGAACACAGGGCAGACTGGGGAGCACATGCAGGCAGCTACATCACTGACTGGACTGGGGAGCTCGAGACAGGGAGGCATTATATACACTGATGAGGGAGCAGACGAGAGACAGCTGGGATGGTCCACACGAGGGCTGTAACAAGAGGCGAGATGAAACAAGTAACAGGTGTGTAACAAGTAACTCGTTAGAATGTGAATGTGCATTAGATGTTCTATGAATGCATAACAAATGCATTATGAAGATGCAGTTAATGTAAAGCATCACCTAATATAGTCCAGCCATGTTTTCATATGTTTACCATTTATCATTTTATCACATATATCAGAATTGTGTTCCCATCCTGCAGATTCTTTCACAAATTCTTTAAAAAACACACTTATTAGAATTTACCTATTCTATTGTTCACCTATAGGTTATTCTAGAGGCATTTCTATCTCTTCTCTTTCGACAACGTGCAAATCATCTGCAAAGGGGCAGCAGATCGAAAGACGTGTTGCTACAACAATGAAAGCTTCTGCTCCTTGTGGACATTTTTCTCATATAACAAATAAAAATAAGGTAAAGTTGCAGTTGTGGACACAGTAAAGACGTACATTCCAATTTTCATAGGGAATAAGCATAAAGATGCTTATTATTGCCCACATTCCCGGGCACATACATATTTGGTTCTGCTTCAGTGTTGGTGCTGTGGCTAATACTGGTTGTGTTGGGGGGATTCTATGGGCCGTCAGACTTCTTCAGGTACAACACCTTCAGCTCCACTCTCAGTAGCTCCTTAGCTACCTTTCACCCCATAATGACGTTCAATCAGACGTTTAAAATGTGGTGAACCCATGGACTCCTTCTCCGGGAACATCCCTGCATTGTAGGGGCCACACAGTCCTCTACTCATAGTCTTGATATAAAAAATAGTTTACGCACACCATTAAAAATGTTTTCACCCAAAGTCAAATTCAGTAAGCTGTCCTTCATATTAATAGTTACATTTTAAATGAAAACATTAAGAACATTAAACAGTACCTACATCCATTAATAAATGTTACACCCCTTTTTTGAGATTTAATATTGAGTTACTTGGTGGTTGATCTGTATCACCCAGCTCTCCAATCTTACAGTATTTTTGTAAATTCAACACATTACATGAGCACATACAAATTGCCATGCCTTCTTATATATAAAAAGTTACAAACACACAGACAAACAAACAAACACACAGTCCATGCTCAGATGACAGCCAACCAAGCACACAAACGGCAGTTCTGATGCTAAGCTACATTGTTGTCTGGAGCACTTTCCCATTAGCCTTGCTAAGGGAAAACTTTCTTAAACATGGCTGACAAATCAGCCGCACATACTAATCAACTAAGAAAAACTGAACATCAAACAGGAATAAGCACAACTATTTTTCAGTACATTTTTTTAGAGACTGATAGGTTGATTTCGTCTGGCTCAGAACCGCGGAGATCCTCTTCATACCATTTTACCTGCACTACTGTCAAAATACATACCGTCCCAACCAAATACAGTTATGAACCATAACTTTCCATTTCAGTATTCCAGGTTTTTTAATTATTATTTTTGTGTCAAGTCAAACGTGATTATTAAAATCCCAGTATCAATCATTGTTATTTCATGGGAAATTCTTTTTCTTCTGTTCAGTAATTACTTTTCCATGATATCTCCAGGGATAAACCATTTCCTGGATCTGTTGTTGTGGCACATTATCTACAATTAAAAAGAGAATTAAAAATAATTATTTTCAAATTATATTTCACAGTGTTCCACACAGTTGCTGAGAAAGCCTTAAGGGAACAGGGTACCTTTTTAACACAAGTGCAATAAAAACAAGTGTTGATATGTACTGTACATGCTAAATACCAGTAAAACCTCTGAATTAATATTTTTATTAAATGTGTAATAAAAAAACTTTTTGGTCTGTGAGGTAACTAGGGTGGAAATGATGTAAGCCACAACACAAAGCTTTGAAAGCAGCGTATTAACTGAAATACTTTCATTCCTCGTAAGGCATGACACAGTTACAATGTGCCTTTCATGGGATCATGGCACCCCGCTGTAATGAACCATATTAAAATAACTTACTGAAATGCAAGTGAATACAGATTTTTGTGAAATAAGTTGTACCAGCTGTAGACGAAAAAAACAATACATCAATGACAAGAGCCTTTAGGGTCCAATATTAATGGGTCACGAGTGAATTCATTCAAAACAATTGAATGAAATCAGTAATCCAGTTATGTTAGAACAGTATTATAATTACACTGGTTTAGTAAATCTGTACTGTATTCAGTTGTGCATGAAGGACAATCTAACCTCACTCTACAGGACAGAATATTTTCTCATTTTGACTAATATCATGCACATAAAAATGATTTTCTGTAGAGCTCCCTTAAGAAATTGATGCAGGTCAAACAACAGTGAATTCTACCTGCTAGTATTAATGTTATTTAATTTTGTCTCAATATAACCTCCTGCATTGGACAGTCAAAATAAACGTGTGTTATCAACAGTGCATTAGTTAAATACGCTGAGGGATTTGACTATCTGATGGGTGTAGCTGTTACACAGACAAATCGCTAGATCATTCAATGAGAAGGAGGCAACACACATCATTAGATGAGATTGAATGTTTTTAGCTTATGTAATTTCATAGCGGATGGTCCTTTGTTTATTCATGTTACTCTCTAAAATGGCAAAAATAGGAATCAATTCATGCAAATCTACAAATGTAAAGGAAAATCATCCCTCTGACTGAAATAACAATTATGTGAACCTTCAATGTGAAGCTCAACCAGCATCTAATTAGGCTGTAATACTCAACACTGAAAGAGAGTAACAAAGGTGAAAGACGTGTTTGAGAATAAAGATGACAGAATGGGCTGAACACAAAAGCGTTTCAAGGAAACTGTCACGAAGGAATCGCCGTACGGAAGCCCTCAGGAACTTCATGGAAAAAACCGAAATACATTTCATCAAGATTATTCATTCATCCACCTCCAATTGCCTTTCCTGGACAGAGTAGCCTGGAGCTACCCAGGCAGCGTAAGGCTCAAGGCGGATGTACTCCCCAGATGGGATGCCAAGCCACTAGGCCCAAGCAACAGAACTGCTGGAAGGAACGGGACGCTGAGGAAACATGCACAGCAGAGGGAGGACATAGTCACACATGGACGGGGAGGCAACAGCGGCACCCTCTGGCTCCATCCACCCTCTTCATCAGAATTTTAATTTAAATATGCTGTAGAGGGCTATTTCATATGATGTAACAATTTAATCACAAGAGTTTGTTGACCACACCTTACAAACAGAGTTTCATTTTACCTTCAAGAGTTAACGACTAATAAACTGCTACAAATCATCTGATAACTTTTTACTAGATAAAACTCATTCCTAAATTCATCCTGTAGCATTAAATAAAGCATTATGCTGATAACACAAAGGTCGAAGGTTCAAATACTAGGGAGTCTATTTTTGTTTATTATAACCCTTCTTAAAACAGCAAGTCATTTCAGAGAAAATATAATGAATAAATGTAACTGTCATGCCCCGCTCGTCCGCTCCTCCCGTGTGCCACGCCCCCTGGTTACCCACGTGTGATTCCCCGATTGTAC
>JAODJX010000109.1:10942578-10957828 GCA_026776945.1 Isichthys henryi
CCCGCTCCCATTAAAGTCCCGTTTGCCCCGTATTCCTGCCTGCTTGCGTCCTGCTTACCTGCCGACCCGCACGATCGGCGGTGCAGCGAGCGGCGATCGTGCGGGTCGGCTTCTCTGTGCGGCTCGACAGTAACACAATCATATATTACTGCTGTTATTTACAAAATGGTTTGCAAATGACATGCAAATATGAAACAATGGGCCAATAAGCGTACCTATAGTAATGAGTCCTAATTGAGCATTTACAAGCTATTTAGTAAATACTTTGTTAAACAGGAGCAAGATATCTGTGTAATACATTTAAAAAAACTGATTGTAAGGGAATCTCTTTATTTACTAATATACAGTATAATCAAATGATTAGTAAGTTAAAGAGCAAACCTTAAACTAAAATGTTACTGACTACACAAAAGAAATAAAGATTTCAATAAATGTTTTAATAAAGATTTATTTAAAAAAATTATTGTTTTAAATTATATTTTTTCATTAAAGCAAGTTAAAATTTAAGTAGAAAAGGACACATTACTTGCTGAATCAGTACTTTTACACGACCTTCTGGTAATTTTCTATCTGTCATAATTTACACTTATCTTGTTTCTTGCAAGTCATAATGTCTGTTTAGAGGTAATAATCATATCAGTAGCCATTATTATTTAGAGATTCTAGGTAGCTTAGCAATATTTTGTACCGAATCGGGCGTTGGAGCTGAGGGAGGTGGGAGAGGACATATACCGTCATTCATTGTGTCCCCACAATATCAAACTCTCTCCTATGCCATTGGTTCCAAAGACCCAACTGTAAGGCAGTGTGGAGATAAGCTGCCTGGAATTTGTCTGCTGCCAGGAGAAAGAGGGTGAGCACTGAACAGGTGGGTGGGCTTTTCATATGGGGACTTTCAGTGGGCCGATGACAAAGCAAGCAAGTGAAAAAGGGAAGGTTAATGCAAAGAGACCAACAGCAGGTGAAGGAAGCAATACAAGGACACTGGAAGGTGGGAAAAAAACATTTAATAGGTGAAAAGACAAAAGACGGAAGTAAAATATGCTCATTAAATGAACAAAATAAATCTGGCCTATTTTCATATACAGATATTTCCAAAGAACACAATAAATCATTTTTTTAAGCGAAAGGACTGGGGCTTGGTTTTAACTACACTGAGAGTATTCAACACTATGGCTGGGTGATACGTTCATCTGCAGCATTGATATCCTATGCATTAAAAATGCTTTCACATTTTACCAACACAATTTGGTACATGAAGATTAAAGCCCTTTTTAAAGAAGTGTGAAACAGAATGATAAACATGCAAACACTTACACGGCCTACTGTGATCTGTCCGGCTCCATTTTGGTCTCCCCATTGTGTTTGTCGCTGGACTTCTGCGAGAGCCGTGTGGACATTGTGGCCGCCTGCGCCACAGCCTTGAAGCTGCGCTTGCGTTTCTGCACGTTCTGCTCCGGGTGGAAGATGATGACATATACCTTGGGCATGTAGAGCATTCCTAGGGACACGGAAGCGCTCAGGCTCATGGAGACGGTCAGTGTCGTCGTCTGGATGCACATCTGTGGCATGACAGGAGAGAGCTCGTCACAATCTCATCCAAAGTGCCTCTGCACTCTGCATATGCCAAGAATCCACACACAGTCATGATGTGGTCTAATTATGTTTTGACATAAAGTAAATCTATTTTAAATTAGCATAATTATTACGATCTTTCACTAGGATTCCACTAGACTGTGTCATTCTGGTTTTGCAAAGTCTAAAATCTTCAGGAGATAATAGATGTCTGTAAAAACTGCCATTTTTACATAGTTGCTATTAACAGAAATATAATCCAGCCATCCATTTGTAACACTGGATGAAGAAGTCATCAATCTCTCTGGTAGGGCCTGCAGAGGTGTTCAGAATGACGCAAGATAAGTTTTGGGACCCAAATATAATCCTTGTGTAAAAATATTGATAGGAATGAATTTTCAGGTTATGTGGTTCAAATACGAACAAATCTGCAAAAACCTCATTGCAAAATAATCTTATAAACAATACCTACATATATATGTATATATTCTGTATATATATACACACACACATCGGTATTGGGACACCCCTCTGAATCAGTGAATTCCATTCACTTCCATAGCCACAGGTGTATAAAATCAAGCACCTAGTCATTCAGAATGTGAAAGAATGGGTCCCTCTTAGGAGGGAGGAGGTCCCTCAGGGAATTCAAGCGTGGTACTGTGATAGGATGCCAGCTGTGCAGTAAGTCCATTTGTGAAATTTCCTCGCTACTAAATATTCCACGGTCAACTGTTAGTGAAATTGGAAAGCAATTGGGAACAGCAGCAACTCGGCCACAAAGTGGTAGGCCATGTAAAATCACAGAGCAGGGACAACGCATGCTGAGGCGTACAGTGTGCAGAAGTCGCCAACTGTCTGCAGAATCAATAGCTGCAGACCTCCAAACTTCACGTGGCCTTCAGATTAGTTCAAGAACAGTGCGTGGAGAACTTCATGGAATGGGTTTCCATGGCTGAGCAGTTGCATCCAAGCCTTACATCACAAAGTGCAATGCAAAGTGTCGGATGCAGTGGCGTAAAGCACATCGCCACTAGACTCTTGAGCAGTGGAGACGTGTTCTCTGGAGTGACAAATCATGCTTCTCTTGGTGGCTGCCAGGAGAACGGTACTTGCCTGACTGCCTTGTGCCAAGAGTAAAGTTTGGTGGAGGGGGGGGATTATGGTGTCGGGTTGTTTTTCAGGGGTTGGGCTGGGCCCCTTAGTTCCAGTGAAAGGAACTCTAGCAGCATTCGAAGCCATTTTGGACAATTTCATGCTCCCAACTTTGTGGGAACAGTTTGGGGACGGTCCCTTCCTGTTCAAACATGACTGTGCACCAGTACACAAAGCAAGGTCCGTAAGGACATGGATGAGCGAGTCTGGTGTGGAGGAACTTGACTTGCCTGCACAGAGCCCTGACCTCAACCTGATAAAACATCTTTGGGATGAATTAGAGCGCAGACTGTGAATCAGGCCTTCTCGTCCAACATCAGTGCCTGACCTCACAAAGAAGAATGGTCAAACATTCCCATAAACACACCCCTAAACCTTGTGGACAGCCTTCTCAGAAGAGTTGAAACTCTTATAGCTGTAAAGTATTGGCCAATTCCATAATAAAGCCTATGTATTAAGAATGGAATGTCATTAAAGTTCATGTGTGTGTAAAGGCAGGAGTCCCAATACTTTTGGCTATATATATATATATATATATGCACACACACACACATATAAATATATATATATATATATATATTGCATTTTCAACATACCCCTAAACGTTTTCTAGATATGTAAAACATTATTCTTTTGAAATTAAGGCTGATGATATGCTGTCCTTTAAAATTAAAGTTTAAACTTTAATTTTGTAACTGATCACTGCCCATACATTTGAAAGTCTGAATTCCATTATCCTGTCATTCTAAATATGACTTTGGTTAATAGCCATTAAAAGGAAAGCTATCACTTTTGAGAAACTGAGACTAAAGTAAGGTAAGCACGACTTACATAATATCTTCCTTGTGGTCATTAATGAACGCTATATTTCTCTTACAGGAACATTCTGAATAAAAGACTTAAGAACAGAGTCTTTGTTCCTAAAGTCTGTCTTCAGATGTTTTGATGTTTTCAAACAATGTACAGCTACAACCAGATGATTCTTCATTTCTTTTTTGTAGCTAGCTTGCTCTACAGTAAGTAAACATAAATATACTTTGAACGTATTTGATCCTTCTTAAAAAATTGTTTTCTTTTAGCACATTCAGGACTGCATTGGACATTCATTCTATTAGAAATTGTTAATATTTATAGTATTTCAATTAGAAATCATTATGACCTTTTTAGAAGACCCTGGACATTAATCAAACACTGCTTTGATACTGATTATTGCTCTGCAGTAGCTATTAAACTGGGCCCTATTCACCTTCCGCAGCCTGTAGCCATTCAGAACTTGTAGTACATCAGATTTACTTGTTGCCATTTTAGCTCAGAGAAGAGAATTTAAATGACTCATGGCTAAAATCCATAATTAATTTTTCTTTTCTAACCTTCAGTATCTGTGAGCAAATATTGCACTAATACCTAAGTACGCCTGCCACTGCACATCAAGTGATTTATTGATATTTACTTGTATTTTTAAAGTAGACTGCAGGCACCCAGGTAACCCCAGCCTGGATAAGCAGTTGGAGGATTCATGGATGGATGCACTGGAAAGTGTTAATGTGATGAATTAGTAGTGACTGAATCTGTAAATTGATTGTAATTGTAATTATTAAATGTTCATTCACCTATTGTTATTATTTAAATATATCTCTGTGCCACTAGCAAATGATAAAGACCAGATAAAGGGAAGCCGAAACGATAAGAAATGAACAAAAATCTAATTTCAACCATACCGCAGCCACTGCTCCGTCCTGGACTTAATAAATAATAAATAATAAATAGTAAATAGTCACTAAAATGATTGGTCAAAACTGCTTAAATGACAGACAGCAGAGCATCCAATAAACGCATGTCGTTGACTGTAACTGATTTCGTTTTCAAAACGCACTCTCTGAGCTATTGGGTCACATTTAATTTAACTTCCACGGGAGACAGATTAAAGATAATATTTAGTTATAAGTAAAACTGAAATCCATTACAGATATTTGACCAGAAGCAACAGATTTTTAACATATTTGCCATCATCACATTGAACGTAGGAACGGTTGATATACTGAAGCCATTCTTTAGAACGTCAGTCACAGCAGAGCCGCGTAAAGTTCAACGTGCCGAACACAGATCAGACTGGACTGTGACAAAGGGGCGATTGGGACAAAATGAGTTAAATGAGGTCCTGTTTAAAATCTAAGGCTAAATGCTGATCTTTTAGAGTTCTTTCTCTAATCCGGTGAGTCAACAAATGCACTAAGGAATCATTAGGTTTGTCGATCCCACTGATTCCGATCCACGAGAGAGAGCAGGAGACAAACTCAATGGCTCTTTCCTTCAGAGGCCTGCTGAGGAACAAGCTACCGACTAGCAGAACAAATACCTACATACTTTTACACCCTAAACTTCTAGAGAGTGCAGGCATAGTTACACAGAAGGAGACACACAAAGACTACATTTCACTGCCAAACACCTAAAGGCTGTAGCCTGCTCCCAAATTATTTACAAACAGATTGTGGTTAATTTCATCACCATCGGAATGTGTTTAAGTGAAACAAAAGCCAACGACAAGCTGAATAATGTTCCCTGGATTTATTTTACATCTTGGGTTAATCTTTCCCAGTCAAAAAAGAGCAACGCTTCAGTTATTGCACCCTAAGCATTTAATTAGACGCTAACGAGGATGGTTTGCCAGCAACCAGAATAAAACCTCCAAGCACTGCAGTGGCATCATAATTAAACCAGAAAGGCACCCTCAGTTGGAATCGCCTGTCTTGTTTAGCGAAAGTCAATAGCGCTTAACGGCTAAATATCTCATTATCTTCAGCCAAATTGACCATGTGGCTTCAATCCTAGTTGGGAATCATTATTGATTATGTGCTTTGCAACAGTGTGCTGAAGACATGATTACTAGACACTTGAAGTGTCCCAAAGGAATTTTTTCCCAAAAGAAGATGATCTGTTCCGACAGTCCCATCACCGGTACTGAGAGCAGAGGCTCCTGTACTGTACACGCCGACTGGGCGCCGTAAGTCCATGCAGGAAAGACGAGTCTCTCAGCACTGGAGGACTGCTTCATTATTCCTCAGACTAACTATCCCGTTGAAGGTTACATTACTGCCCATTAAAAACCCATGAGTATGATATGCGTCCTACAGTCTGGTGACAAATCTCCTTCCTCTCTTTGTACCTTCACTGCTGAAACATCTGAGAAGAATCCAAGAAAACAGCCCTCAGAGCTCTGATTACTTCCAGCTCCTTTGTTGCCTTTTTTGCTATTCATTTTTTTTTTGTTTGGTTTTTTTCCAATATTCCCTCACTTAGCACAGGGGCAATTTATAAGAAACATTGTTAGCCAAAGGCTAAGTAATCTTTTACCATGTCTTACTAATGTAGAAGAAGTGCTTCACAATGAATGTTACTACAGTAGATGTACATGCCCTCCATGCCTTCCGGTTGATGTCTATTTGTATTAGTTCATGGTTCATTAAGTATTTATATGTGACTCAGCGTTACAATGCCCTGTCCTACTGAGTCCCATCCAGCTTACACTGTGTCGTATCATACAGAGAAAAAAGCCGACTTAATCACTCGCAGGGACTATTAATTTGTGGAGAGCAATGTCACGTCAGGTCATAGGCTGCCGTGTGTTCTGTCGGCTTCCGAACTCCCCTTGTTTCCTATGATTTATGAGAAGTCAAGTGAAAATTGAAAAGAAGATGTTAACTCTCATTTTCAGGATCCTAGTAGAAAAGCCACCCAGTGTCTAAAAACAAACGCTGAGTACTTAAGTGAAAAACAACAAAAACACAGTATTCAACACCTATTGGTGGCTATTTAATATGTTAAATATGATCCATTTAATCAGACTAAGACTAATGGAGTCTAGTGCCTTTATTGACTTATTTGCTGCATCCATGCACACAGTACATACTGTACTGCTCATAAATCAAACTGCGATTATGTAACGGATTTATTATTTAAGAGAGACATAATACCAACAACAGAAGGTCTCACACACTTGGGAGTTGTCCTTATAACAACCAATCATCTGGCGGTTATTACTATCCAAAGATTCAGCATGCTTTTGTCATCACAAACCGGGTAACCATTAATGCCGCTATTAAGTAAAGCAAAAATGTGATGGATAGAATCGACTCTTCCATGTCATGGGGGTTAGGGGTACAGGCCCCCCGGAATCTTTAGTCCCTTTGGTCAGCAAAGCGTTTTGGGTTGCAGTATAGTTTAGGGCACTAAAACTGCAGAAAAAGATACAGACATACCTGCGAGATATCATGCGTCACACTGCCATAAACACACTTGGTGTCCTCCAATCCAGTACTGCATGTATATTTTACACATATATGAGTTACTGAACTTTTTCTGTCGTTTGCCGGCCTTCGTGTGTTGCCAGCGGCTTTCTCAAGACTCCCAAAAAAATTTCCCTTTTCATTTCTTATGCCAACCCCACGATATGTGAAAACCGCCATGGGGAAAGGGTCGATTGTACTCCCAAATGGAATTTAGCAGGGTGACACAGGGGAAGATGACGTCTCGATATTCAGGGCATGAAAGCACAGGACCTGTGAAGTTTTAGAATCGGTTGTGGTAAAAGCGGGCTGAGATTGCAGGCCCGTGTGCTAACGGCCCTGACTGGTATGTGCCCAAGGTGTTGATCACTTCCCGCCGCACCACAGGCTCGCCCGAGGCAAGTGATGCCTCTCTTCCCCATCTCCTCCACCCGCCTCCGCCCACGGACGGCTGTAGCCGGCGAGGAGAGCCTGTTGTCTCTGTGTCGCGGTGTGTCTTCACCAGATAAAACAGTGCCGCTCTCCTGCTTCATCCCTGCTCATTTCCACATCAAAGAAGGCCTCCAAAGTCTTCCCGCCATGTAACTTCCTGTTATCAAGCAGCGGGCAGGCTGTCTCGTACTTCTGCCTTCATACTCCGAACACAAGTATTTAAGATGAAAAGTCATTTGTCTTTGAATTTCTGTATTTCCACTGCATTTTCAGGAACGACAAAAGCCTCAAAGTGCCGTGCCATACTTGGGTATTTGCAAATGAACATGTAAAACTGCGCTAGGGCCTCAGTGACACTGGTCTCAGGTCAGGTCTTCTGGGTATTTCGAAGCTTATGGCATTCTGCTGTCACGCTTCCTTACATTCTTCATAATACTCTATCGCTATGCTTTCTAATGTATGTGTCAAAGTCAAAACCACATCTAATCATTCCAAGTGTCTACCTAGTGATAGCGCTTTGGCTCAAGGCCCGTCATGGATTTGGATCCAGCCTCGTTTGTGCGTATGTGGAGTTTGCATCACCTCCAGAAACACATCAGGTAATTTGGTGTCTCTAAATTGCACATAGTGTGTGTTGGAGCACCTGTGTGTGGACTGGCATCCCGTCCATGGTGGTCTCCTATCCCCTGTGAGAAGCTTCAGGGGGATAAGTGGCTACAGAAGATGGATGGAAATTCTGTGTCTGTTTGTCATTATTGTTCAAAAATACTGGCAGGTGTTGTGGAGGCTTGTTGTCAAAGGCCACCCCCACCCCCCCCACTAAAATCTGGAGCAATATCAAAAAAACGGGCCGGCATCAAACAAAATGAAATCAATGCTGTTTACTGCTAGCCTGACAAACACACTGAACCTGATTCCCTTTCATCAATAAAACACAGAGTGTTAGCAAGTTGACGACACATAACCGGAGCAGACAGGCAGCGCACACCTTCTCCGTGGACTGCGCTGTGCCGAAGAAGATGGGCACAAAGGCCAGCCAGACGATGCAGGTGGTGTACATGGTGAAGCCGATGGGTTTGGCCTCGTTGAAGGTCTCGGGCACGCCCCTGCTCTTCACGGCGTAGACGGTGCACGTCACCATGAGTACGATGCTGTAGCTGAGGCAGGAGATGAGGGACAGGTCGGACATGTCGCACTTCAGGATGCCCCGCGCCAGCTCTGGGTTGGGTGGCCGTAGCTCCTCGTAGTCGATGATGGTGTGCGGGGGCACCACGGCCAACCAGATGAACACCCCCACCACCTGTGGAAACATGGACCCAGCTGGCATGGCTTGGACTGTCATGCAGACAAGGTCGTCCAGTTGCTCTGCAGGTTTCCCCTTTCTACGGCTAGCAACACATCTCATTTTCCCGCAATACCCCAGACTGGACTGAGAAGCCGGCCCATGTTGCTATAAGACACCCGGTGACGACACAGACGTTCAACAGCACCACAGAAGCAGACATCCTGCAAGGCCAGCGACACGCTGCCATTCGCCATGGCCATTATTTAACGTCACGACTTTGTGGGGGAAAGTTCTGCTTCTTGCTTGCAGTCTGCGAAGGGGAGTCAGACAGAGGATGGCAGGCAAGAGCGAGCAGCTGCTGCCATCACGGTGTGCACAGCAGGGTCTGCGGGCTCATTTCGCTCTCCTTCACCCCCTCCCCCGTCTCCCCCAGCCTCAGTTTTGGCTGAGTGCCGTTGATTGCCTGGAATATTGTCACCTTTAACTTAATTATATTGACATAGTGTTAGCACTTGGCCTTTGTGCTGTTGCGTTCCAGATTAGCTAAAGAGTAGGAAGATGAATGACAAAAACAGAGCCTCATAGAGTAATGTACCAGGGAGTATTTAGAACATTCCTACACCCGCGGGATTTACTTACCTGGTCTCACTGGATCAAATGGTATAATCTGAAGTTTAAAGGAGATTATAGCCGCCGATCAATATCAATAAGAACAGATTAACGGGGTTTAGAAGACACGCATTCAGATTCTGTCATGGGTGGGACGGCACAGGGACTCACTTGCACAGAAATAAGGACAAAGGTGATGGTGAGTTGGGAGGTGGGGCTGATGAACTTGGGCGGAGTGACGGACTTCTTGCCCTGCTCGAAGATGCGGTAGATGCGGTTGGTCTTGGTGAGCATGGCGGAATAGCTTATGCACGTGCCGAGGCCGAGCAGGAGACGGCGGAAGGCGCACACTGCAGTGTCCGGCTCGGCGATCATCAGGAAAGTAATGAGGTAGATGAGGAAGATGCCCGTCAGCAGGACGTAGCTGAGCTCGCGGCCGGACGCGCGCACGATGGGCGTGTCATTGAAGCGGATGAAGGTGACCACCACGAAGGAGGTGGCTAAGATGCCCAGGATGGCCAGAAAGACGGGGATGATGGCCCAAGGTGAGTGCCACTCCAGCTTGATGATGGGCGTGGGCCGGCAGCTGGTGCGGTTCTGTGTGGGCCTCATGTTGAAAGGGCAGCCCTCGCACGTGAACTCGTCCAGCTGGTACTGGTAGCCGTCGCACAGCTCGCAGTGCCAACAGCACGGCACGCCCTTCACCATCTTCTTCCTCTCGCCTGGCTTGCAGGGGAAGCTGCACACGGAGTCTGGAATCTGCCGGTCGCCACCCGACCACTGCATCTCCTCCACCTGAGACAGGAGATGGAGAACACCATCGATATCGGGAAACTCCCACCGCAACACGGCTCTCTCGAGAACTTAATGAGCTTCATTTACGTTGAGTCGCAGGTTGTTGGTCCACTGGCCAATGACCTTGTAACCCGGGTTGGTAGTGTTGGACAGCTGATACTGGAAGATGTCGTAGCGCCCAGGGGCGTCTCCGTTCTCGTTGAAAAGGACGGCGGTTCCCGCACTGCCTGCACAAGGACACAGTCTGACCCTTAATGATGCCACCTGCCAGCACATCCAAGGCGCCTCTTCACCATGATTCATGCACCACATTCATCCGTTTCAAGGTTTTACAAAAAAGCCAAACCCAGCATTCAAACCCAGAGCAATATTATGATACATTCCACAATAACATCAGGCAAGAACACAGGGCTCGATCAATGACTTTAGTCACGGTGACTGAAATCCTTGTGACCTGTACTTTTTTCAAGGGAGGTGCAGCAGTCTGACCCGAGTTCTCCAGAGCTGTGGAAAGGATAGCCAGCCGCGGCTCTGTGTGTCTGCATATGCTCCCCAAGTCCAGTTCCTCTGGATGCCTCTCACAGATTGGCAAACTGATGCTTCTACACTGCGCATAGTTTGCCCTACATTCACTTGTTTGCACGTTAAATGCACGTTCGTCTGTGCTCTACATACCTTGCTGCAGTACGCACAACTATTTCCCTCTGGGACCAATAAAGCTGGTCTAATCTAATAGTGTGTGATTCTGTATGAGCCCTGTGATCACTGTCATGCCACCAGCCTAGGGAGTGTTCCTGCCTTAAGTCCTGTGCTTTTTGGGTTACACTCCAGGCTCACCGCTCCCCTGCATGGATAAGCAATAAGGATAGATGAATATAATGTTTACCCCCTGCCTGCTGATCATGAACGAGGCCTCTGGAGCAGCAAAAAGGCTGCCCTGCAGCACATTAAAGTTCCCATATTTTACGTTTCCACGTGCAAAGGATGTTAGGAGCCTGCATCCATGAGTCACGTCGCATGTTAATCCGGTCCCTTGAGGCGCCCGCTTCACAGCGGGCTCCCGCGCAGCCGAAGCAGTGCCGCAGAGAGGCAGAGCCCCTCCGGAAAGCCGCTCAGCCACTAATGCGTCAGCGCAGGAAATGGCTTTCTGCACAAAGGCAGCCCCAGAGAAGCGGCCCTCAGCAAAGAGGTGGCCCCGGGCAGGCACAGCGGATTACAGAGGCAGGCTCTCCATGAGCTGGCGTGCTGGGGGGGGGGGGGGTGTCTTTAAAAACGCCTCTCCACAGCTAGAGGAGGCGCCACTCTGCACTGCCACTCCCTCCGCCTTTGCCTGGCTGCCCTATTCAGCTCTGAAGTCTGGAACACGGAGGGAAAATCAAGATGGTGACCTGAGGTCACCCAGAGCAAATGACTGGCAGGGTGTGACACTAACAACTGAAGCCAAGGTCCAAGGGGAGAAATGGATGGCCAGTGAAGATGGGACGCTGCCTGCTTCAGTAAGCATCAGCAAGAACTTCCAGCTTCGCAGACAATCACGCTAAATAGTAAAGCAGCACGAAGGAATCCTCGTAGAGATAGAAGATCAAAACATGAGGCCAACGTTAAGGGAGACCCTTTACCGAAAGGTAACTGTGACCAATCTGTGTCTCATTGACAACTGTACCTTTCTGCCAGCTTGAATTCAAGAATCACACACACACACACACACACTTTTTTGGCATTTGTACAAGTACAGGCAGAGTGCAATGCTCTCCATAGATTTGGGGTCAGTGCAGGGTCAGCTAATGTGCGGCGCCCCAGGAGATGGGGGGCAAAGGGCCTTGCTCAAGAGCCCACGGACATGTGGCTGTTCTGCCAAGACTGGGGCTCGAATTGGCAATCTTCTGATCACAAATTTAGAAACTTAGCTCATCGAGCCACTCACCACCCCCCCACCCCCCACTGTCTTCCACTGCTCAGATGTTATTTATTATCATAATAAATACAAAGTCTTTTCAATTATTAACTCCACAACACCTTTGAATTATTGTCCATCCATTCATCCATCTATCCATCCATTTTCTATACTGGCTTATCCGATTCAGGACCGCAGATGTCTGGAGCATAGCCTAGAGGCTACAGCCGCAAGGTTTCCATTGCTGGTTTTAGCTGACTCCTTATTCAAAAGGGTTTTTTTAGCAACTCCTCTTATTTACAAAACACATATAGGGAGAGGATGTACATCATTCTACAAGTAACACAAACTTCCTGCTGCTGATCTGTAAAACAAAGCAAGAGGCACGAACAGCTTCTGAGACACTGAAGACACCAAAACCACGAGGAGATGTTCATTATTCAGTGATGTCATAATAAATAATGAATGCTTTTCCTCCTGCACCTGTCATTCTGCCTACTGCACCGCGTAGCTTGGCTCAGTAACAGAACAGATAATAAATGTGGTTTTACGTGCTACTGACAGGTGTTGCTTTTTTCCTTTGAGTAGACGAGGATCCTGGCAAAGGCAGATGCCAAGGGCAGTACTGGGGTACCAGTGCCCCCCACCCATTCCTCCCCCCATCTCCCCCCCAACCAAGCAACTGACTTTTACCATCACTGCATGCTCGACAACCGTTTCTGCTGACACCCCCAACCCCACCCGCTAGGTGGCAACTTTTACCGTTGCCACCTTTCTGGTCCCCTGATATGTATGCTGACACGAGTTAAACTGGGTAGTGGGGTTTGCTGGGGTTGGGGGGGAGGGCGCACAGGCTTCAACCACCACTGTTACTGTCTAATTATCTCCATGACAATGAGAACCACGTTGGATATAACGGGCAGATAAAATAACATGCACAACAAGGGTGCGGCTTTCTGAAAGGAATATTGCGGAAACCCCGGCGGAAACCACTGCGCCCAATCTCAGGAACACATCTCACTTACTCTACTCACTCAGCTAAGAACAGGGCCTGGCCACCCACGTGCCCCAAAACATGCCTGCGCGCCACACTGGCCCCACTTTTCCCCAGCGGCTGCTTACGCCATACTCACCATTAAAGTTAACTGCGCGAATGTATTTCAGTAGCAGGCGTCCCTCCACTGGGTCCATCTTGTCGCAGACGCCCGTGTGGCCGGGGCAAAGGTCCACATGCATGGTATGCAGCGCGTGTGCCACGGCGTAAACGGCATCGATGACGAACTGCACCTTCCCCTCCTGCTCATAGTGAGAGTCGCGGCTGATCCTCTCCTCCCCTGCCAGACAGGGCGACACAGAGGTCGGGAAGGTGGCTATATTCCTTCAGGACCTGTCTCACTATCGACATCTATTGATATCTGTGACCGATTGGAAAAGCAAGCTTGTATATTACAAACATTACGGCTTACAGTGATGCAGCACTGCGCCCTTAAAAGTCTTTCAACGATTTTCATCTTCTATATCTTCTAATGAAGCAAATGAATGTCTGGCTTGTCTGGTTCTTTCACTTTCTGTGTTTGTTAATTAAGTCTTTTGTTTAATACTGTCCAACATGTGTGAGAGATGAGAAATTTCCTTATTAATTATCCTAATACTTAGCAGGTCATTATTATACATTCTAAAAAATAGGACACAGTGCATTTCGTTACTGTACAGCCGTCAAGGTCTTGTAACTTGAGGGTTTTAGTGTTTTATAGGGAGATATGCTGTTGTTTGGCACATGGGCAGGTCAAACTAGACAAATCTATTAAAAGCATCCAGATCTGCCACTCAGTAAACTGGTACGTTGTTTTAGATAAAAGCACTGAAATAACAACTTAATATTCTGCAAGAATACACCTTCTGTTCATTATCAGGTTTCAGATTTCCATTATGTCTTGCTGTTACTTCCATTATAATTGATTTCATATTTTAGTTCACCTCACTCACAGATGTACTGTATATTTCCGCTTGACAAAAGACTTTAACAGAAAAAAGCAGAAATCTCTTAAAGAGAATAATGAAACAGGAAGTGTGACAGTAACTCCACAGAGTGCTATCACACCTGAGGAGGTATTATTTTCAAATCCCAAATTGATTATACATTATTTTACAGGCAGTTTCAGCAGGCACCTGTAAAGGTCCTTATCAGTTTGTGCCACATCAAGCCTTGACACAGGGCTTGTACCAACTTACCTGTGCATTTTTTCTTATCACTGTCCAGTTTGATGCCCGGCCGCGTCAACTTGCACCTGAAGTCGTCTTCCCAGAATTCTGCGAACCAAATATTTCGCCGGTTGTTCTCCAGGGATCTTGATGTGAAATATTGATCAAATCCTGTGCCAGAGACAAACAGAGGTATTATTATTACTCATTGCTGATAGGAGTGGATGGTGCTTTCAGATTTGTGCCACACTATGATGGATACATTGCTTTATTACTGCATTTCACGATGATATAATATAAATCGCCCAGTCATACTAATTTCTGGACTGGTATGAGCTTGAGTATAAAAACATTATATTGTGATTGTGCCTTAGAATTATACAATTGGAATGTTTTTAATTGTGGTTTGAAATAGGCTTCTACTACACCCTCATGTTTTGGCGTCTCCCAACGCTGTCTAGCAGCGGAAAAAAGGATGGGAGAGTGTGGTTTGAAATATGCATAACCATTGATGATGGCACTGATGGGAATGAACCACTGCAGCCATAAAAATCTATACTTTTATCCAGAGAAAGAGAGGGCAACATGGTACATCATAAATTGTTTTGTTCTCCTCTCAACACTGACATTAACTACAATGAACACTGAACACTACAATGAACAATAAATCACCCAAATATTACATTTATTTGACCAGTATGTTATACGTTTCCCTTCGCCAGGAAACCAGTAAGTGCTCTGCAATTAAGGTAATTGAATTGCATGAAAGATTGCGGTCTGGTCATAACATTTTGATTTTGAAAATAAATACAGAAGTAAACAACTAAATAAATCAGCTGAGCTCAATGCCTTCAGTGTTGTTCTCGGACTCGTGTTAGCTAACACATCTCTCTGTCCATATGCGTACCGCTGTCACCTCAGGACCAGGCCAAGGTCAAACAGTAGTGCAAGGATGGCATCCAAACCGGGGGGGGGGGGTGATTAGCCAACAGGAGTCAGTTATGATTCACGAATAACAGC